>JALBCR010000880.1:0-44188 GCA_030710515.1 Abscondita cerata | reverse complement strand
TTATTACAAATGCTCTAAATATTAAGTGAATAGAGAGTTTAATGATTTTTTTTTAATAACTTACAATAATTAGTAGGTTAGATTTATTTAAATTATATTGTCTATCACATCTAAACGTAATATATTTCGACAGGTTCATTATTACCGATATCTGACGTTAAAGCCGTTTCAAACCAATCCAATACAGTCATACTCGCATTCGCTAGATAAGGCCGGCCACGGTTTAGATAGACATGACAGGTAAACCTGCGCAGGTTTACCTGTCATGTATACCTGTGCAGTCCAGAGCCCACACACGTAACGGTATACCGTACGCGTTTAGCTCAGTTGGAGAGATGGTTTCTCAACAAGATGAAGATGATATGATAGCTTTAGTCTGATTGTGTGTGGTTTTAAACAGTAAGAAGAAGAAGAAGTTTAAACGCAAAATGTGGAATCAAAAGTGGCTTACTAAAAGAAATGATTACACTCATACAAGATTATTGAAAGACTTGGGTGGTGAGCTCAGACTTCCATACCATTTGCGGATGGATGAAGTCGCCTATGAACAGCTGTTGTTACTCAGACTCCATTAATTGAAAAGAAGACACGGTTATGGAAATCGATTTCTCCCCATGAGAGATTAACTGCGACTTTGAGGTTCCTTGTAACGG
This sequence comes from Abscondita cerata, assembly GCA_030710515.1. Classification (NCBI taxonomy): domain Eukaryota; kingdom Metazoa; phylum Arthropoda; class Insecta; order Coleoptera; family Lampyridae; genus Abscondita; species Abscondita cerata. Next base: position 43,535 of record JALBCR010000880.1, on the reverse strand, counting down.
GCCGATCGTACGAGTGTCTCAAGTATTCTACGTTGATATCACCACAAGCTCTAGGCAAAATAATTCCAGAGACGTGAAGCCATCTATAAAGTGCTGAAAAACGTCTATTTACAGGTACGTCAAGCCATATTGCACAGAATATTCTATTGATGTTCTAAATGTCAAGGTAGGTTAAATTGAAATATTTTAAATTTATTAGAAATTAACTTATATCAAAATTCCTGATGAATTCCATTAACGGCTCTTCTAATTCAAAAAGTATAAGAAGAAATATATATATATATATTTTAAAATATAAGTTAAACTAACGTAAAGTTAGCTATTCTATTATAGTTCAACTAACTATAACCCCGTGGTTCTTGAAATTTTGAAGCAAAGAAAACACCTTACGTAATTATTGATTCTGTGGTATATTGGTAAATAATATACACATGTTATTAAACATTTCTACTTTATTTCATAGCAACGTATTACAGTTTTTAAAGGAATATTTAACTGAGTACAGAGACATGATATTTGATAGTGGGTAGAACATAAAAAAGAACTGTTTGGTAAAACAAAAATGTTTAGTAGTAACATTGAATATAAATAAAGAAACAAAACAGACTATTGATTTTTGTCATACTAGCAAAGTAATTCGCCATTGATTGATGAGGTGGAATAACGTCATTGCTAACAAATTCAGCTGGTGAAGTTTGTTGTGGATATTGGCCATAAGATACAGCTGCTAGAGGACTCTGTGTGTTGGCTTTACCCTGGGGTGCTTGGTCAAAGATTCGTCAGATGTAGCTGAGCCAGTATTAGGTACGTCAAACATACTCATTTCAGCCCCAAAAGGAGGTCGTTGATTCTTTTTTTCTACGATCAAACCCCTGGCGTTTTTCTAAGGCCCTAATTCGCACTGCAATGGATTTGCCCATTATATCATATCTGTGGTCTCGGCGATGATGGTTTCTGAAAGTGGTCTCTGACTGAGACTAAGACACCAGTTGTCAAGTCTTCAACTTTCTTTTTTTTGCCAAATTAGGTCGGGGAATAAGGAGGTAGGCTTACCGCACGTGTATCTTGAGTTGAGCCTTTGGGACCATTAGGCGAAGGGACCTCGCTATTGATTGATGTTCTCTGCTTGGTGTTGTAGCTGGTTCACCAACGTCCTCCTGAAAAAAAAATATTTATGTACTAGGTGTAACCATCCAATTATTACATCACAAAAATACTCTTTTTACATTGGTTTGGAAATTGTCGATTTAATGGTTTATCCTTGATTTTGAAACCCATAATTTAAACATTGTTTACTCACGTTGAGAACAGTTGTGATGAATTTAATTTTCCTCCAGCTTCCTAACACCACTGAGAAATGGAAAGTGATTGCTGAACAGTTTGAAGAGAAATGGAATTTTCCCCACTGCCTCGGTGCCATGGACGGCAAACATATAGACATAGTTCCTCCAGCGGATTCCGGATCATATTATTACAACTATAAAGGCAGACACAGTATGGTACTTTTGCAATAGTGGATGCTAAGTATCGGTTCCTTTTAGTGGATTTTGGGACCAATGGGTGTGTTTCTGACGTAGTTACTAAGTTTTATGAAAAGTTACAGAGTGATGAACTTAAGATCCCAAAACCATGCAATGTTACTGAACATTTCAAAGAGGTGCCTTACGTGCTTGTGGCAGATGACGCCTTTCCCCTGTCAATTAACATGATGAAACCTTTCAGACAAGCAGAACTAGATTCAGCTGTAAAAGAAATCTACCGAGTTTCAAGGGCAAGGCACGTTGTCGAGAATGGGTTTGGAATACTAGCCTCCAGATTTCGCATATTCCATACTCAAATCAATTTGGAGCCAGAGAACATAGTAAAAGGTAGTAATGGTAACATGTGCATTGCATAATTTCTTGATGCAAAAACATCTACCATTTACGCTTCACCAAACAGTACGTATCAAGAGAATGACGATGACGCTACTATTAATGCTGGGTTAAGGCCCGTTTTCACGGTACACTTTGGATGATCATCCCGGATGAATCATCCAAAGTGATTACGAGGATGAAAGCGATTATTGTTTACATGGGTCATCAAGATTGAATTAGTCAATTACAATATCTTGTAAATTGGCTTAGACATGTACTTGACAAGAAGATTAGGAAAAAAAAAGCGTTGGTGGGTGAGACCGTGGATAGCACGACGTGATAAAATGGGGGCGTCAATGCGTTTGTTAAGAGAATGGTCTGCTGAAGATCGAACTATGTTTCACAATCACCTCAGAATGTCCGAAACACAATTTGAAGAACTTCTTGCCAAAGTAACGCCGCTAATTGAAAAGCAAAACACAACCATGAGAGAAGCTCTGTCTGCCAGACTAAAACTGCAAATTGTATTGAGATATCTCGCAGCTGGAGATTGTTTTGGAACACTCGAAGCTTTATATCGTGTACCTAGATGCTCCATATCACATTTTTACCAGAGGTATTAGCCGCTATTTATGAAGTTCTGGAATACTGTATCAAGGTTAGTATCTAATTAAATTATTTTCCACATAAACTATTGAAAAATAAGATAATGCATTAATACTTTTAACAAAATAATTTTATTGAAAAAAGTATAACGTAAGTTTAATCGTAATTATTATGTATGGTCGAAAGAGCTTGAGATAAGACATCATATGCTGTTCCTTCTGAATATCCTTCTTGGTCCTGCATGATAGGAGTTGAGTACACGGTATACGGTGATGGAACAGCTGTAGATGTATTTGACAAAGCATGTTCCATCCTGAAGAGGTACATGCGTTCTTCGGTCATAACATTTTGTAGTTTCGTTTGGCATATCAAGGCACGATCTAGAGGCATTTTCTTAAGCTGAACTGCCAGACTTCTGCAGAAGTGATCAAATTCATTATCAGTCTCTATGTTGTGTGAAGCTATGGTACCTAACTTATCTATTGCTCTTTCCACAGCGGAAATTCCAGGCAAATTAAGCCTTCGCGAAGAAGATGGAGTGTTTAAGTTTGCCTCAGGAATAGTTTTTCTGCTGCGTTTGCTTTGTTGTGATAGTTGCGTTTCATTATTAGAAACTATGCCATCATTTGTTACAGCAGGTAGAGAATCACCTGTTGCTTCAGGTGTATCCTCGATATCCGGGTCATTCCCTCTTCTGTATCATCCTCGGTATGATTTTGTGGCGATAGGGCCCTTTTGCGTTGAGGAACCTGAAACAGAGACCTATACTAGCATACTATAATATATAAGGCGAAGATTCTTGTATATGGTTTTGTTTTTTACAGGTGCCTACAACCACTAATGAATGGGAAAAAGTAATTAAGGAATATTACATTCGTTGAACTTCCCTAATTGCTGTGGAGCTTTGGACGGCAAACATGTTGCCATTCGCTGTCCTGAGAAGTCGGGTTCATATTTCTTCAACTATAAAAATACCTTCAGCATGATTCTTTTTGCAGTTGTAGATGCTGACTATAACTTTCTATATATTGACGTCGGCACAAATGGCAAAGCAAATGATGCATTAGTGTTTTCCAAATGTACATTCAACGAAGCTCTGGAGAACAATTCGCTCAATATACCCGAGAATGGTGTTTTTGTGGGCGACGACGCTTTTCCTCTAAGGACATACCTTTAAAACCCTATAGCAAGAGATCATTAACTAGAAAGGAAAGAATATTTAATTATCGGCTATCTCGAACTCGTCGTCTATCAGAAAATGCATTTGGCATACTTGTGTCTCGTTTTAGAATATTCGAAAAGCCTATCCCTCTCAAAGTAGAAACAACTGAAATATTGGTGAAAAGTGCTTGTGTTCTTCACAATTGGCTCAGAAAACCTCTACAAACAACGCCCCATATGTAACTGAAGGATTGGTTGATGTTGAATTATGGGAAGAAGGCAGAATTGTTCCTGGAGTTTGGCGGCAAGGTGCACATGAAGGTCTCAGAGAAATAACACTTGCTACAAGTAACAACCACACGAAACTTGCTGCCACTATACGTGATGCTTATGCGAATCTGTTCTGTACAACTGAAATTGTAGAATGGCAGTGGAGAATGATTTAAATGTTTTGTTGTCGTTGTATAATTTGTTGTCTTGCACAATAAAGCTATTAATTTTTAAACTGCTTTGTTATTTATTTATAGGTACAGTGTGGGGAAACCAAGACGAAGTGGAGCATTCTAAATCTAAATTATAAAATAATAATAAGAAAAGATATACATATACTTACTGCAGTTCCTGTGCTGCTCCGCGGTATACAAACTGCATGCAGGAATGTATCAGCTTGTTTGTACCAAAATAGTTTTGGGACATAAACGTCATCTGGCCCTGTACCACTTTTTACGGATTTATTTACTTTAGTCAGTTCCGATGAATATCGCGTACGGATTGTTTTTATTTTTAATTTAATATCCTCGACTGTCACATCCTGAATATTCAGCTCTTTTACGATTTCCTTTAATGCGTTTTCTCTATGGACTTTATTTTTATACGTCTCTGCTTTTAGTATTCCAAAGACACTGCCGGTCTTTCATTAAACTCAAAATTAGTGGGGTGTGATCGTCTTTCCACTTAAACACCATTATAAAAAGCACCACTGTGGCACACTGTTTACTTTAAATTTAATTATTTAGGTACGTGCTCTTCTTGTTGCAATTTAGCATTCACTGTGGATGAATCACTGCATAAACTGCATGTTTTCACGGTTCATTGAGGATGATTCATCGGCGATTAATCCTCCAAAGTGAACAAAAGTAGAACACGTTCAACTTTGTTCACTGTTCATCTTGGATGATCACTTTCGATAATTTTTTGTTTACACGGTTCATTTTTTATTCACTTTGGATGATTCATCCGGGATGATCATCCAAAGTGTACCGTGAAAACGGGCCTTTAGATACCAATGAATCGAATATGATTGCATTACAACGAGCGAGCTTAGGGAATGTAAATGTGGCCGCCAAAAATCTCAGAGAGGAGTTTGCTACCTACTTCGTCAATGAAGGCAAACTTTCATGGCAAGACCAACGTGTTCTTCGAAACAAAAATTAAAGTGAAAGACTAAGTGAATCATTATCAAGTGAATATATATTTCAGCTTAGTTGAGTCAATGACATTCACCAATCCATGCACAAACAATACATTAATACATATCAATTTTGTCATAAAACTTTTTTGTTTTATTTCTACCATTTAACATTTAATCAACATCTAATTTAACATTTAACTTGTAAATTAAAGTGTAGTTCAAATAAATTGTTTAACTAGGTAATTGATCTGTCCGGTACTTACTTCCTCAATCTCGCTCCCATCTTCTTCCTCTAAATTCGACATAGATGCACTGGGAATGTCTTGATCACCAAGAAAATCGAACAAATTTAAGTACCACAATTTAGATACGTAGACATTGTCGGCTGATGCACCAGACTTCATTGACATGTCCCGTTTTTTCTTCTCTTTACGAACATTGCTTCGTAAACTATTAATCTTTCTAATCACAGATTTCTTTGTTGCATCGGGTTCCAGTTCTTTCAACTTGAGCACAAGTTTCGCATAAGCTGCATCTCTTTTTCGCGATCGTGATACTCTTTACTTTTTACCCGCCACAGGCACGGCTCGAGTTTATACATATCGATAAACTCTTCAATTACTTGGTTGCGTTTACGACTCGACATCACTAGCACCAGTACCCACAAGATAGTCCGCTAACTACAAAACACAAAGACAAAAGACACTCTTTTCACAGGAAGAAGCCTCAACTAAACAAAACAACTGCGCAGGCGACCGGACGTACTCACACACACGCTCAGGTCTAGGGTATAACTGACGACTGCGCAGGTACAAGATACCAAATCTCCGTTCCTGTCAGGTCACCTGCGCAGGTCGCTTCGCCTGTGCACTTTCGCCTGCAGCGACTGGCACACACGCTCCGGTTTGTCATGTATACCGTTACGTGTGTGGCCGGCCTAACGCATAAAGTGTCTGTGTTTTGGAACGTAGACCACGCACGTTTTGAAACTAACACTTAATACTTTTTGAAGTATTGTTCTCACACTGTTTTAGTTTTTTTAACTGACTAATAATACGTGGAGTTCCATGTATGTATCTTATTGTTAAATTTACTTCGCCATTAGAGATTCTATCTGCCAGTTGAACACGCAAATTTTTGAGAAGGTCACGCTGCATAATCGTTTGGTCTGCGCTTATTGATAAGTACCTATTTTGTTCTTTCAATTTATTCTTATTTTTCAAAATATTGATAACGTCAACAGGTGAAGTAAATATTACTTTTAATGGACGTGGTTTATCGCCATTGCGCTGGCGACCTAACCGAAAGCATTTGATATTATCACACTTAACGTCAGATAGTGACTTAATTACATCACCAACTTTGTGAAGATCTTGATCATTTTTCAATTTTGGGTCTGATAAGGTGCTTTCGTTCATATTAAAAATAATATTATTAGAGGATCTTTTTTGACGATCCATCATTTCACTTATTATTTCATCTTTATCTACCAGGTTTGGTACAGGTGTGGTGAAGGAACTTTGTTTAAGTACTTCAATTTCTTTTTAATTCCATTATAAGCTGTTTAAGTTGAGTGATTTCGGTGCCTTCGCTGATGCATTTACTGCATTTAAAAATTAGTAAACGTTTTTCTTTAGCGGTAATGCATTTAATCTCTTCACGCGATAACTTTGAGCAAGTTGTGTGCACAAAAGATTTGCAAATATCACAGGTTATCTCTTTATCTGGATTTAAACCACTTTCACAAATTGCACATTTTGTTGACATTTTGAACTGGTTTTAGCACTTAATTATAATAAAAATACAAAATTATTAGGGAACTTGAGAAATATACCTGTGAACGCGGCCAACACTTATATATTTATGTTCAAATTGATTCCAAAAAGTAAAGTATTGCTGTTATGTCAGAGTCGGTGATACCTAAAACATCAGTAGTGAAATACAGAATCAGAAAGTATTAAATATGGTCAGTAATGAAGCGGAAATTTTGACATTTGTGTCAAAAATAAAAATCAGTAAAAAGAAGTTTATGATGATTCAAATGTTTGTATTCAAAGCTTTCAAATTGAATTAAAGCTTAAAGAGGGTTCCCAACCAGTATTTCATCGAGCATACGATGTACCTTATGCTTTGAATGAAAAAGTTGAAACGAAAATTAAAAAATTATAGATTCAGTTACAGTAATTGGGCAAGTCCAATTGCTATGGTCCCTAAAAAAAATTCCTCAGAACTTAGAATTTGTGTCGACTTTATATTCAGGCTTTAGACGCCGATCATTGTACATTGTACTTATGGTGTAAGTTCAGCTCCTGGAATTTTCCAAGCGGTTATGGATACCATTTTAGCAGGTTTGAAGGGCACAAAATGCTATCTTGATGATATTTTAGTGGTTGGTCGCTTCCTGTTGGAATGTTATGAAAATGTTCAAAATGTTTTCAAAAGATTAAAATAATATCACGTTAAAGTCAACAAAAGCAAATGTAAATTTTTCCATACTAGTGTCGAATTTTAGGCCATTTAATTAACAGTGAGGGTATTCACCTCACAGAAGAGAAAATCATAGCTATCAATTCGGTGTCATCTCCAAAAAATTTAACTGAACTAAAATCGTATCTAGGACTTCTAAATTACTACATTAAATTTATTCCCATGCTTTCAACTAAATTGAAACCATTATACGATCTTTGTCAGTCAGGTATTAAGTTTAGTGAGAATTGGTCGGATGAATGTGAAAAGACTTTTCAGTTAAGCAAAGAACTATCGACTTCCAATAGAGTCTTCACCCATTATAAACCTAAGCTTCCTATTTTTATCACGTGCGATTCGAGCGGCTACGGTGTGGGTGCAGTGTTAAGCCATGAGACTGAAGGTGAAGATAGACCTGTGCTGTTTGCGTCCAGTACACTTTCTAAAACCGAACAAAAATATGTAATCTGAAACGTGAAGCGTTAGCCCTAATGTTCGCTTTAAAAAAATTTCATAAATATTTATATGGTCAAAAGTTTACGCTTGTTACTGATCTTTAACCGTTACGGTTTATTTTGGATAAAACAAAGGTATACCTACCACGGCAGCAGCAAGAATTACTAGGTGGGCTCTTACATTATCGGGTTACCAATACAATATTCAATATAAAATAGGTAAATCCATATGTAATGCAGATGGTTTTTCACGTCTACCCACAAACTCGCAAACTGAAGTCTCAGATTTTCTATATTCTTTCAACTTAGTTGAAAAAATACCTTTGAATTGGAATTACATAAAAAAGAATAAGATAGAGATTTAACATTACTTAAAGTGAAGAACTTAATTTTGTCAGGTTGGCCAAGTTTGGTGATTGATGAAAACTTAAAAGAAACGTAATGAGTTATCGATGGAACAGAAGTTTAAGACTACTGTTTTCAATTTGTGAAGCAGCTAGGGTGTCCACACAAGTGATGTCCCATCTCAAACCAAGGGACGGCCATTTTTTCAAGGGATTAATGTTAATCCATCAGGACATCGGTTCTGAAAAGACCATGAGGTTCTAATATACTTGGAGTGTCAACAAAGGCCAGGACTCGTTTTTAAATGCTATTCATTATATACTAGATGAAACCCCCGTCCTATCTAGGGCTGCCATCACCGAAATTGCCGACACCGGATAAACACGGCAAAAAATCCGGACATTTGGGCGAAATATGGTTTTTTCCCCGGACACATCTGAAAAATTATTTTTGCAACAAAAATAAAGACACTGTTATAATTTTTAATTTTTATTCATTTATACAGCAACAAATAATAGACATTAAAAAAATAAACACTCTTTCTGAGGTAATATGGTACCTAACAAAATAATTAGAAACGCTCTTCTTTTGGCATCAGTCAAGTTATTATAATACTATTATTAACTAACTATAATACTTTATTATTTTAGAACAAACTACACCAATGATATTGTCAGTCATCTAGTTAGTTAACTAAATCCACTATTTGTTGATTATAAATTAAAAGTACCCAAGTAACTGCTAAAACTTTTTATTTTAAGGGAATCATTTTTTTACTTATTTTGGTATTTTCAGTCTTCCCAATTTTTGCTAAAATATCTTTCTTTTCCAACAAGAATTTGTAAAAGTCGGAACAACTCAGGTCCTTGAAATTATATTTGATTCTGATCAGAGAAGAAACCGTGCGTATGTTAAGCGAGTTTCTTTCTTTCGTCCATTGCTGCGTGACTAGCGAAAACACTCTCTGTACGTTCGCATTGTGAACTGGTATACAAAAATAATACTGTGCGATTTTAAGCAGTTCAGAATATAAATGGGCGTTAGGTGTTTTAAAAAAATTCAGCCACAGCTGGTTTGCGCTTAAAAGCTTATCGCCGTCAGTAAGGTTCATGCTATAAGCTTTTAAGTTTGTCCATTCATCAATCAGCTTCGTGTCATCGATTTCGATGTTAATTTCCTTGAGGAATAGGACTGTTTTTTCGACATCAGACCATGGAGTACTTTCAGTGATGTTTGGCAACATCAACCAGTTGAATTTGTCAAAGTCCTTCATTGGTTTTTCCCACTTTTCTATGTAGGATTTCATTTCTCTGTAAAAATTTATACAATTTTTTTTAACTCGTTTTTAGTGTTTTCATCTTGTTTGTTCAAAACACTTTGTGCCTTCAGAGGCACAAAGTTTTCTTTCATTCTGTCTTCTAACGTTTTATTCAGAGACGCCAATATGTTTCTGGTTTCGATAATGGAGTTATCACTTTTTCCAACTTTTCGATTTTCCATGGAAAACGTACATCACTGAATGAATGAGAAACATGTATGCCTCTGATAGTGGGTCTTCAAAAACTTTTGATCAAAACGGGTGGTCTATCAAGCTTTCAAAATAACTTTTCAAGGCCTCGTACATTTTCAAAAACCTCTCGATTGCGGGAAAAGACTTAGCCATCGTGTTTTCGAGTGAAATAAAAGATGCTTGTATTCCGATTCAGCAGCTGCACAGAACTCCTTGAGAGCTTCTGTGCGAACTGTATAAATTGAGAAAAAGTTGTATATTTTCAATATCATAGTCTCTACGTCAATAGGAAGTAGGTCGCATCCATGGTGCACAGCGTTGTGAAGTATATGGGCAGAACATCCCATGCCAACAATATTTGGATTTAGTTTACTTTTCAGTTTGTAGAAGACATTATTTGTCCCTGATCTAGTGCTCCCGCCGAAGTTTGTGTTGCAGTTGTCGCCAGAAAATGCTATACACTTCGATAGAAGATCATGCTCCTGAAGTTGTTTCATAATAATCTCAACAATTGTGTCAGATGTCTCAGTTTCAGTAGACTCCATTTCAAGGAGCTTTGATGTGATACCATTTTTTTGTTTATCAAAATACTGTATGATGATGGGGAATAATTTAGTACTGCCGTGATTACTAGCATCGGTGGATACACTTACGAATGCAACATCTATTAGATCACTTTTGAGTTCGGCAATTGTTAAAGGGCATAACACGTTATTAACAATAGCTGTAGCTTTTGTGCGATTACATGTCATGTGTTTTGCTGTATTTGACTCCGAAAACATTACTTGGTTAAGGAAATTACTACAATCCAAAGAGTTGAATGACATGTGGTGATTGACTGTGTGGTAAGCCATTGCGCCTTCGGCTGCTCGAATAAGATTTTCTTCTGAGCTAGGTCTAGTTTTTTCAAAGAATGCCTGGATGTTTGAACTACTAGCTTGGCTTGTTGAATTAGCTTTGTGTTTTTGTGTGTTAAGGTGCTCTTTAATGTCGGAAATACCTTTATTTGCAATGGAAATATTTGTAGAACAAATCTTGCACTGTACTTCCCAGTCATATTTTCCTCTTTTCAACATAGGATATTTGCTTTGCAATTCGCTATTGAACGTGCATTTACGCTTGGGCATTTTGATCTGAAAACATACAACATGACAGGCGCTCCTTCATACTTAAGCATTACTGGATTCATCGTGCGATTTGTTGATCGATTGGTGCGTACACAGATCATTCGATTCAGTGGAGGGACGCGTCATTTCAGTAGACAGTTGTTACGCACACAAGTACGCGTGTCTATATGCATTACAACTACAACCTAGCGTCACCCGCTTTCATGAGATAAAATGTCTGAACCTAATTATGTAGGCTATTAACATACGTACTCATAAAAGTTATCATACTACTCAAAAAAACTGACAAAATAATATGTGAACTTACGTAAATTGCTGTGCCGCAATTTTGATACCAATCAATGCGCGAAACACGCGTGCGATTTACTTGCCTGCGTGCATGCAACTGAGTGAGAGAATGAGTAGTGGCGGGGCGAGCACGCGGCGCGGGGGCACAGGTGGGGGCGTTCGATCGTCGACTATTTTGCCGTGCTTTCTTGAATGCGGGTTATTGTTGATGAATTTTAACTAAGATTTATTTCAATTTATCGCATATCTTTAAAAAGTTGGGTTTCCTCGGACAACAAAAGTGTCCGGGTTTCACCCTGCCGGACGGCCCCCGGACGCCCTTCAAACTAGGACAAATCCGGGGAAACCCGGACCGATGGCAGCCCTAGTCCTATCGGACGGGACCAAGATGTCCAACCATATACTTGGCTTTGGTCTAGCACCTATATTGGCCGAGTCTATAGAGGGACAAAGAAACAGACGAATTTTGAATCTTACTATATAGATACTGCATACATTGTTCCCGTTCATAAGTCGGGCGACAAAACACAAGTGTCAAACTACAGACCCATATCTATTTTGTCACTTTTCGGTAACGTACTAGAAAAATTTGTATATAAACACCTTTTTTTATTTTGTAGAATACAGTCATTATGTGTTTGCTTCTATGTGTTATGAAATTAAGTTTTTAGTTGCACTCTTTTAAGTTGGTAATGAAGCCATTATTGTATTTAAGCGAACGGCACAAGATACACGGTCGTCTAAGTCCATCTTTTAGTGTTGTAAGCACAAGGTAGTTTTTGTCACTATTTATCGTCTAATATTAATAAATATTTACCATTCAATAAGATGTCAATTTATTGAATACACAACAGTTAATCTGGCGACGAGTTAAGCGTTACTCACGCAACCTTAAAAATAAAACAATTAAGTCAAACTTCCATTAGTATTACTTTGATTAACGATGGCATTTATTGGGTCAATTGAGCAGTTCAACCCAAAAGAAACGGATATTTCATCATATATAGAAAGACTGGAACAATTGTTCATTTGTAATTGTGTCGAAGAAGATAATAAAGTCCCGTTACTTCTCACACTTATAGGTAGTGAAGCATATGGTGTGCTGAAAGACTTATTAGCCCCAAAGTTGCCGAGTTCGCAGACGTACGATAACTTAGTATGGTGTGCTGAAAGATTTATTAGCCCCAAAGTTGCCGAGTTCGCAGACGTACGCTAACTTAGTAGCAGAGTTGTCAAAACATTATTAGTAATTGCCGAACGTTATAAGTTTTATAATGCTATTTAGGAACCTAATGAAGTTGTCAAAATGTTTGTTGCAAAATTAAAAAGTTTGTCACATCATTGTGAGTTTAACACATTTTTAGCAGAAGCACTAAGAGATCGTTTAGTGTGTGGTATACGATCCATAGCAATTACGAGAAAACTGTTATCTGAAGTAAACCAAACATTTGAAATCGCCTATAAAACTGCTCTTTCAATGAAACTGGCTGAAGGACAAGTCAAGTCGATGGGTATAGAGGATAATATAGCGTCAGTGTCGGAGAGTGTTGATAAATTATGAATAAAAAAACACAGTTCCTTGAAGAAAAAGCCCAAATATTATCAATCTACTAAAGGGAGCTCATGGAAAAAGTGTTTCCGTTGTACAAGAAGGCATGATCCAGAAAATTGCGCGGCGAAGGAATGGGATTGATTCAAATGTAAAAGGAAGGGTCACACAAGTCGTGTTTGTAAAAGAAAAATGTTAATGTATTAAAAGAATCAGAGTCGTCAAATGAAGAAGAAGATAATTCGCTAGTCTTAGGGTGTCTGTTATCTTTACAGAGTAGAAAAGAAAAATCAGAACATGCGTCTTTGGAAGTCGAAGGTAAAGAAATTGTTTTTGAGATTGATAGTGGTGCTTGTCGGTCAGTAATGCATGTTAAAGATTTTAACGGACAAGAGTATTAACAGGTCAAGGTGTCACAATATTAGGTTTAACTGATGTTTTTGTCAATCATACAAATAAGATTGTTAACTCACCATTAGTAATGTTGGATTGTAAACATAGGTTTTTGCCATTATTAGGCCGAAATTGGTTAAACGTGTTAAATCCTGATTGGAGAAAAAAATTAAGTATTAACTAACTGTCAAATGTTCAAATTAATTCCAAAAAGTCGAGTATTGCTGTTATGTCAGGGTCGGTGATACCTAAAAACATCAGTAGTGAAATACAGTGGTCAGTAATGAAGCGGAAATTTTGACATTTGTGTCAAAAATAAAAAATCAGTAAAAAGAAGTTTATGATGATTCAAATGTTTGTATTCAAAGCTTTCAAATTGAATTAAAGCTTAAAGAGGGTTCCCAACCAGTATTTCATCGAGCATACGATGTACCTTATGCTTTGAATGAAAAAAGTTGAAACGAAAATTAAAAAATTATAGATTCAGTTACAGTAATTGGGCAAGTCCAATTGCTATGGTCCCTAAAAAAATTCCTCAGAACTTAGAATTTGTGTCGACTTTATATTCAGGCTTTAGACGCCGATCATTGTACATTGCCAAATCCAGATGACATCTTTGCGAGTCTTTCTGGTAATAGGTATTATTGGTCATTAATACACACTTAGGACTTTTTGCTTATACCAGACTAAGTGTAAGTTCAGCTCCTGGAATTTTCCAAGCGGTTATGGATACCATTTTAGCAGGTTTGAAGGACACAAAATGCTATCTTGATGATATTTTAGTGGTTGGTCGCTTCCTGTTGGAATGTTATGAAAATGTTAAAAATGTTTTCAAAAGATTAAAATAATATCACGTTAAAGTAAACAAAAGCAAATGTAAATTTTTCCATACTAGTGTCGAATTTTAGGTCATTTAATTAACAGTGAGGGTATTCACCCCACAGAAGAGAAAATCATAGCTATCAAGTCGGTGTCATCTCCAAAAAATTTAACTGAACTAAAATCGTATCTAGGACTTCTAAATTACTACATTAAATTTATTCCCATGCTTTCAACTAAATTGAAACCATTATACGATCTTTGTCAGTCAGGTATTAAGTTTAGTGAGAATTGGTCGGATGAATGTGAAAAGACTTTTCAGTTAGGTAAGCAAAGAACTATCGACTTCCAATAGAGTCTTCACCCATTATAACCCTAAGCTTCCTATTTTTGTCACGTGCGATTCGAGCGGCTACGGTGTGGGTGCAGTGTTAAGCCATGAGACTGAAGGTGAAGATAGACCTGTGCTGTTTGCGTCCAGTACACTTTCTAAAACCGAACAAAAATATGTAATCTGAAACGTGAAGCGTTAGCCCTAATGTTCGCTTTAAAAAAATTTCATAAATATTTATATGGTCAAAAGTTTACGCTTGTTACTGATCTTTAACCGTTACGGTTTATTTTTGGATAAAATAAAGGTATACCTACCACGGCAGCAGCAAGAATTACTAGGTGGGCTCTTACATTATCGGGTTACCAATACAATATTCAATATAAAATAGGCAAATCCATATGTAATGCACATGGTTTTTCACGTCTACCCACAAACTCGCAAACTGAAAGTCTCAGATTTTCTTTATTCTTTCAACTTAGTTGAAAAAATACCTTTGAATTGGAATTACATAAAAAAGAATAAGATAGAGATTTAACATTACTTAAAGTGAAGGACTTAATTTTGTCAGGTTGGCCAAGTTTGGTGATTGATGAAAACCTAAAACCATATTGAAAGAAACGTAATGAGTTATCGATGGAACAGAAGTGCATATTATTAAGGCGAATGTACATGCATACGATTTCCGATATGCGTTATACGAAACGTATTGTTTCTTTAGTACTGAAAATTGTCATCATCCATACACATCCGAATTTCGTACAAATATAGACGTAACCTTACTTGAAAATCTAGAGGAATTGAAACCTTTAAGTTTTTTGGTTGGTTTTTCTAGTTAATTATTGTTTTCTATTTAATTGTTTTTATACTCATGTTTATACCTATTGTACGTTTACTTTTTTGTGCCTATTGAGTGATATAATGGACAAGTTTAACTCAACTATTGTAAGTAATTAACAAGTTCATGATTTCGTTATTATAATTGATTAGTTTTTAGTTTGAAATATATGAAGAGCAAGATGAAGAGAACACTCAAAGTAGTACTGTTGAAGAGTTATTAATTAGTTTGGTACAAGTTCGACCAGCATTATGGGATTCGCGCCTACCGCTACAACAAAGCAACAAGTGTATACGAGATAAGTTGTGGGTTGAAATTTACAATGAATTTGGACAACACGAACAATTTGCAATAGAATTTTTAATAAGAAAATGGAGAAACTTAAGAAATACATATGTAAGACTTTCGTGTATACATGTTACTTCCAACACGTCCTATTGCGACTAAATTAGTGGTAGCTTCTGCATTCTGCCATTGCCCATCATTAACTTGGCCAGTTTCTTCTTCACGATCGACAGCCAATTTGGAAAAGTAACGCTATTCACTCCTTACATTTGATTGCATAATCATTAGCCAATTGTGTAAGCAAACTGCAGCTTTAATAATGCTTTCAGCAGTCTGTACACTTACTGTAATAGACTTTCTAAAAATTCTCCATCGTGCAGCAAACACGCCAAAGGTGTTTTCAATTACTCGAGGTGCACTAGCACTATATTTATTACTTACCTATAATTAAAAAATCCTCTTATTTTGTAGTAAAAACCGTCCTGGATAAGGTCGCATTATGTTAGTAGTTAAAGGGAATGCTTCGTCAGTTGCAACGAAGGAGCTGGCAAATGTAACCTGTTGTTTAATAATTTTTTACCAAATATAGGATTTCGCAAAATACCACCATCACTATGGCGTCCTTCTGCGCCTACATCAACACATGTAAATTTATACTGTACATCACGCAGTGCTAACAAAACAAGGCTATGACTGCCTTTGTAGTTTTAAAAAACTGAACCAGAGTTTGGAAGAGCCTAAAAGAATGATTGCTATTTTCATATTTATTTCTAAAGTAGCTATTTCAAATAAACAATTACCTCCTACCTGAATACATGTGTTTCCCATCTAGTGCCCCTATGCAGTGTGTAAACAAAAAGTTTACAGAATTATCTAAAAAAGAAAAAGAGGTGCACAGACTTGATCCGCAAAAATGTAACATAGTGGTAAACAAATCCTCGGAGATTTTAACAATGACGAATTAACTTTGTTGAATAAAGGCTTGAAATATAACCTCAAATTTAACAAAGCGCCCATAGATCAGATTATTGTAAGAATTGAAAGTTCGATCAAACTTTTAAATGATAACTCTAAAAATTTATTAGGAATGCCTGTAAAATTCAAATTTCAGATAATATTCAACAGTTACCAAAATGGAAATTTAACGCGAGAGGAATAAACATTGTTAAAAATCTTAAAAAGAAAAGTTGTTGTTATCTCAAAGCAGATAAAGGCAATAAAGTAGTTATTTTGGACAAAGAGTATTATTTTGAGTCAGTTCAGGTGATGCTTAATGAAGGCCCTATTCATTAATATCTAAAAATCCTCTTCCCAAAATGCTTGCTGATCCCTTAGAGTCTTATTAGAATGTGGAAATATTATACCAAAACAACTTAGGTTTAGACTAACGGTATCTAACCCGGTTCTTCCTAGAATGTATTGTTTACCTAAGATACATAAACCCGGAAAAGCAATGCGTCCCATTGTTTCAGGTATTAATGCTCCTACTTATCTGATATCTAAATGGTTGTCAAATAAATTCAACAGTTTTGAATATCAACAATCAAATTTCAGTGTTCAAAATTCATACGATTTTATTGAAAAAATTAAAAACATTGAGCTGACTGAGAACGAAGTTTTAGTTTCATTCGATGTCTGTTCATTGTTTCCAAGCGTTCCAATAGATATGTTACACCAAAACCATTTAGACAATTCAGAAGTAGATAATTTTATTACATTAGCAAGATTATGTATGAGTCAAACCTACTTTCAAATTAACAATAATATTTATAAACAAAATCATGGTACAACAATGGTTATCTCCGTTTATGGCTAACCTGTTCATGGGTAAATTTGAAACTGATTTAAAAAATAATTTAGAATACTTTCCTAGAATTTGGTGTAGATATGATGATGTTTTTGCAGTCATCGACACTAAACTTTACAGCTCTCAGCTATTTGTAGAAATTTTAAATTCAAAATTTGAGACGATCAAGTTTACCTATGAAACAGAAGCAAACCTTAAGGGTGTTATTTAGCTAGTCCCGTCAAAATGTTAAAATAGCGAATTCATTAGATTTTCAAATACAAATTTTATGATCATAAGTAAATTGTAAACGATTCTGGAATTAAAAAACAATTAACCTGAATGTGAGTTGCATGGCTATGAAGAGAAAAGTTTGATTTGTTATCAGTAATTATATTACAGCAATTTAGCTTAACATAAATAATTACACTAATAACTGTTAAGTGATTAATAAATCTCAATTTTTGATACGTAGCGATCTTTTGTTCACTTTATAGAGTCTAAAGGACACTAGCTGTATATGCAGAAATGTAACATAATCACATTATTTGATTTTGAAATAAAATAAACCAAAATAATTTAAGCAAAATTATAAAATCTAGGCAACCAACAATCTTCACACTCAGGTAGAGTCTAGAAGACCCACATTGTTTCGAATAGAAAGGATTAAGATAAGCTTATGCACGGCTTATTTACTTTTCAAGTGTACCACCAATAGGATTATCCATTGTGTACCCAAACCATTATCGTAATAGCTTAGTTACAGATTATTTTATCAACGTTCAACTCAGTGAAACATGAATTTTTTTGAATAAAAATTAGTTCAAAATTCTTAAAACAAACAAAAACAAAAATATTATCAAGACAAAGTTTGCAACCTAACTGCGACAAAAGAAGTTGTGACACGCACCTTTCAATTCGTGCTGTTTTCTTTCCTATTTTACGGATATTTACAATAAGTCAAAAGATTTTATGTGACAGTTGTCATATTTAGATGCGCTCGAAGCTTGGAATATTAAAATATAATATCATATAAAAAATATGGAAAGAAGTTCTCTTTCCGTACCGTCTACAATGAGAAAACAAAAATTGTTAAATAAAAAAACTTTTGTTTATTATGCATTGCATAAATAGACGGGTCCAAAATGGATCATATTTATGTTACTGTTTCAAACCATGAAAATTGTGTATTTTCATTTTGAAAAAGAATTGCAATATTCTAATACAAGTTGTAGATAACGTCATTTGCAACAATATTCTTTTTTCAGCCGGGTTGAAAGTTGAATCGTTTACACCTCATTTGAGGGAGGAAAGTACTTTACACACCTAGGGAGGAAAAGTACATATGTCACTCCAAAGCAAACATACTAACCGGAAAATATCAAAATATTTTACAGATTTACTTAGTGTTCAATTTTGAATGTTAAATAAAAGAGACTGGGAAAATTGTATTCAAACTGTGGTAAAAAGTGCTATGCCCGCGGTCTACAATATAGCACTTTCTTACCTTAGTTTGAAATATACTATTTATAATATTAAAATACCCAAAAATTTCTCTTTGTTTTTAAATATTTTTCTCTTATTCACTAAAGAAGAAAATGAAGACAGAAAAGAAAGAAAACACTAAAAAATTCATAAAAACTATACTCGACCACGTGTTTCGATAGTTAATTAAATCAGCGAACTGACTAGTTTTTTGTACAGGTTTTTGATGAAATTAAAAAACTAAAGCAAAAATTGTAAAGAATATATACTAAATTATAAACTGTCAATATAAAATTATTATTTGACTGACCCAACTTATTAAAAGGATATTAATGATGTTTTAGTTACAAATTAGATTTCATAAAAAACAGAAAAACTTTTTTTTTAGATTCAATGTTTAGATTTAAAACTATTTAAACTAATATTAACATATTTAAAAATAATAAACATAAGATAAACGATGATTTTAATCATACCGTCGAAACTAGTAACATTGTACATCATTTAAAAAATTAATTTATTCATTAAATTCTATCTTCGTTTTAATCCGACAAAGTTGTTTTATTTTGTTACTAATATCAGCCAATACTAAAAGAATGGATACTTATGATTAAATACAGTTTCTATAATAAATGATAAAAATCATTTTTTAAATACCAAGACCAATACAAATTCGATTTACATAATTAAAACCAGATGCTTTTAGGAAAGTCAAAATCTAAATTGAAGCAACTGACTAGTATACCTAAACCTACTAAATTATTGAAAATAGAAAATTTGACTACTATATAGTTCAAGTTAGTGCAATGTATAAATACTCAAAAGTGATAAAACTACATAAAATGATATATCTAAATACAAGGTGTGCCAAATAAGAGTGACTGATTTTAAACATAAATTTCCAGCTTATTAATTGCTTTAAAGAGATGATCACTAGTTTCACTAGTTTACCGAAGAGATTTTTTAGGCTTGGCTGGCATTTCATTTCATCAACACAGGGTGTTTTACTAATGTTGGTAAAATTCAAAAGAGAAAATTATTATTATTATTTTAAATAGAAATACGTTCATATAAAACTACTAATTAAAAATGTATTACTACATGAAACTTCGAATATCTTTGTTGTTAATGAAACAAAAGATAGAAAACTATACATTTTGGAAAGAAGAATGATTGCTCTTTCGAATGAGGGTGTTCCATTTAAAATAATACAAATTTCCTCTTTTGAAATTGACCAACCCTGTGTTGATGAAATGAAACGCCAGCCAAACCTAAAAATCTCTTCGATAAACTAGAGAAACTAGCAAAACCCCATCTCTTTAGACTTTTAGAGCAATTCATAAGCTGGGAATTTAAGTTTAAAATCAGTTAGTCTTATTTGGGGCACCCTGTATATGTACAACAATTCATAGAAAGACGTCCCTAATTGGTTGTTGTCTCGACTGTCTTGGATCTAATATTTCAGGCAATAATGCACACATATAAAATTTCTCTAGCTTTGTAAACATTTTTTCTTTCCAAAATGACGCATTAGCATTTATTATTTCTATAGAAATACCATGTGGTGTCCAAATTATGAAATAACACTTATTTTTCTTAGTTATGTGCAACTGCCCTTGAACTTGGTACATGTAGTTGTCGTTAATTTTCAGCCTAACATCACCATCTACTATATCACAAAATTTAATTTTTTTTTGAGTAATTGCTTCCATTGGCGTACATTCCCGTGCACTATATGGGCATTTTATTTCTATAATTGCATCTTCACCAATTACGCCATCTGGAGATGCTGCTAAAAATGGATATGTATCATCCACAAAAGTCCACAAGAAATAACTTTTAATTCGGTTTGCTTTTCAAATTCTGCTACGGCTTGCCGCTCATTGTCCGTGCCGTACCTAGTTGCTACAGTGCCACTAAATTGTTGATAGAGCAAATTTTTACTGTATTTGCGGTAGATGTTTTGCACGTAATTTGCATATCCTGCCGAAATTTGATGCAGTCACCCTTTTTATCCGCTCTGCATGCCAACGACTGTTAGAACTTTGCCCTTTCGTTTCTTCCAATATTTGCTGCCTATTTAAAGATAGATTATCCAAAAACGTGTCTTTGCAGTACTAAAACTTTCTTCAGACATATCTTCAACCAATTGGGCAGCATGTGGACCGTAATCCAGATCGGTCTCAGCGACAATGTTAGCCCGAGGTTTTTACTAGCATTTTTTTCTTTGTCGACTTAAATTACGCTTCCTTCTTTCTGTGAAAATAGAAGTATATTTTCCTGGTGAAGTATTTGTGGTCCGTTGTATAACTTCATGGAAAGCACCTACTTCATTATGTGCGATAACTGCAGCGTTGCATCTTCCTTGATACGATTGTCTCATTGAAAAGTTAATTCTCTTACCACCTACTAGTTTAGCTACATGAGAATTATATAATTCAGCACAATTGTTTGTAAGATCATGGATTAAACTATTTGAATTGCTCGCAACACGTCGAACTGCTGTCATAATTTCTTCAAATATTCCACACTTGCGTAAATCTTGGGTTACGTCACTTTCACCTTCTTTACTACCTGAACAGAAATATTCAGCACAATTAGTGTGGTCCCCAAATATGTGCTTAGGACTATTTAAAATGTCGGTTTCTAGTTTCTGTATTTTTATGTATAAGGGCAAGTCTTGTGATTTTCTATACTGTATTGCTTTCGTGACAGCACTCCGAAAACGTAACAAGTTTTGGGAGACAATACGTTTCATATCTTGACTTGTTTTTGGTTTTTTTGTACATTCCTTGATTTTACTAATATAGTTCCTAAGTATATGATTTTTACACTCAATTTTTTGTATAATGACTGAAGGTCCATATGGCATTACCTCGCACAACTTTCTATATACACTACTATCACCATCAGCTACTAATTTAACATACTTCATACCATACAGTTGCATCGACTTCTTGAAACCTTCTACTATTATCGCAGATTCCATTCCAGTAGAAGTTCCTACCCAGTTCTTATAGCAAACATGTTCCTGACATTTTCCATCAGTATATAGGTCTATACGTGCGCATATCAAACAAAATTTGTTTTTTACACCCATGTATAATATTTTTTTTGTCCTCATTCCAATTATGCATGCAACTCCAGACGACGCATTATAGTTTGTACGGTATGATCGCTTAGACCATGCTCCATCTGCTACTACAGTTATTTGGGGAATACCTTCGGCGTCTACTTCACCTGCTTCAACAGCAAGTCGAAATTCTTCTTCAGCAGCGTCTTTCATGCTACTGACTGCACTCTCATTATATACCTCGCACATTTTAGCGTGATAATTACTATAAGTTGCACTGGAAGGGCAGGTATATCTAGAGCGGCAGAAAACTCACTCAGTTGTGAATATCCACATCCCGTACTTATTGTCGCAGATACAGCAGCTAAATTAATGTTCATTTGTGTTTCATCTGGATTTTCTGTTAAAACTGAATCTTTTTATTGCACACTGTACACTTAAAATAAACACAGATGAAAAACCAATGCGTTTTTCACTAATAATTTTCATGTCGAAAAAGAACATCCAAATCCGTCATGCTTTAGAGATTTGAGAGACTATAAAATACCCTATATCGATAATTCGCCGACCACTAATAGAACTACGATTATTAGTACTCATATTTACAGTGTCAGTTTCTATTTCAGGTAAAGAATCTTTAGACGTTTCTTCTTCGCCCGGTAATAAATTAGTAATCGTTCCCTTTTCTTCTTCAGAATTTCTACTTCCATATTTTACAGATTCTTCCACAGAACTGGTGGAGTCGTCCTTATCATGTACATCATTTAAAATTGATGTCGAGGGCACTTTATCAGTAAAATCCCGCGTTTCACGATAAGAGTTTATATCACTTTTATTTACTCCGTAGTCGTCAGTCTTTTCATTTTCTGCTTTATACTTCGTCGTCGTTCACACAAGTGACGCGATTTTGAATTTGGTTTGTAAAAGATTTTTTACCCATTTTCACTATAGTTCACAAACGAATGAAATCTTTTACAAAGAATGTAAATGTTATACCCTTTAAATCTACCCCTCCGCGTATTAGGTACATTTAAAACATCAAAAAGAAAGAAAATTCGATTATTAATTTTTCTAATCGGTGAAAATAAAATACCCGCCTAAAGTGAATTAGCTAATATGGATGTTAGATAATTAATAAAATTTACTTAATTGCTTTAAAAAGAAAACTTTGTCTAATTTCTAATACGTAGCTGTAGCTAAATGAACATCATAATCACTAATCTCAAATGGATGTTTACTTTGCCTCAACACAAAATAGTATAAGTCAGGTATGTTTTCAATTGTCCTCTTAGAGTAGACATAATAACGGAAATGTTTTTCGTATAATCCGTTTACCTGCTAACCCGAAGTAATTGTGTACGTAGTTTGTGTTGGCTAGTGCTGATGGTTGCCGGTTTGAAGGCGTTTACAAAAATCTTAAAAATAAATAATTTTCCACTAAATAACAGCCTTAAGTTACCTTTAGTGACAAGATATGGCAACAAACTAGATATAGATATTTATCGTAAAGGCACTAACACTATGAGGTTTATAACAAATGATTCCAACCATAGCATGCAACATAAACTTGCATCTTTCAACTTTTTGATTCACCGATTATTACATTTCCCATTGTCAAAACAAAACTTTGATAAAGAACTGCGAAATATTAAGCAGATCGCATCATACAATGGTTTTCAAGAATCAATTGTCACAAACATAATTAGAAAACATAAACATAAGTTAAAAAACATTACAACGTTAGGAACTAGTAATAGCAAAATAGATAAGAAATATGTCAAATTACCAAATTATCCCACATACACAAAAGGTCTTCAAAAAATATTTTCAAAATTTGATTATAAAACAGCAACCTCTAGTAGTAACAACTTGCAAAATCTTTTAGGCAATCCGAAAGACCCAATAGAAATGTGTGATAAATCGGGAAATATTTAAAATTAATTGTAAAAACTGTAACCAAGTATATATAGGGCAAACCAAGAGACCTATTAAAACTCGGTTTAAAGAGCATTTAGCTCATGTCATATATCATCGCACAGATAGGTCCAGTGTTGCCATGCATATTCTTGAAAATGGCCATGGAGTAGGCGACATTGAATTAATTAAGAGGGTAGATAATAAAAACGAACTTGATTCTTATGAAAGTTTAGAAATTTTTAAAAACAGAAATTTGCTTATGAATTATGATGATAACGGTCCATTAGGATTTTCGGAATTATTTAAGTTTATCTAAGATTCAATTAAGTTTAACGATGCGTGATAAGCAGATAGTATATATAAGCTTCCCATTGTTTTTAATTTTGGTATCGGTATCGCTGATGATGATTAGCTATTGAA
Source organism: Abscondita cerata (assembly GCA_030710515.1). Lineage (NCBI taxonomy): Eukaryota > Metazoa > Arthropoda > Insecta > Coleoptera > Lampyridae > Abscondita > Abscondita cerata. Next base: position 19,414 of record JALBCR010000880.1, on the reverse strand, counting down.
ACACGTGTCCGAGTAAAGTTCTTGGTGCAGTTTTTGGCGTTTTTCTGTTTGTTCGAAGATTTCAATTTCTTGGCTAATTCTGTAAAGTACGCCAGTAAAACGTTGTCTGAAAATGATCCGATTTTCTTGTTAATGCGATAATCCATAAATTTTCTATAACATATTTCATACAATTTTCTGGATTCTGTAGGCAACAAATTATATTCTGCATTTTTTGCCAATTCTTCAATTTCGGGAGGTGTTAAGATTTCTTCATCAATTTGTTAAAAAATGGCGATTTTCAACTAAACAATTCAAAAAAAGTACATAACGACCCAAACTTTACTTAGTAACGGCAATGGTAATGTGATTTAAGCAGTCACATGGAAACCACTAACCTCTATCTCATTGACAATCAATTGATAAAGAAAATTGAAGCAAATTGAATGTAACAATGATGTCTTATTTTTAGGTAGATATTATTATGTATACAATTTAAGGTCTAATCGACAATAATAATTAGAAAATACGATTTAATTATTGCCTGTACAATACAATTAGAAAAAATATTAAAAATTGTCAGTTGTATCCGTTATGAAAAAGTTTTCATTTTAATTTGATTTTTTAATCACACTGCACAAACAATCGGAGAAAAAATTTAATGTTTCACACGACAGAGAATCAGATTTGCTGCCTTGACTAGTTTCAATGTTTCGGCTTCGTCTCGGCAATAAAATGCTTGCCGCGGCAGTAAATCTGTTACTTCTCTGCCTAGTTAAACAAGTAACTATTTTGTGTTGTTTGTATTATTTGTAATATTTTTTCTGTTGTTTTCACGTGGTTTCATAATATGACAGTTCTTGATCAGCTCTGTCAACACCGCCCATTGTGTTATTATAGTCGCATATCAATTGAGGTTTCATTATTTCATCACCTCTTTTTGTTTTCATTATGCGCGATGATGGGATGTGTATTAGGGTGGGTCAAAAAATCAATTATTTTTTTTAGAAGTGACACTTAAAAAAAATTATCACCAAATATGAGCTCTTAATTTTAATAGGAAGATCCTCCCGCATCGCAGTTTTTTATTGTTTCTCAGTAAAATAGAAAAAAATTCATACCTCATCATTAATTAATGGTACAGAAAAATGTTCTGGGAGAAAATTTGCCGGAAATTAAATGCTCTACAAAAAAGGTATCTTATATTTTTTCCGTAAACCTCACCATTTGTAAGATATTGAAGATTTATGTTAATTAATTAATTATTTTAAGACAAATTTCGTTTTTGTTTATGAATTTTATAAACTCGACAATAAATAACTATTATAAAATGCGCAATACAAATTTTTGTAGGAAATTGACTGCTCTATAAAATGGTATCTTATGTTTTGGCGATTCAATTAAGCGTTCAAAAGATATTCATCATCAAACTTTCATGTATACTGATTTTAAGAGTTTTTGATTAAATAATCGAAAAATTTCAATTTAACTTATGAATTTCATACAAATTCCAATTTTTGTCATTAACATAAGTATTATTTGAGTTTTATTTTAAAAATTTTTGAAATTTTTGTTTCAATAATTCTAAACATTTTATTTTAACCATTAGAAATCACGATCATGTTTTTTTTCGATAACGTCTTCAAAACGTCTTTAAAAATTTTTCCACTATAGCTGGATACTGTCCTAGGGAAAATTTCTCCTCTAAAGAATTTTTGTTCTGTATTTTATTTCTTCTGTTCACTCTTCAGTAGTGAGTGAACTCAGGTGTAAGTTTAGTATGCGCGGCTGGTTGTAGTTGTTGATGGTGTTGTTTAGAGTTTTTTTGAAAATCGAATACTATTGTGTCACTATCATCCACTTCTTTTAGGCATAGTCTGTAACGGTTAAATAGACCATTTTCCTACAACACATTGTTTAGTCTAAAAATTCACTCGCCGAAGTTAGGCAACTTACAATACACCGGTGTTGAACCGAAGGATTTGTCGTCTTTTAAAATATTTGGCGAAAATTCGCCGGAAAAACTCCGAAGGGCATTGTGGGAATTTATTAAAACGAACGTCCTTTCTGGCTTATCGGTTTCCGTTACCAATTCTCAACCGCAAGCAGCCATGTTACATTTCTAAACCTCGTAGTTCCACACGAAATGTAATTTCTGTCTGCGAGAACGAGGGTTTTCTTCGTATATAATGGGTGCATCTCTACTATTCGAAGATGGGACGCATTTGAGACGTCTTTAGTAGCGCTCGTTCTATTCCACAGGTAAATATAAGAAATTAAATTGCTGCTCCCCCAAAGAAAGGGCATACTTACAAATGAATGTTTCCTTACAGAGGTTTTTTTTTGTTCCTCCTCTTTCTCTGGCTTTTCTTGCTGCCGTTTAATCGTGCTCGACAACGTCCACATCGCCACAAAGTACAGGCACACCTGGTCACGTCCTTGGGTTAAACACGACCGTTCCACCATCTAAGAGAGGTGCGGAGGATCAGCCACCGGCTCAGACTACACCCAAACGTTCGTATGGGAACCATCTTCGTCGCGGGAATATTTCACCACCTCCAGGGATTCTCTGTCATCAGATCAGGTTGTACAATTACATTACTCTTTCCCTGCTTGTGTTATCGGCACCAACCCAAGAGAGACTTTACTTACGTGAGCGAACTTTAGCATGCATTAATCACTTTACTTGCATCATACCGTCGCGCTCCCTATTGCTTAGTGAACGTCGCTAATATAAATGTACCGACTTAAATCCAATCGAAACTTGTTAAATGTTAGAATCATTGCATGATACCTAAATCGTAGTGTAGTAAGATATCATCCTGTTAGGGGCGTGTAAGGAACATCAATTTATTTATTATCACAATAACCCCTTGAAAGGGAAACCTTTTTTTCAGCGCCACGTAGTGCACTATCGTAGTTTAACTGAAAATTTGACTAAATAAATACTGGCACTTGCCTTCTTTTAAAACAAATAGATACCTACTTACATGTACCCCGGTTGTGTTTAATTACACGCGAATGTATACAGTCACAACAAACGCCCTAATTATAGAAGCATATGCGTGCGGTTTCGAGTACATTTTTAAGCGCGAACAAATCAGTGACGGCGCAAATAATTTTTATCTAACTATAATATACAGTTTCCTATTTTCTACGTGAATATCTACTGTTTTGTTATGTGTTGAGGTACTTCAATTGAGTACACCTTCGTTGTTTGTGGATAAATATATGTATTTTCTGTATTGGAGAATTTCTTCACTACCAACGTGAACCAAATTGAATGTTGAACAAAATAATTGGGTACTTTCAGCTTACTGCTAACGATTAGTTCCGAGTTAGTACTCGCTTCAGTTAAATTGGAACTTGGCGCCCAATAAATAAGTAATTTCTAGTACGAATTGAACCCAACGTGTAGAGGTTCAGCCCACGACCCAATCTCTCCGACTACTGGGTATTTCTATAACTGCTGACTTGTACTTTAGTATCTTGTTCAATCTTCCTACCCCCTAGTACACCACCACCCTAGTACCCAGGTAACAAAAGGGTAACAAGTCTACTATTTCTTATTCTCTGTTAAAAAAAAACAGCTTTCTCGTTGTGTACTAGTTTTTCTATTAGTAGTTGTATCAGCTGTTTTGTACTTTTTGTTTTTTAGAATTGTGATGTGTATGCATTGCACATTCTACACGTGGCAAATCGACAATAGCCAAAAGAGATGTTATAATTGTTAATGAAAATTTTTCGATATGAAACACATGATACTGGGACACTGCACTTTTCCAGATACATGCTATACAGTTTTTTCGTATCCAGTTCGTTAGGCAAATAAAGCTTACTAAACTTTCGAAAGGAATAATGCGACTTTCTGACTTATAGTCCCAGCAAACACAATGCAATGGCAAAATTCATATAAGTTATTGGCATAAATGAAATTCAGTATTGGGACTTTGTAGGCTACTATGAATGGTAAAATAAGCAAATGTGCTGAACCCTTCAGGATGTAATGCAAACTTATGAATGCTTTAGACAGCGATGGGGGTGTTGCAGATTTATCACAACAGACACTACACGAATATTAATAACTTCCTAATAACCATCAACACCTTCATCAACATTCACTCAAACACGTAGCACTCTCACGTTTTTAACGCTTAATGCTTTTCAAAAACTTGTGTTGACAACATACCGTCACTGTTCATCTCGCTGACGCAAATACACATAAAATACTTTAGAATAACGAATAATTTGCGACCACCAATGCAATTTTCATTAATTGTAACCTTCGTCGTTTTTCCCGTCAACTCTTCATACGATCTTGTACAGTAATATTTCCAAAAATTATAATTGAATTTGGTCTATAATTCTTCATATTGTTGAGTTTTTAATTTTTGTGGATAGGAAACCTTAGTGTTTAGGACAAGGTTGTTCCTAATTTTCAAACACCTCGAAATCGTGGGTCAATAATTTCAAGTAAGGTACACTTGTCACGGGTTTTATCTAGGTTTCCCGTTAATTTAAGGGAAAGGACAAAAAAGAGAAAAAGGGCGTCTGTAGGGGTTGTGAACCGTGGACGAAGCTTCCCAAATAAACCTGCCTTCTTGTGGGTGATTACGTGCCGCCACTGGTTACAATAATAGAAGCAGTAGGCTAAACTTCCCAACAATAGTTCCAATAACATACACAAAATCTAACTATTAATTATAAAAGAATTTTATTTCGATGTGAAGGTGAAGGTGAATGATAATTCGTTATAGGGTGCATAACAAGTGTCAAAATAATATAAATACAGCGTTTTAGATCACGCCACAGCTGCAGTATGATTCACCCACGGATAGTTATAATTTACTTAATCTACGGGTTGTAAAATGGTATGAATGATACGAAAATATGAGGTATGATAAATTAATTTTACTACTTTGACTCGGGTACTTAGCTACAGTATTTCAGTGGCCATCCGGGTAGATCATCTTTAGATGAACGTATATCAAGGTTTTGCAGGGATGTTCCACCAATTGCTCCTTCCTTTTTAATTTTATTTGTGGCCAGAAGGGTTCGTAATGATAGAGTACGGGCCCCGGATACTAATTATGTAGTCCCCGTAATTTTTTTAACTTAAATTTGGTTAACCTTCGGGAATCTATACTTCAGCGAAGGTGTTTAATTAGGATATTAACGTAATAAATCAGGCCGGTAATTCCTTATTTAATCTTATAACCCAAAAATAAAATTAAATTTAGCTCAACACAACGTGTTTCAGAAAAATGTCGGATCTTTTTTTGATCCAAAAAAAGAAGCTTGCGCGCCAAAAACTTTGGCGAATTTTTATTCCAGTGACCGCAAAACAGAAGAAAGGCTAAAAATGTTTTGCGGCAACTTTAACACGTTACACACTCATAATAAAATGTTTTCAAACGTGAGACCATTTGGTTATTCCAAAACGACGTGTTTCGGTAAATCTAGAAAACAATAGGTATTGTAAATTATTAAAAATGGAAACCAATGCAATACAAACATTTTCAACTAACATTCCAAACGGAGACCACGCCACAAAGTAGCAATACTCTCTATTAGTTATGTTTAATTGACATTACACGTAGTAGTTATGGTTATGCTTCAAGTGCAAGTTTCCCTCATCATCAATAGTTGCAAATGTGATTTTTTTTTATTTACAATTCCTTCAGTGGGACTCATATTCTTGATTGATGATGGGCATTTAATTTCGACGATCACCAACTAAAACCATCTAGCGAAGCTCCCAAAATATAGTTGTCTGAAATCCACATTGGGAAACACAAACATCATATTGGTCTTGAGATGATTTCCATCGCAAGTGGTTCATGTTCTGTTCCATATTTTGTGGCTTCATTACCAAGAAATTTGAATATAACATCTACTTTACCTTATTTTTACAAGATGTTGTAGCCCGCATTTTGCAAATGCTACAAAAATTTGATGCAGTGAGACGAATAGACCTTTCTTGTCTCCATATGGGATTTTCACCTTGACCCCTTGTTCGAATTTCGATATTTGAAATTTCTTGTTTAGTTTTTTTTAATTCTGTCAAAAAAAAAATCTACTTTTTTTTGTTGAAATTATTCTGGTAACAAATCAGGTGCGACTGTTTCTAGAACATAATCTTCATCGGGCGGAGCAAACGTTTTTTTGTGAAATAATTGTGAATAACTTTATTTTTTACGCAATAATGTTCTTTTTTCATTCTTTCAATATGTTTCTTCTTAAACGATTAAGGGATTATCATATATCCCGAATATTATACGAAACAGTAGCAGCTTCTGCAACGTAAGACCCTTTAAACGAAAAGTTTATTCTTTTGTCTCCCACAAATTTGCAAATGATAGAATTGTATTACTCAGCTTGATTATTATCCATATTTCTGATTAGGCTGGAAGCATGATACACTAAGCGGTTAAAACAACCATGGATATCTTCATAAAGTCCACAGTCCTACATTTCTGGCACATAATTTTTTTCAACACTCTTCCTCGCACATTTGAAGTATCCTAATTCGTCGCAAAGTTTATGTCACATGCGATGCAACATTTGTCAAATCATTGGTAAGTGAGGCAACTTTTTCTGCAAAAGAATTATCTTCGCTGTTTCTAAATATGACTGCTTTTGTTACAGCAGCTCTTAGTCGACTGGAATTATCTCCTACCTCTTTCCTTAACCCGGCGCCAGTGTGGTGGAATTTTTATAAAGAACCTGTATGGTGGGGTATCACATACCCCATATAAATAATTCAACAATTTTTCTTCAATTTTCAAAGAATGTGAGGTTTGTTTTACATTCAATAGGGTATGTTTACAAGAAAGCATACACTTACAATTACATTGTTTATTGAGAAGCGACAATGCAAAACTAGTAGATATGTATTTTTATAGGGAGAAAAAATTGTTTTCTTGATTACTAGATAACAAAAATTTAGAACTATACAAGAAAAAAATAATGAAAACGTTCTCAAGAAGACAAATCGAATAGTTATATGAAAAAAATTCAAAAAGATTTCATCATATTTTCTAGGAGTTACATGCATCACAGCAAATACAACAGAATGCTTTAAACCACCTGTGGGCAAACTTTTAGATATAAAGGGCTACTATATTTCCCAGGAAAGATTGCGGTCCACCACACCACAGTAACTCTTTTCAAAGCATGCCCTGTTTTTCTGTAAGTATGAGTTGTATAGTACACATTTTGTAAAACCGAAGATATACATACGTACTACTCGAGTAAAAGAATTTATTTTCTAAACTTCACAAAAAATAATCAAATATTCACAGTTTACTTAACTATTCAATAAAAATATATTCAGATAAAATAATTCATTTTCCAGATGTAGACGCGTGGCACTGCATGTCCTCTAACAACTTGGAATATTGAGGTGTGTAGCGCTTACTGCCAATCTTAGGCACGAGTCCAGGTTTTCGTCGGTTAGGCAGTTGCGATATTTGGTCTTAATAATGTTCATTGTAGAAAACGCCGATTCACATAAGTATGTCGAACCGAAAAGTGATGTTAAATAAAACGCCACTTTTCTTAAATGTGGATACTTCTCTTCACTCAAAACTTCCAGAAGTGATTATCGGTATCCGAACTGCGAGCTTTTATGTTAACATCACTTTGAAGCAGGAGAATCTCGTTCTCAATCTGAGAGGAATCGAATGAAAACAAATTGTTTATTTTTTGGGCTATTTTTCAAAATCGACATTTCCAAATGGATAAGTCATGAACGTAACCACTGGTTCGAGCTCGTTAAATTCCTGGAAACGTCGCTCAAATTCGGACCAAAGTGCGTTTATTTGACCATTGAATTTTTCTCTGGGAAACTCCGATTTGCTGTTAGATAATTCGTCAAAGAGGTTTTTGAAATTTTTAAGTCATTCTTCATTATCTGAGTAGAAAATGCACGTAGCTTATTTTTAAATGTATTTGTGTAGCTAAGCATTTCTGATACAATTTTATTTTTCCTTGTAACTGTACGTTGAAATCATTGAGATGGTTGGTAATATCTGCCATAAAAGCTAAATCTATCAACCACTTGTCATTATGAAGTTCGGCGCAAACTTCATTTTGGAACTTAAAAACTCCTTTATCTCCCCCTAATAAATCTCGAAACCTTTGTAAAAAGGTGACGACTTAGCCATCGAACTTCCGCGTAGTAAAGTAATTCTCCATGCTCAGACTCGTTTTCTAGTAACTGAGACCTAAAAAGTCTTCTTTTGGAGACTTCTTCCACGAATAGATTTCACAATCTTATTGCACGTATCCATGACGGGACATATTCAAAATTTTACAACATAATGCTTGTTGGTGAATTATGCAGTGATAGGAAAGAAAATCTGAAAATCATCGTCTTTTCTGCATAACGCCACAAATCCATTATTTTACCCGTCATTGAAGGTGCTCCGTCTGTTGTAATTGATACGAGTTTAAAAGGGGAATTTTTTTTCAATTACGTAGTTTTAAAATTCTGATAAACATCTTCGCCTTTCGTTGTTTCTTTCAAAGGTAATATTGCTAGTAATTCTTCTTTTGCGGTAAAGTCTTCAAAACCATTCTTATAAAAACACAGAGCTGAGAAGTGTCAATTATATCAGTTGATTCGTCAAACTGTAAGGAAAAACAAACGCAACTTTTCATATCTTGGTTCATTTGATCCATTAAGTTTATGTTCATAACTTGTGTGCGGCGTGTGACAGTTCTGCGAGAAAGTTGCATATCTTTTAATTGCAGAAATAATCTCATTTTTATTTTTAAAAGAGTCAAAAAGGGAATCGCTTGCTTCTAAAAGGCTTCTTTTATCATTTCGCCGTCCAAAAATGGTTTTTGTGCTTTGCTAGCACATGGCACACGGTAAGATGCTGCAGTGGCTGCTTGTGATTTAATAATAGGTTTTACAAAGAACGATTGTTCATTAATTAATTGTATTTTTAAATCTTTCAACTTTGTTTGCGCAGTTCACTTTTTAAAGGAAAATCCTGTTCATATATTCCATGCATCGTTTTAAAATGTCTTTCCACATTACCTTTTTTCGGAAGCGCCACACTTGCCCGACATAAAGGCACACACATTTATCTTTCACCATTGTAAATAGAAATTGTTCCTCCCAGTCCACGTTAAATGGTACGTTTTCAATTTTTCGCACTTCTTGCACTCATTTTTCGAGGTACTAATGCGACAACCACTAAGTAAATAAAACCAAACAAACCACTGCACGTGTATAACACTGCGCTTTGAAAATGCTACATCTGGGTGTGGGCGGTAGAGGGATGGCATGATTCACCACCTACCCGTCCGCTTTTGTTTTAACTACATGCCGGTTTATCTTATCGGGAACCTACCAGTGGCGTAAATAAAAAAATTTTATTGAAAAATATAGAATCAAAATGTAAAATATCAATTTTATGCTTGTTATTGGACCGATCTGCGGTCATCCTAAAATTGTTTGGCGGTCCACCGGTAGACCGCGATCGACGCTTTGCCCACCGCCACTGGTGTCATTTTGTACTTTGACAGATTACTAACTAAAAATATGCCTAACGCAGAACTTGAACAAAAAGGTTCACCGTAGAAGTCTTTAACTCCCATAAATTGTTTATAGATAACAACTTTAGTAGATAAAGTTCTTGAATATGCAACCTTAAAAATTAAGATAACACTACCATCCTTCAAACTACAACAGAAATTGGGTGTAATTTTCTAGCACAGGTCCAGAAGAATGAGGCATTGTAAAACGTGGAACAGATAATGTAGATTGCGGACGAGAGTGTAATTCTATATTATTATTAAAATCTTCTATCAACCGTTTAGCAACTTGTTGCAATGGTTTATTACCTTTTCTGATGAATAAAAGCACCGCATGAATCGAGGGAACCAAACACATACACGTCATCAGCAATATGAAGAAGTCCATGAAAATTATGAGTTATGTACTGTTGTCCATATAAATTTTGAAACACTTAACAAAATGTGTTAAAAGCTCTTTGGCATATGTTTGATAAAGATAACAAAATTTTGGACTTAAAAGAATAGTCATAGAAATATGCAGACTTAAAAAAATTATGATAAAGCGAAATGCGATCATTTTTTAAAATATACTTTAAAACACAGGTCCAGAGTACAGTAGAAACTGTCTGAATTCTGTCGCTTTCCACCGTCTAATTTCATCAATACCACGCGGTTTTCTGCAGAACTCTAGAGGTATATATGACTTTACCAAAACAAGATGGCTTGTAATCGAAGTAATCAGAATATTTGGAAATTTGAAGGGTACAGGGCCAAACACCCATAACAAAAGTATCGTTCGCATTACACCTAAACACACTAAGTGCATGTAATCTAATGGAAACGATTTTACAAAATCAATTTTTGAAATGTTAACTAAAGGAGAAGTGCCTTTATGAAACTCTGCATCATCCTGTGATAAAAACCCTTCATGAGTTCTTGCAGCACTTTCGAAATCTGGGAAAGTCATTCGATTATTGTAAAAGTGCCCTTCTTGTGTACATCTAGTGCAGGAACTATAGCCTGTATGACTTTTTATACTGAAAATAAAGGTTTTTGCTGGGGCATCACAGCAAAACCCTTTTATTACGACAGGTATACATCGATTATTTAAAAGAATCCATGTTTTAAGCAACTCCTGTAATTCGCATATAAAATCTTTCAGAAAATCAGAAGAATTGAATGGGCCATAGCTCACCAGACGTACTCTTAAATAGAGGAAGCCCATCGATTCCCACTAGTAATTCAATGGAAGACTCATTTGCAATGACATTTGACCACAGTTTTTCTAAATTTTTTTTTATTCCTATATGGTAATAAAAGCCTTGCTGTACAGGTCGAACAGGGACAGATGACGAAGTTTTTAAAAATGTTCGAGCATCTAATGGTAGTGAACCAAAGCATTTGTGTGTTCTAAGAATGCATAATAAACCAGAAACTGCAGTAAGAGTTATTTGAAGCAGAATTCAGAAATGTCTTAAATTTTCACAAAATTTTTTGTGTTCATCTTCATAACAAAAATCCTCATCTGATTCATCTAATAATGGTTTTTCATCTAACATGTCTTGAAGAGAAGTAGGCACAGGTGGTAAAGTTTCTAGATTTTTGTTACTCTTGGTCACAATTGTGAGCATTTGGATCAAGATTTAGATCGGACCTTTGTATAAATTCCTGTCTTTCATTTATTTCAAGGACATCCTCTTCAAATAAATCAGCGTCTTGAAAAATATTTGCAGAAATACGGATATTACTACTTCCAGATTGTTGTTGCAAACATTTTCTCAAACGTTTTAATTTGCCATGGCGTTTCAACTCCAAAAATGATTTACGATTAAACATTTTGACTAGAACAAATATCACTATTTAGCTTTTGAATAAAAATAAGGGCTGTTAAATAAAAAGCAGTTGTAGTTAGAATTAAGCTGCATTACACATAATTTAATGCATTTATCCTATGGTCAAACAAGTTGCTACACTGAACAAACACATTCATTTTTAGCATAAATACTTTGATTACAACGTTTAGTTTATCCACGTTGTGTTGTCAAGCATAATTTTGCTGCAATTATGTGCACCGTAAAATTTATTAATTTCAACATCAACCTTAAAAAATGCAGCCCGGCATTCTATAACCTCGGCTCAGTTAATTTTGAACACTCTTTATAATTAAAATTATTTTAGATTGGGTGGTTCTATACATTAATTTATTATTGTTAAAGAGTATTAATACAAAAATGCACAAGTGTTAAAATCACTTACCTACTTTTCTAGGTTATGTTCCTCAGTAAGCACGTGCACGTGTTTATAAACACTTCTAATTTGATTAAAGAAATGGATAGTTAAATTATTACGACAATAAAATTATATAAATAAACACAAATGAAAAAAACAATGACAATAAAACGACAATAAGAGCGGGAAATGCAGAAACGAATCGATCGATAACTGATGGTGATGAGTTATGGTAACACAAACTCCCACTACGATACACGCGCGCCCGCGACCCCGCCGCAACGTAATCCCGCTCTCCACATCGCATTTACACGATAAGGTTCTTGCATTGTTGCAGCAAACTTGTTACTAAACCTTACTAAATCAAATTTGCAGCAAGGTGGCGTACAAGTTGTTAAACTTTCGCAAGTATAACAAGGTAATATCAAGTTATTTGAAAGCTTGCTGTAGGCTTTGTTGCTATCTGGGAACAGACCGTCGTTGAATGTCAATGAGATTTTTCTGATTGGATTCATTTTAATGTAGGAATTGCAACCATTGTAATAATAGGATTTTAGAGCTTAAAAAATGTTCTATCTAGTGGCTGTAAGTAATGCGTCGTGTGGCTGGGTAGACACAGCAACACTATGTTATTTTCTTCGGCGAACTCTAATATCTCCACACTGCTGCAGTGGGAGCTATGTCCATCCAAAATGAGCACGACTGTCCCTTCAGGCTTCCTGGGTGCAAAATGGTTCCTTGGCCACAGAAGGAAGGTATCAGTTGTTACATACGCCGACTTTTGTGACATGAAAATTATGGAACCTGGATACCATCTTTGTACTCAGCCTTTTCATTTTTCCCCTTCAGAGCACATGCTGGGGGTAAAAACATGCCAAATGGTTCAACCACTCTGAACAATACACTTGAACTTCCACTTTCTTGTATGTTGCACAATAGTTCATGTAGTTCGTGACCCACAACTGGAGGTACATTTTTATGCTGCTTTCCATAAGTTACTACTCGACCATACCCAATGTTCTTTATTGGTTTGCATTCAACACTAGATTTTCTAATATTCCATAATGATGGCACATCTGTACAAGAAGTAGTGGTTTTTGCAGATTTTAAGCGTTCAAGGGTATATAATGTCACGCTTCGAGCGTGCAATAAAAAAAAATTGTATACACCTACACTACAATACTTCAGGTTCCGGCTTCTTCAGTGAAGACGGGGGAGTTCCCGATATATTTTTCTTTTTTTTATGTTGATTAAGGGCGCCAGTGGATCTCTGCCACCTGAAATACTTACTCCACTGACCAGGATCCACACTAGTCAGGCTCTGGTGCTAGGAGGAGGTAAGCTCTAATTTGAGCGTCGACAACGATGTAACTAATTATCTGCTTTTCTACTCAAAGCCCTCGGATTGCCCCGGTGACTGATGCTATCTTTCGTTGTTGCCTTGATGGTACTTGGAGGTCTCTGAAGGTGTTATGCAGAGGAACAGCGGTCTTACGGTACGGTGTAGTCTGAATAATGATGTTGGTCTTCTTTCGTATGAGACTTTTAGGTAAACTACATTGTCCTAATCGTACTGACCACACGAAGGATAGTGACTCGGTGCACTCCACCAAAACAATACATAAGAGCCCGAGATTGAGTCCATTAGCTTAAGACTATCCCTTACAATTGGCACTGAAGTTACTTTTACGACCACGTCGACCAAAACTCTCTATCACACCCCAAAAATGTGACATCCTTCGATAACCTTTGGTGACAATGTTCAAATTTCCAATTTTAAAAACATTATTTTCAATACGTTGTTGTAGGCAACCCAAACCTCATATATGTTAATTACCAAGAAAATAAAACGTTACAATAATAAAGCTCCTACATGACTACACACTTACCTGCACCTGCTATATATATATATATACAATTAGCACTTTCGTCACTCCCATTCGTCATGCTGGTGCACATTACCAAAAACCCGCAAAGGTGGTTCATTTATTCTTTGTGAATGTCTTTTACCTATTAAATAAGAACCATTAGTACATATTATAAACACAATCTATAATTCAACTACGTTTACAATAACCACAACGTAATTGTTAATGTGGATAGCTCCACAATTTGAAAAACAAAGTCGGCTTCAAAATATGTATAAGCACTTAAGCTTTTATATGCCTTCATTTGAGTTTTGGTGAAATAACTTGTGGTTAACACAAGATAACTAACGATATCCATGTTATCCACATTTGGAAAACGTTGGAATTGTAACTAAGGTCAGATTCATTTAAAGAAAAATGGGTCTACACCATTTATTACTCAATATTTTTTCTCGGTATCTTGCCGTCACATCCGGATTTTTTGCAGTTTCTAGGGACACTAAATATTCACTCATGATTAGCCACAGTATACATCTACGAATGCTATAACCACACTATAACTACACAGTTTGTTTACACCCAATCGCCATTTTATTGTTGATGTGGTCAAGGTCTTGGATTGGTCTATAAGAATTTTTCGACATACTCAATAAAGGTAAAATGCGACCGTGAAGTATTTGCAGACGGAAGTATTTGCCCACGTAAAGTCATAGTTTAGGGTTATGTTGACGGAAAACAATATTATAGCTAAATTATCAGCCTTGTGATGTATCAAATAAAAGTTATATAACGTTTATGTTATCGAATATTTACCATTATAATGTAACTATTCGATAACGTAAACGTTATATAACTTTACTTGGCCCGATACAGAGCTTCGAATAATATCCAAACTTATCGGAAATAATTACGTTGGCGTAATTTACAAATCCTGAAGAAATCTCGTACACACTACTACAGCAGATGTCTGAACAGGTAACAAAGGCTAAGAACCGAGGGGAACGGTCATCCACACGATACTACCAGAAGTTCATTGTGAACCATTAGCTCATTGTTGGACCACAACCCTACTGTTCTTTCCTTAATGTGATACTTAAGGTGGGATTTCCTAGCGACGTCCAGCGTTCGCGGCCCGCCGCGACGTCCAGCAGCCGCCGACCGCATCGGTTTTGATTCGTTGAAAGCGTCTGGCGTCCGCGTTTTTGCAGTCAGTACACCCAGTAATGCTTTGTGTTCATATAGTAGTTTACTTCAATTTAAGCGAACGTTGCCATGATGAATAAGAATACTTTAAGAGCATTAATGTTATTAGAAGAAGAGAATGATGAGGACATGAGGCTGTTATTATCGATGCACAATGAAGTAAGTGAGATGTATAAATCTCGAAATGAAGAAGGGTATTACAAGATTCTTATACAGAATCATCTAAATGCTGATGAAGAAAAATTTCGTAGCTTCTTTAGACTTAATAAAGATCAATTTAATTTTGTGTTAAGCCTAGTTCGAAATGATTTAAAAGCAATCCACAAACAGAGTGAAGTCTCCAATTGATCCAGAAGAAAACTAGCACTGACACTAAGGTAAGACAAATTTTATTATACATTTAGAGAGACAAGTAAACATATTCACAGTAACATATACAACGTAGTTTTCACAGTTGGAAAAATTGAGCACTCATTGTGTAATTGTATTGTGGGTTAGCTGAAGAACTTGATGGTTGAGAAGCGTTTACTGAATCGGTTGGAGTACCTAGTATACGTGGTTCGTCATTTGATGGAAGTGGGGAATATAAAACTTGGCCTGTTGTGTTTGAAAGATTTTGCGGATGGCCCGACAATATTGGCATTGACGGAGTAGGATTTTGTAGCTGCTGTGGAGTATCTATTGATGTTTGGAGATTTGTTAGTAGGGTTAAAATTTGCAATTTGGCTTGGTTAATTAAATTAGGAGGTAATTTCTTCATCGTTAGAGCCATGCTCCTCATAAACAAATCAACCTCGTCTTCGTTTTCATCAGTGAGTTTTGAAAAATTTCCATGCGCTCCTTCGACCTCTTTTCTAAATCTTGCAACAGTTTTGATCTTGCTGATGTTGAACGTTTGTGAAGGCTTCCGGACAGTGATGGAGTGCTCGAACGACTGGGAGTGTTTGAACAACTGGGGTGTTTGAACAACTTGTGTCCATATTAGGTTTTGTTCTTTTTGCAGGTATGTTCAAATCGACAGATTCCGGTGATGTTACGTTCTGAATTTCGATGCCTACTGTCCTATTTTGAGATTCTGAATCACTGACATCATCACCATCGAAGGCTTGCGATTGTGAATTATTGTCGTTTTGACTTTCTTCAAAATTTTGAATTCGCCTGTAATAAGTATAAGAGAATTTAATTTGCTCATTAACAAAAACTGCATACCTTCGATCAGACTTTACTAATTCTAAAAATTTCAGCTGTTCAAATAGTGGCCACTTGGTAGGCCGTGATGACGCCGCGGAACCAGTTCCTTGCTTTTGCTTTCTTTTGTTTTCAAATAGTTATCACGAATATGTTTCCAACGTATTTTGCAGTCCTCAGCTAAAAATATATAAAATTTGTAATACTTTTAAGTAGGTAGGTAGTGTTTAAAAGCATTTTTGTATTTCAGATTTTGGCAACAGGAGAGACATTTAGATCCCTTTCATTTGCCTTCCGCATATCATTCGGCTACATCTCAGTTATTATTCGAGAAACATTGGAAGTTTTGTGTCTACAATTAGTTCCAATCTTTCTACCACCATAGTGGTGAAAACATGAAAGAAAAAAGCATTGGAATTTTTGGAGAAAATGGCATTTTCCCCAACTGTATTGCAGGAGTCGATGGAAAACATATCCGAATTTTTTGTCCCAACAACAGTGGGTCTCTATTTTACAACTATAAAGATTTTTTCAATAGTTCTGCTGGCAATGGTTGATGCACACTGCAAATTTGTATTTGTTGATGTGGGTGCCTACGGCAAAGAGGAGATAGTGCTGTCTTTTTCTAGTTCAATGATGGGCAAGCAGGTGTACTCAGGAAACTTATTTCCAAATGATGAATTTCTTCCGAATTCAAATAGGAAGTTACCTTACATAGTGGTTGGAGATGAAGCGTTTAGATTGCACCGACATTTAATGAAACCATACAGCAAGTTATCGGCTAGAGGTGATAAGAGAAAAACTATTTACAATTATCGACTGTGTAGGGCCAGACGTGTCACTGAAAATGCATTTGGTCTATTATGTCAAGTTTTCGCATCTATTACACACCAATAGCTGTGAAACCGGAGATATGTGATAAACTGATTATGGTAACTTGTTGTCTTCATAATCTCTTAAGAGATGGATTTTTGGAAAAAATAATAAGCCTTATTATGAATATGACTCAAATTTACAAATGCCAAACAACGTGACTCCATTACGAGGAGGAGGAGGATTTGCAGATGCAACTGGCTTGGAAGTCAGAGAAATGTTTGCAAATTTTTTTAACAAGAAGGAGCTATAGATTGGCAAGAAAACAGAGTTTTTAGAATCTCCAGTTAATACTTTTTATGTAATATGTATAGGTATGCATAATAAAATAAAAAATACGTACGTATAGTATAGTTTTGATTTTTTAAGTCACAGATAAAGCGAAAAAATCGATGAGGCACTTAAAATGATTACCTTGTACTTAGGTATACCTACGTCTAGTCTACCCTAATTCAAGTAGTCAAAAAATTAGTTCTAATAAAATAAAAACTAATTCTAACTAAATTCTAGTCTTCTGTGAACCACAGAAGCTAAAAACAATGATATAGTTTTTTATACTTACAACTCTTGGATAAAACTGCGCCAATTTGGTTCCATACATTTTCCCGAATTTGATAATCTTTAAAGTCTTTATTTTCGTGGTCATAAATGCAAGGAAACTCACGTACTTGATCAATCAACACTTCGTCGTCTTCATGTGAAAATTTTTGAGGCATTACAGTTGTATAAATTCACCACAAGCCTATTTTTCAACAGATAAATATGTAAATAATAGCGACAGCTTGGGTCTACGTCGCGTTCTGACATGTTTGAGCAGTCGGGACGCAACCGCTGACGGCCGAACGCTGAGACGACACGTCGACACGCTGCAGAAAACAGTTGCATTAAAAACACGTACGTGTCATCAACTGCCCGCCGTAGCGGCGGGCCGCGAACTGGACGTCGCTGAAATCCCACCTTTAACTTTTTGGACATGTATTAACCGCGGTAGCGACTTTTTAACCGATTTTTGCTCTTAATCAATTCTACAATGTAAAGGGTTTAATACTTCGAGGTTTGTTTAGTCATGGTTGTTACGTACAGCACGATTGCTGTCTTGTAACACTTAAATAGAGAAAAACTACGGCGAGGTAATTGCTCTATTTTGTCAGAGAAGGCATAGGCGATTCTTTTGTATCGTTTATAATGATAAACAGAAAGGACCTTAAGACCAGGGGATACCTATGCCAAACTTGGCTGGTACAATTTTAGGCAACACAAATTACAAGCGTATATTTAAAATATTTTTTTGCACATGTTGGTTACATGGCAAAAATTTTTAAAACGATGCCCCTTTTAACCTGGCCATCGCACGGTGCAAACAATAGGATTAACCAGTATGTCAACAGTAATTATCGATTTATAGTGAAAGACGGTAAAGTTTATTCACAAACGCATATATATATATATTTTTTAAATATAAACTTTTGAACTAACTAATAATCTATTATAGTTAATCACATTTAAGTAAATGACTGATTGTATTATACAATTTATTATTATTGGCATAGGAAACTTACTGTTTATTACAATTTTTTTGGGTTTATGCATTTGTGCCTATGTTATTCGATCTGAATCTCTAGTAGCTTTCAAACCTCTAGAGATTCTCGGATCTCTTATTCTGGACAATGCACAATTCATATAAATTCTTTATTTTTGGTAACATGCTATTATTCCGAAAGTCTTCATTTTTATAATTCGAATTATTACGAGATCTTTATGTCTGTGTACAGGACTAAATCGCAATAATTCTTAGATAAAATATGTAATTGTCCCTGTATTTGATAATAAAAATACATGTACGTCTCTCTTAACTGAAAAGATTACCGTTAACACACAATGGCTTTTTTCTTCCGCAGCTTGTAACACGCACTTTGGGGTAGTGAATATAAGCACTTCACTTCGACTACACCGTCTCATCTACCAATCCATCCGGACTTGCTCCTAAGTAGGGTGTTCTTTTGCGATAAAAACCACACAGCCTTACTTTTACTTCTGTAGTTCTTCATATTTTTATAGCTACTTTTCGTGAATTTTTCCGTAAATAATTGAGAATTCGTTAAATGACCGGAGATTATAAAAAGTGTTTTAGTAAACAGTGGCAGGATGTAGAATCTTCGTAAACATATTCGTCCGAAGGAAGATGCCGTTATACGATTTCTCCGTGCTTCAACCATTTAACATTTTCATGTTGCCCTATAGTATCTTGGGCAATTTGTTCTGCATCGTCATCTTCCAGTTGAGACAAAATTTTTTGTTTCTCGATAATTAATTGATCACTTGGTAAAATCTTCTTTCCTGTTTCTGGGCCATAGTCCTTTGAGACAGTGTCATTCTCAACACCATATTTTCTCTTTTTTCGGGTGTACGCGATTGTAATTTTTTTCTATTTTGCGTTTATTTTTTTTTCTTCCAAAGGGATGCTTTCTCTCCCAGGTAAACATTTCGTATGCCACGAAGGTCCCAAATTAAAACATAGTGCAGAACCATAGCACATCGCAAAA
>JALBCR010000879.1:180000-343931 GCA_030710515.1 Abscondita cerata | reverse complement strand
GGTGGTGCAACACGTTGAGATGAACAAATCACTGTTTCACCACTGAATTCATCGCACTTAAGTACTGACAGCCTTGCCCATTAGTCGGCTGCCATCCACAGGCACCACCACCAGCAAGTAATGAAAGTACTGAGGTCACATAAACATGTAGGTGGCTGAGGTAGCCATCATTGCCTCTTTCGCACTTCAGCATGTCGCCGTACTTAGCGCACAATGAAGACTTTGTAATTAGTTTGTCCCATTATTGTACCATAAATACCAGTTTGTATTTTGTGATTAATGACTCCAGCCAGTTTTCGTTCACGCATGCAGAATACCTCTATTACTAATGAAGACATTGCCCATTCTTTCCCAGGCCCGGAAAATAATGCCTTAACATCTCATTGAAAGACCAGGTTCCAATCACCACACTGCCAGTTTTCTGCGAATATCGAGTACTTATTTGTTTAAAACATAGTATAAACAGATTGTGCTTAGCAGATAATATGATCGAAATTGTAATCAACACACACAAAGATTGTTTGTACTTTCACTTTTTCATCTCGGTGATGGTGACTGTCAGCGACCATCATCCGTCGCTGTTGAGTCAATTTTGAAATTTTGTTTATTCATTTCTTTGAATACTTTAATTATTAAAATAGTAACAGCCAATTTAAGCAATATTAATACTTTAATCGACGTACTGATCTATAGCAGTGTGTTTTTAACAGATTGTTGCGATAAATCGCAAATTTCTTTATTTTTAATGAGGTCTGAAACTATTACTTAAGAATAATAGTAAACAAGAACACCACGAACGCTTTATTTTCAAACAAACTTTTGCAAAGCGCTGAAGGGCGGCCTTTCAACAGCATATTGAAGGTGGCACAGCAGTACAAACGAAAGCCGCGTAGTTTTATTGCAGTCTATATGAACTCCTTACTTTCAGTAGTTTGGTCTACATTTTTGTTAATCTTCCAATATTTGTTTTCTGTGATATAAATTGTTAGTATTAGTGAACAACAGTACCTTGTTACCGCATAAAGCCTTTGGTCATCAAAAAAATTTACGAATCACCACAACCACCGGATACTGGAAATTGCCGAGCGCGTATGATTTTATGGAATTATAATCCCAAAATTGGTAGATGTTTGAAATTTGTGTATGGTGGTTGTGGGGGTAATTCGAATAAATTTTTTGATAATAAAACTTGTATGAATTACTGTGCTCTTGAAAATAAGGTACTTTGTTCATTTCACTACTCTACATAATACTTACTAACAATTTTATATCACAGAAACAAATATTGTGGAGATTCTTAAAAGTAATAGACCAAGCTTTGCTGAAATTAAAGGAGTTTCCTTTATAGACCGTAATAAAAACTACGCAACTTATGTTTCGTTTGTACTGCTATTGCCTCTTACCATGTAAAAGAAATAAATAGAGTACGGATGTTCAATATGCCAATTTATGGAAAATTGCCTTCAACGTATCAAGCTTTTGCAAAAGTTTGTTTGAAATAAAAGTGTTCATGAGTGTCTTTCTTGTTTTACTAATATTCTTAAAGTAATAGTTTTAGGCCTTCATTAAAAAAAAAATAAAGAAATTTGCGGTTGTAAGTAGCACTTTTTTTAACCAATCTGTTAAAAAAGTACACTGCTGCTTCGTTAAAATCAAGTACAGTCACAATGGCGATTAGAATATTAATATTGCTTAAATTAGTATTTACTATTTTAATAATTAAAAATTGTTACAAGTTGGTTAAGTAGATAAACAAAATTTAAAAGTTGTTTCAAAAACTACCCGAAGCTCCTGTTGGTGAGTAGGTCGTTGGATGGTGTTATAAAACGATGATGGAGGTTCCTAAAGCGACAGTGAGCGCCACCTAGATAGTCTTAGTAAATTATCCTCAAGTTGTAGATCTTTAGAAAAGTAAGTACACACAAACTCGTAGAAGAGAGACTAGAGACACACAATAAAAATTCAAGAGAACAAAGGCGCACTCTTTTAATATTATTATTATTTTGATTACAATTCGATCATATTAAATATTTAAATCTAGCATAGAAGCCACAAATATGTTTTGCCATATGACGCACAAAACTAATTAAATAGGGAGTAGCAACACTCGATATTCGCAGAAAGTGATAAAAATTTAGCGAATAATTAGTACAATTTAAAGACCTGAATTAAATACTCGTAAGTTATATGATAAGGGCATTGTGTTTTTTCGATTTTTTTTTAGGAAAAATTAGATGCCCGAATGGTATTTGACAAAACTATTTCATTAGTAACAAATTATTCTGCATGCATTAGGTATGTATAGGTATTAATTTGAAAACTGAAAACAGGTCATTTATTTAATCACAAATACTACAAACTTAATTATTTATGGTACAATAGTAGAAGTAATAGAAGTCTTCTGGGACAAAACTAGTTACAAAGTCTCATGCAATTGCGCTAAGTACACGGCGTGTACTTGCAAGTGCGAAGAGTGGTTGTGGTGGCACATGCAGTACCTACATGTGTGCATGCTTTGTACATTTTTCAATTACTTTCGGTACTTGCTGAGGGTGTAATTGGTTCACCCCTTTCCGCCACCCCCTGATGAAGTAAGATGGCAGCCGACAAGACTCCGCCATCTTGTGGGTAGGGCATCTATTCGAGTACTTGTTGATAAGAGTGCGATGATTGGATAATTTGCCACCCCCCCCGAGTGGTGGAGCGCTGTTAAGATGGTGATTTTGATTAGAAATGCAATATATTTGATAATGTGGGTATCATATGCAAGATGGCCGCATATAACTACCTGTTGTTTACGCCGCCCCCGCCGCCGTGCATGGGGTCTCGAGATTATCAAACAAGTTGGAACAGGAAATTATGTTCTTTTCTAACCAGACTATGTCTCTCGATGATCGAAAGTGCAGGTGTTGTCTAATTATACTATATGCATAGGGCACAATAGGTGGATTTAATTAAGATGGTCTCGAGAGAGCTAAACAAGTCGGATCCTGAAATTACATTATTTTCTAACCTGTTTATCTCTCCTCTTTCGTGGGATGTAAATTACGTCTCACCACTCTGTGGTAGAATAAATTAAAGTGGCCATTAGTTTCTTTCGAGTCTTCGTGGAGGTGATTTCGGTTGTTCTCAGTGTTATGCACGATAAAATAAGTTGCGATATAAAAAATTTCATTTAACGTGCAAAATCGCGTTCCGTTCCATTACATTTGGATTCTGTGTCTACGACGATTGGATTTTGTGGTGGCGGTGTTGAACTGAAAAAATTGATGGATACATTAAACACAGGAGGCTGCAGCAGCAAAACGCGTCGATGGATTCGATTTCATCGTAGTCGTCTTCGTAGTCTTTTGCCAGCAACGCTTCGAACGAGAAGCTGGTGAACGCAACGTGCTACAAGTTAGACTACGACGATGAGGAAAAATATATAGAAATGGGGTACAGTACTTATCTGCAACTTACACCGGTAATTAGAATTTGGAACAGCCCAGAGTATAATAGTGTATGCGGTGCAAGCGGTTCGTACAATGTGCATTACAACGATCGAGAAAAAAACAATGTCTTGCTGACCGTTGACGAATGGAAGACGCTAATGGGACTCCACAATCATCTGATGAATGACTTTTTCTGTAACACCGTCGGCGAAGAGTTTAGACAAGAGTTTGTAGATGTTAATGACGGACCTCTCGAGTGCATAAGTAAAACTTCTGACATATCTCGCGATGTGAAAATCGTTTACACTACAGAATATCATCCTGATTTGGTTGATTGGAGCGCCGGCAGTGATAATGGTTTTGTAAACACAATCACTTTAACCCGTGATTATAAAAATTGTGTTCTGAAGAAGTGGGATTTGAATTGTATGTTTGGTTTGAGAGAAATAATTAATTATCGGTTGGAGTTAATGCAATCGCATAACCTGGACGCGTTCTACAACTATGTGATCAAGCGTGTTGCAATCGAGCAGAGAAAGAAGAAAACATTGAATCAATCCGGCTACGACGATGACGGCTGGAGTGTTTATGACACGTATGAAAAACTGTTAAACATTGAATGTAATATTAATTCGCACAATGTATTATGTTTAATGGAAGTTTTATATCGCCGACCTAGTTTATTATGTCGTGTTAGCGGAAAATATGCGCTAGAAACCAAGCATCGATGATGCTTTTATGTATTTCTTTTTTAAATATATACATATTTGCAAAGTAAATAATTTTTCAATCAAACCTGCAAGGTGAAAAAATATTTTATGAGGTACGTATAAATATATTTGCAAGGTGAACTTGTCGAGCAAAAGTAGTCATGCTAGCATCAAAGAAGGGTAAAAAAATTAAGTGTAAACAAGAAACTGGTATTATAAACAGTCTAGTTAACAAACTTCCTGTCGGGGTATCAGTATTGTGGACCAGGCATAAAGCTACAAAAACGACTGGTCAGGGGTGATGCTGGTATTAACGCTCTAGATTCGCACTGCAAAGCACACGATATCAGCTACAATAACAGTCCTAACGATTTAGCTGCAAGGCATCGTGCTGATCATTTGCTCCAACAAAAAGCTTGGGAGCGGTTCAAGTCAAAAGACGCAAGCTTGGGTGAAAGAACAGTTGCTTTAGCGGTTAGTGCATCTATGCGTGTTACGCGATCATTAGGCATGGGTTTGAATAAATCAAAAACTAGAACCATGAAGCGAAAAATAAAGAAGCGAAAAATAAAGAAACGAGGAGCGAGAGCATCGTTCAACAAAGTTCGTCGGATGATTAAGAATAATACGAAGGTTAATTATGTGAATGGTGGCGGAGGTGGTAACCCTATCTCGGTGATTAAAACCTACGATCAGGCGAAGCAGGCTGTTCGGCATTTTTGGTGGAAAACGTAACATAGTAATGCCTCGTATCATCCCAATCCCCAAAAGTGGTGGGATATTACCATTTCTAATACCTCTATTTACTGGACTTTCTGCAACTGAAGCGCTTGCTGGTGGTGCCGCTGTAATAGCTAGAGCCGTTAACCATGCTAAAAACGCAAAGCAGCGTGCTGAAGAAGCTACTCGACATAACCGCACGATGGAAGCTATAGCCCTGGGGAAGAAAGGCAGCGGCATATACTTGAAGCCATACGGAAAACGCGGCTCTGCATTATATCTAAAGCCATACGCAAAGACCGGTTCTGCGCTATATCTGAAGCCCTACCGCGTTTCAAAAAACTAATAAAGCTACCCGAAAGAGCGTTAACCGATATCGATTTGCGAAAGTTTGCTAGAAATGCACCATACTTTAGAGATGTATTTATGTGCGATAATTTACCAAAAGACGGGCCTGCTGTGAACGAATCAGCAATTGTAAACCTGGATAGCGTTCGAGGACCAGGAACGCATTGGGTGTGTTATAATAATAATAATAATAATAAAAATAATAATGTTTATTTGAATTAAATACAATACAAATAAACCATAACCCACAAAGGATAACCTGTACGTGGGTGGATATGTCTTACATTACTATTTTATATTAGGTAGGTATTCAATAATATTAAAAATTTACGAAAGAATACAGAATGTATAAATAAACGCAAAATACGTATTTCTATAAAAAAATATAAAAGTTTTCCTGAACACATAAACACAGTATGAAAAAGCACTCAGATATATTGTGTAAAACATATTATCGACTATAGCATTCACTGAAATAATGATTGTATATATTCTTTTTTGGACAATTTCAGAACTTTTTTAGTTTCTTTTTTAAATCTGTTTAATGGTACTCTTGATTTAATTGCAAGAGGTAATAAATTATACAGGCGTGGTCCTAGGAAAGCAAATGAACGTTGCCCAATTGTTAATAAACTCCTGTCAGTATACAGCAATTTTAAAGTACAATTTTCTTGGGTCGAATATATTGCTGTCAGTATAAAGTTTTTCGCTACTGTATAATAAATCTTCTACTTTTAACAATATACGTAAGAATTTTTTTTTGTATAATTTCTACTCTTTTTATAAGTTCTTTAGTGGTACTGCCCCATGCTATAATTCCGTATGATAATCTCGATTCTACTAGGGAAAAATACACTTTGGCTAATTGGTCAAAATCTAAAAAAGTTCTAATTTTTTAAATCTAAAAAGTAAACCACGTAATATTTGGACAAGATGAGTTATGTGATTGGTCCATTTAAGATGACTATCAATGACGACCCCCAGATATTTAGTTTGATTTGCCCTTAAGAGAATATTTTTATTATCAATTTTTATAAAATTAAAATTTGGAAGCTTGTCTGCATAACAACAAAACGGTACAAACTTTGATTTATTGAAATTTATTGTTAACAGTTTATATTGAAACCAGTTATAAATATTTTGCATGTCATTTTCAACTACTATTTTAAAATATCCCAATTTTTCCTTCATAAAAATGATTGTGTCATCAACAAAACAACTTACGGAACCTTTTTGTTTGTAAATTTAGAAGGTCATTTATATATATGAAAGAAGAGGACCCAGAACTGTGCCTTGTGGTATTCAATCAACGACTGTACAGAGAGTTTATCACTTTTTGTTCCATTAATATCTACAAATTGCACTCTTTCAGATAAATAACTATTTATTAAATTCAATGCAGTACCTTTAAAATCAATCACTTGCATTCCTTCTATCAGTAGTTTATGACTCACTGTATCGAATGCTTTGGCAAGGTCTAAAAATACCCCAATTGAACAATTTCTACGTTGCATTCCTGTATTAATTTTGAAAGTTAAATCTCTTATTGCATCTTGGGTAGATTTATTTTCTTGAAAACCATATTGAAATTAACTGATGTTTGTTTAAATATGTATTAACCCATTTGATCCAAGACTTTTTCTATAAATTTCCAATTATTTTTATAGGGTCTGCTTAAATGATCAATTTGAAGCATTTTGAGGTCAGACAGTAAGTAAAAAAAAATATAAATAAGTGAGATATATATATGTACTCAAATGAGTACAATGGGAAAATATAACTGAAATCAGGAGAATATTATAAAATGTAAATAAAACATAATGAACGAACATAATTTATTAAAAATAATGATAATAATTCCTATATACAGTGGAACAATCTCTGGAACATTATGAATGGTATGCTTGAAACAGTCTTTTTTCTAAACATAAAGTAACACAACACTTAGTACAGCCCCAGCGAGCTCTCATATGGCAGACAGTGCATCGAAGTTGTTTTTTCAGTTTTGTAGGAAAATGATCCTTTTCGCTGTTTCTGATACTTACATGTACTACAGGTGATGGTCTTTTAATACTTTTAGCATTGCAACGCAAGTAATGACGTGCTACCCCTCTCTGAAACTGCAGTAAATCCATTGCTTTTTCTGATGCGAGTTGATATAATCGCCAAGCATTCACCGAAGCAACATTTACTGTGTGTGTAAATAACACCCACCACCATTTTCACTGTATTAGACGAAGGATTCTCTGTTAATGTTATGGAGATATGCAAGAAATACATACGCCTACGTCCTAAAAGTACTATTTCGCAGGGAAGATTTTTTTGCAATTTACAGGGTGTTTCCTAAGTAATCTAAAATATTATGGGGCGCTTCGTCACTCAATTTTAAGACAAAAAGTTCATATAAACATGTGTGATAAGTCTTGTCGTTAATGAGATACAGGGTGTTTTATTATTTTATTATGTAGCTTAGTAAACGTATCTGAACATGGTAAACGATTATTAGGATAACGCTGGGCATACATACGTCTAGCCTCTAAGGCATTACCATTCGCTAATCCATACAAAAAGTGCATATTAGCCATTTCGGCATTAGTAAACACAGGCATCGTTGTTAACTTAACACAAAAAGATCGTATTATTAACAATTTATTGTTCGTTGTTTGCGTTAGTTTTTAGGTTTGACACAGTTGTCAACGTTATTCCAAAGGCCACTTAGAATAAGCATGTTTTTCGAAAACCAGTAGCGTCACCAGGAAAAATTAATTTCAAATACAATCAAAGCTGATTTATTATAAACAATTTAACACCTTGTATCTCATTAACGACAAGACTTATCACACATGTTTATATGAACTTTTTGTCTTAAAATTGAGTAACAAAACGCCCCATATAATATTTTAGATTACTTAGGAAACACCCTGTATAAATTCAAAATGCACCGTGCAACCTGTGGGAATTAACACTATTTCCAGAATCCCCTCACAGATTGCCATAGTATGCGCCGTTCTTCGGCGACTCTGTTGGCTAATGTTGGTGGTGATATTCTCACTCTTAAGAGGTACGGAGCGTGGAGGTCATCTAGTGTTGTTGAGGGGTATATAGAAGAAAGCGAGTCAAATAAAATCGATATTGCTAGAAAAATTCAAGGAAAATCCAGCACAATGTAAGAGATCTCCGCGATGCAGTCTTCCTCAAACGTGGTTTGTGTAAATGTAAATCCTGATATTGCAAATTAGTTTACTTTTTGATGTTAACGTGAATGTTAATATTAATGTTAATAAATAATTACTAAATTTTCTGCAAATTTTTCTTGAATTTTATATATTACAAAACACTAATGTTTTATGGAATATAAAACACTAGTGTTTTATAGGTGTTATAATACGTTTCATAACGGCATAATAATAGCTCTATAATATGGTGATTGTGGATAAACTTTATTAAACGTTCGAAGGGATTTTAGCGAATTATTATGTTAAGACATTTTCTCAAGTTTACCCGGCACAACTTACAGTTAGAGGGGTATTTTCCAAATAATTATCTAATCGCAAAAGCTAGAGAAAGTTTAATCAGGTTAGATGAAGTTTAATCAGTATAAAACTGATGTGATTGGTTGAAAAAATTTTAAATTCTGATTGGATTATGAGATATGAGGGAAATAATCCATGCAAATATTCAACGTTTTTATTTAAAAAAAAAATTGAAAATAAGTAAAACCAGGCTTCGTTTATTTTCACACGCAAAAGAATTGAACCGGAAAATCAAAAACGTATATAGATGCGCTAAATCTGATTTATCTGTAATTATATATTGAGGATAGCTTTTTCCCAGGCTTTTTCATAGAGTTATGGTTAGCATCACCTTGTATGGGCCGGGTTAAATTTTGTCCTGTAATAAGATAACGAGCCGCCTCCGTAAAGGAAGCCCCGGTATTTATTAATAATTAGAGGTATCGGGCGTTCATCCTTCGATTTGGAAGTAAATATTGAAGATAAAAATGTTTCAGGTCAAAATTCCAGTATGACAAAATGCCAATATGAACATGTACGGAATTGGAAATGAAAGTCAAACTTACGGTGTACATTAATCGTACAAACTTAATAAATCCTTTATTCGCATCTTAATTTTTGTTATTCTAATATTATTTTAATTACCTAAAGGAATGTAGAGTAACTCATTTTGTCCAGACCATCAAATTATGTTACAAACAATTAATGTAAGTATAAGTTTGATTGAAAAAATTTAGTATTTTTTCAACCAAACTTCTCTCTCTCTCAAAATTATACAAAACCAAGGTTGATTAAAAGTAACGTTGGTTGCCTGTCGTCAGGGGCAAGAACTATAATGTTTTAATGCAACGTTTAATTTGTAATAAGCAACAAAATAAAAAAAAAGTACCGTCACAAAATGTTCTTCACATATACATGATTGTGATTCTTTGCGGGTATTCTCCGCGTTGTCAATAAATTCTGAACAGAACCTTTTTCTTATTCTTCTCGACGACGTTTCTTCAGGTCTTTCCTTGTAACTACTTGCTTCTGCTTCTTGTTACTCAAAAACTGATTTCATCCGTGTTGCTGCGATTTTTATATACAGGATTATTTTTAGGCCCAGTTGCACTTGAGGAGTTTTTTGCTTGACTGTTGTAACAGGTCGTTGCGTATTTCTAGTTTTAACTTGTTTGTTTGCTTTTATTAGAGGTAGCGTCGTAGATGATGTTTCAACTTCTTTTTTACAAATTTTAATCTTCGATATGATCGGTTTCCATGCAGTTGCCAACCTCTGTGTGTCATCTCGACTGTTCAAATAGTTTGAACGTTTTTCGATTTCAATGGCTCCTCAAATTATTCTTGACTTGGTATGTTCTATGTTAGCTAGTAGTTTTGTATTAGTGAAGTCGATCGTGTGAGAGGGTGCTTTTCACATGTTGTGCTAGAGATAATGTTTTTTTAACAGCATTTTGATGTTCCTCTTTTCTAACATTTATTCTTCTGTTGGTTTGTTCCACATACGTTCCATCACAGTCTGTGCACGGTATTTCGTATACTCCTTGATTTTCCAAATCGATTTTTGTTTTTTGTTGAACTAGTTGTTGGGTGATTTGAGGTTGTTGGATATTTGGAGATCTTCTAATATGAGGTAAAGTTAACAATGGTTTCAAATGTATCAATCATTTCGTTTATTAAGGCAACTAGGACGTCTTTTTATCTCGATTTATTCTCTAATGAGACGATTACATAAATATTTTTAAGAAAAATGCCAACAGTTTTTCTTAGTTTATACTAATCATACGTGTCAATGCTTTTACGCGAAATGGTAGACACACATTTCGCTATAAATATTAGGTCTTCCTAGCACAATCTTTTCAAAATCGATTTTATGTCCAGTTTGATGATGATGTTACCAGCTAGAGCACAAGTTAAACATCCTTTTCAGACTGCTAGCTTGTGTTCTTCTCTTCTTGCAGAAATATGTCGATTGGTTTGTCCAACGTAAGGGATGTTACATCCTCCGCATGGAATTTCGTATATACCTTGATCTTCGAAAGGAATGACATCTTTAGGAGAACGGATGAAAGACTTAACTTTGTTAACAGGTACAAAAACTACTCGTATGTTGTGTTTTTTCAGAATGTTAGTTATCTTCTCTGTAGTACCTTTGATGTACGGGAATGATATAGTAAACGTACTCTTATTGTTAACTTCGTCGTCACTTCTTTGCTTCATCCTTTTACCTTTCATAACATTATAACGAGTAAAACCATTTTTTTTAATAACTTGATTCAGAATATTCGTTTCTTCTTGTATATACTCGTTGTCTGTTAATCTAGCAGATCTAATTAATTTAAATGTGGATGATGATATGAATTAGCGTGTAGGTATCTATTGGTATGAGTTTGTTTCCTATAGTTACACTGTATGTCTTAAACCAGAGGTTCCCATACTTTTTTTTCTCATAGACCACTTTAAACATTTTGCTGGATCTGGTGGACCCCTGCAGCTATTACATTTACTAACTTACTTCCAAAACCCGAAAAAGTATATGTCTATAAATCTGTGTTGTGGCTATTTTTCAATCAACTATGAGTTGAAAGTTTTCGAAAAAGGTGAGAATTTATATTGCTTTGATTATGCTGTGAGTATTGTCATTCAAGCTAAGTTTCAAAGCCAGTCTAAAAAGCGTCTTCATCCAACAGTTGGATTCCTACTTTACTTTTTGTATTCTAAGATTGACTCACAGTACAAGAAACCAATAATCTCCCACTTCGGAGTGGTAAAAGTAAAAATAAATATTTTCTTGTTTTGTAGCTATTTATTCAAACACAAAAATTACTACACTTTTAATTATGTTGTTATAACAGTCTTAGTAGAATCAAAATTTAACATCAAACTAATAATGATTATTATTTTAAAAACAGTTACCATTGTAATCTGAGATAAAAGTTATAATTTTAATGGGAGGGATGTACTTGGTGAATTGACAGCAAATTATCAATATTTGGCTTGAGTTTAGTTAAGTATAACCGTAAATCTCCTCGCTCTGTAATATTTAATCTGCTCCGTTTTTTTGTCAACAAGTTTGTTACGGCACTAAAACTGCGTTCGACAAGATATGACGAAGGAAACGCTATGAGAAATTTTTGCACAATTCCCCACAGTCCTGGATATTTTTCAGGTATTTGTGCCTGCAGCCAAAATGATTGATACCCTCTTTTGAATGCTACTTTGAGCTCCTCATTAGTGCTAAGCTCGAGTAGCTCTTCTTGCAGTACCACATTTTCCACTTCAGTTTCATCATATGGATTTATTATCCATGGTGGTATATCCATCGACAGAATGTCTTCAAATCTGATTTTAAAATCATCATACAGGGCAATCAAATGTTGAACATACGTCTGAATATCTTCGTCGAGGCATTCTACCTGCGATAAATTTGGAAACTGGGAAAATTCACGTCGACCAATATTTTGCTTCATAAGTTTCAGTTTACCAAGAAAAGCTGAAATTTCACTCTTTGTTTTTATCAAATTGAGGCTGTCCCCTTGTAACTGTAGGTTGAGGTCATTGAATTTTTGAACAAATCTGTCAAATACGCAATGTCTGCTTTGAAATTCATGAGGTTTTCTTTAAAACAGGATCTTTAGTGTTCAGAAACTCTAAAACAGAGTCGAAAAGCAAATAGAATCTTGATAGACATGCACCTTTCGACAACCAGCGTACTTCGGTATGTAGCAGCAATCGTTGGAAGTCCTCATCATTTTCTTCGCACAACTGTGCAAATAAGCGCGTATTTAATGCATTGCTTCTTATTTTGTTAACTGCATTAATCACAAATTGAAGCGCTTGGTGCAATCTATCACTCAATTTTTTCGCTACTAGATGTTGTCGGTGGATGACACAGTGAATTGCAATTACCTCTGGTATAATCCTTTTAAGATGACTTATAAACCCACGATATCGCCCGACCATGGCAGGAGCTCCATCTGTTGCCACCGAAATAATGTTTGTGAATGCAATTGATTTTTCCGTAAAAAATCATTCAGAACATTAAAAATTGATTCACCTTTAGTGTCAGTCTTCAAAGTTTTCGCGAATAGTAACTCTTCAAACATTTGTTCGCCTTTGATAAATCGAACATATGCCAATAATAATGCTTCATTGCCAGGTAAAGTTGACTCGTCCAGTTGAATAGAAAAATGAGTTGTTTGCAGATAATTACACAAGAAACTTTCAACATCAGAGCTCATTTCATCAATACGTCTTTGTACAGTGTTGTTACTCAAAGGAATTCTTTTAAGTATGTCAAATGAAGATTTGTGCAGGACAGTTTTAAGACCTCTTCAACAGCAGGCAAAATTAACTCCTCTCCAATGGTATGCGGTTTCCCAGATTTTGCTATAAGTAATGAGATATTGTAAGATGCCCGCAAGCCATCGTCGTTGCTTTCAGACGTTGAAGCGAACATACTATGCACGGTAGGTCTTTTTTCATACTTTTCCTTCAATGTTTGGAAATATTTCAAGTCCTTACCTATTTTGTCAGGATGACACCTTCTTAGATGATCTTCCAGCTTCGATGGTTTCATAGAGTCATTGCTCAAGACTTTGTTGCATAAAAGACACATGGGCAATCGCTTGTCTGTATTTGATGGAAGAAAACCAAATTTCAAATATTCAACACTGTACTGTCGACACTTCTTCTTAGATTCAGCCATGTTTCGTATCAATTACTTACCTGTAAATATGAAAAAAATGTTTGTTAAGTAATCTTAAAATGATTTAACAAACATAATAGAAGTGGCTTTTAAGATACAAGTTGCTAACAAATAGATAGGTAGGTACTTACTTTTCCAACACTGGCAAACAATAATATCAATTCACTTTAATTTTCAAAAGTCTGAAAACTACTTCCGTCACTGGTGAACACTTATATAGGTACACTTTCTTTTGAAATTCCGGAAACAACTGAGTAATGTTTATCATTCGCATTCGTATTTATATTAAAAGAAAAATCCAACAAGTTCATGCAAGTTCAGACACGACTTTAACTAGGCGGGCGGGCGGCGCGGCATCGGCGAGTCTTGACACGCTCTTTCTGAATATGGAATATGCAAGTTCTTACAAAAACAATTGCTGAGCTTCTTATAATATTGTCTTCCTATATTCATAGGAGAAGTCAAGCTTTTATAATATTGTCTGCCTATATATATTATTGTCTCCCTTATTCATAGGAGAAGTCAAGTCGAGGTCTATACATTTTTATAGACCCCCGTTAACGAGTTGTGGACCCCATTTTTTTCCACGCAAGCGTAGACCCCTATCCGTTTCCGTGGACCCCTGGGGTCCACCTGGACCACCCTCGGGAATGTTACGTCTGGTTTCCTAATAAGTAACACGTCAAGAAAGCTGGTTTTCCGTTAACTTCCACTTTGGTAGTAAATTTAATTTGAGGATGTTTACTGTTTAAATAATTTAAAAAAGCTGGTAACGCTTCATTACCATGTGGTCGTATGGTGAAGATATCATCAACATATCGTAACCAACGTTCAGGTTTATTGGAAGATTCTTGAATAGTACTTGTTTCAAACTTATCCATAAATAAATTAGCAATTACAGGTGAGATAAGTGATCCAATTGGTACTCCTTTAGTTTGTTTATATTTCTTACAGTCGTATAAGAAATATGTGTTGGTTAAGCAATGTTTAGTTAAACAAACAATATCAAGTATTAACATGTCTTTGGTGCTAGAACATCGAAAGTTTCTTCTATTGGAACTTAGTAAACAAGGACTCAACGATATTCTGTAGGTTTTAATTTAATAGACCTCGAATAATATCTATAAACTGTATTGAATTTTTTGCGATAAGAAGCTGAGGATTCAACAAAGGTTGTAATATTTCTAACAACATATCTAGCTTAAATTTTTTTTTTTGAGTAGGTTTGAATAATTTTTAATAAG
Organism: Abscondita cerata; assembly: GCA_030710515.1. Taxonomy (NCBI): domain Eukaryota; kingdom Metazoa; phylum Arthropoda; class Insecta; order Coleoptera; family Lampyridae; genus Abscondita; species Abscondita cerata. The sequence continues at coordinate 329,258 of JALBCR010000879.1, read as the reverse complement.
TTTTTGAATTTAAATGTTTTGTGGTGTTTTGTTTATTTTATAAGTAAAAATTAAAATTGGTGAAACGTATCTTAAAACTACTGTTATATTAAGGAATGTATTTCACATTCTTGTATGATCTTTAAACACGTTGAAAACTTACCTCAGTAACCATTGTTTTTGATTTTCTGTTTTTGCATTATTTCGATAAAGTGTTAAGGCTCATTTCATATATGATTGCGACTGTTTTGCTAAGTATGGTTTAATGTTGTAATGGAAATTCCTGAACTTGGAGAACTACCAACTCGGCTTTATGAACAATAAATTTTCCCTTCTTCATGGACGGCTAATCTAAAGCCCTGGTTTTGAATTATCACTGTTTTAATATACTGGTATATTCGAAGGTTGCACCACTATATCCTTTTTTTTTTGGTCCTCCTAAGGCTCGGTCTCCTTGACCAGTTTCTAAATCCACATTCGGCTTTGAAGCGCTGTTTCGCCAACCTGATGTTAGGTTTAGGTTTTTGGCTTTAAAGCGTTATCTTTCCCATTTTGTTTGGGTTTATATTAATTTTAGTACATTTTGACCCAAGAGAGGATTTTAAATAGACCATCCGGCAAAACCTCTTACCTCCATAAGCAGGTATACCCCTCAGCATTCCTTCAGCGATCCCTCGATTGGAGTTTTTGTTGAGCGACCTCTTAGTCCAAAGCGATTGCCAAGACTTTGTGGAAGCTGAATGTAAACTGGTAATAATAAAAGAACAGTTTTATTGATTTAGTTAACAACGGCATCTTGCGAACATTTGCGCGTAATATTCTGGCAACTCATGGTCACAACCCACTAACTAGTGTTTGTTACAGAGGGTGTCACAAATAAAATTTGATTGATACACTTACCCCCGATCAAGCAAAATATTTAATAACATCTAACTTAAAGAAATTATCTTTAAACTGAACCTTTAAAGAGAATATCTGCCCACTAGTCGGAAGATATTTTAGTCAATGCCTTCCTAATTTTTCTTTGTGAAACATGTCCATGTGTTTAACTTTTAACTGTTCATGGGAACTCATATGAACGAACGCACTGATCTGTCTTCCTAAACAACAACTGTCAATTTTCAAGCTGTTTCTAACTTAAAACAACAGGCTTCATTAAACAGAACTAATGCCATAATTTCTGCCTCTGTAGTTGAGACGATTAGTAATTTGTTTTTGAGTTCCATGACACAATATTTCCAAATACATTGACAAACCCACTTGTTGACTCCTATCGTAGAGTGTCGTCAAAACCACAAAATATTATTATCGTTTTAAAACTAGCTTACGTTCAAGAGAACCTTTGATGTACCTTAACACCGTTTTAATGATACTAGTAAATTTCACTGGAAACAATTTGATATCTAGACAATAAGCTTATACTTGAACACAGATCGGGCCTAGTTCTAACATAGCATACATTATGCCAATGATTTGCCTACACTCTTCTCGATATCAAACTTTCTGACATCCATCCATCTTTAAACCATTTCAACCGAAATCTAATATAACATTTTCTAGATTGTTTTGACTCAATCATACCAGCTTGTTCTACTGATACCCAGAAAATAATACAGATCCTAAATCAATCTTAAAAGACATATTTAATGAATTTTAAACAGTTAATTCCTTTGGCACAAGACCCAGAAAAATATCATCAACAAAGATTAATACGTAGTTGCATCTTTGTTATCTTTATACAAACAGTTGTCACATTTATTTTTATAAAACCCTTCATAACATAAAGTTATCAAATTTTGTATACCAATAGAGGCTTTTAAACCGTAAATGGTTATTTATTTACAAACTTTACCATTTACGTCACAAACCCTTTGGCAGTTCTTTCAGGCTACAACATCTTCCATAACATTTTGCTTAAACCCCTCACTAACCTACATTTAAACTTATATATCCTTCCTCTTTATCCTTCTTGATTTTAAAACCCACTTGCTATATTATTAGTTCATTTTTGTGTCAAGTTGCCAGGTGTCATTTTCAACTAAAATTAATTTCTTCATTTCATTGTATCTTTCCATCTGCTTGCATATTTACTTATTTATTGTCATCGTATGTTGCAGGTTCATCAGTGTCCAAACTAAAATAACTTAAGTCATAATCATGGATTAGATTCTGAGGCACCTTTAAGACATTTTGGGGCGCAGTCTTCAATCTCTCTCTCTCCACTAGTGCCTGTTCAGGTATTAAATCTACGTTTACATCTGCCATGTCTCTAATTGTTTCAATATCCTCTTGTATCTATGTCTTCAATTTGCTCATCATCCTGTAATTTTCCTTCTGTCCTTTCCTTCCACATTTTCATCAGATTCTAGAGAAACCAGTTTTTCTTCTACTAATTTCTCTCCGTTTCTTCAAACGTTATCTCTCTTTCTACTGTGTTTGTATCCTTATAATACACCTGTACCCTTTAACATTATCTGAGTATCCGACAAAATTCCTGGTTTACTTTTCATGTCTAGTTCTTCCTTTTCTTTTGGAAGCCCACACTTTCCTGGCAAAATACCAATTTAATCATTTTTAAATCAAAATACCTGTTGTAAATTAATTCATAAGGTTTTTTTCCTTAACGGAGCACATGTCTTATTCAACAAAACCGTGGAATTTGCAGCTTCATCCCAAAAATTTTTGGTAAATTAGCTAGCTAATAGCTCTCACAGATTCTATCAAGGTTCTAAACTCTCCTCTACCATTTTGTTGATGTAGTACACTCTGTGTTTTTCTTTTAGTAAATTTTCTAACAAAATTTACAAACTCACACCATTATCACTAAAATTTTCTTTTTATTTGTCTGATTCTCAAAACACAAGAAAATCTTTCAAAACACACACAATAGACTTATTTTTAAGAAATAAATAAACCTATAGTATAATATCACCATCCATTACCCTGTTTTCATTTACTTTAAAAGGTTCTCATATAGTTTAGCTTGCACACAAGAACTAAAACAGTCTTTGTTTTACTTAATTTGCTGCTGAGTATATTTTTATGTACCTAACATTCTGAACAAGGCTTTGTGCCACCATTCAAGATCATGAATTTTTATTTTACAAAATAACATGCGTCAGACTCAGATGTATTGAATATTTGATTTTGGCATGTGTGCTCAGAAGAGTCAGACCATCTAAACATCATTTTAAATAATTTTTCGCATCGTATGGCTACAGCACATCATTTTTATTTACAAACTTTGCCCCTTTTGCATCAGAAAACAATGACAAACCCTTGTCCTAAAAGCTTTACCTTGAGAAAATAAATTTACCTTTAAATCCTGGTACAAAAAGTACATCATACAAAGTGACAGGATGAAAATTGGTACCATTATATGATAATAAACATATGTTACCTTGACCTTTTACTTGCAAAAGTTGCCCCCATCTCCAATTTTACATATTTCGGTACTTCTAGGTCTACCAAGCTGGCAAAAAGCTGCTTTAACATGGCTGGGAAGCCCACTGTCCATAAACCATTCCATGTTTGCTCCGGGATTGAATGTCGCTCGAAACTGTTATAAGTGCAACGCTTCCTCTACGCCACTGCCTGCATTTTCTCGGTGTTTATCCTGTTCTATCTTCTGTTTTCTTGCGAAACAATCCTTCATCCAGTGACCTTTTCCTTTGCAATAATTGCACTCGATATTTCGACACTGACTTTTAAGTGGCCCATTTTTTCCCACAAACAAAACATTTCTCTGTGGTTTTGTTACCATTTATATTTGTCGTATGACCGACCCCAGTCCAAGCTGCTTTTTCTGTTGTCCCCTCGGTGAACTGTCAGAAGTGCCATCGATTTCTCCTCATCATTTGTTAATCTTTGCTCTTCAATTAAAAGACATGCCGTCAAATTATTTAATGTTTGATTTTCCGCACTGACACTTTTCCCATGCAGACCGGAAATGACAAAATTTATCAGGAAGGGACATAATGACTTTTGTAAGAATCATTTTTTCAGGAATATCTTCACCAGATTGTTTTAATTTTGCTTGCAAATTTGTCACTTTGATATAAAACTGTTTACAGTTTCATTTCCAAACGTCAAGTTATAAAATTGCTCATTTAACAGATGCGTGCTAACCTCGGATTTCTTCTCAAAAATGGCTCTCCAGTTTGTTCCACATTTCATGAGCGGTGTGCACATTGCATTACGTGAGAAGCAATATCTTCTTCCATTCGGAGAAAAGTGCTTCTGTGCACGGGCATCCTTTATTTTCCATTTAGTAATTTTGTCTTCATCTTCAACAGGTTTCAATTCATTTCACATGCTAATTTCGAATAATCCCTTCGCCATCAGAACTAGCTTTACTTGAAACTTCCAGACATTCCAGTTAGAATTATTTAACTTCGTCGCGATCACCTCCATGTTGTTTTTTTATTTTTTAAATACTTCAAGTATGTACCACAAAAAAAAAAACGGTACACACAATTAATACAATTTCTCATTACTACCAAAATATATAACTTTCTGGGCCCATAACCCTTTTGTGGAAGACGTGATGGTATGTAATAAACTGTGGTATTAATATAGAACAATTTATTTATTATTTAATTAACAACGTACATCTTGAATCGAACATTTCGCTGCGTAATGATGTCTGGTAACTTTATACTCCATGAGATGTCACGTATGTATTACAAACCTACTAAGTGTTTTTACAGGGGGTGTCACAAATAAAATGGCACTTGTTAGTATTTTAAAGACTCCCCGGTCACAATTTGCTCATGATAACTCAACGACCACGTTGCTAGATGTGCATGGTATCAACGGATGTATTGAGCACAATCCAACTCCGTTTAACCTAGTACACGCTCTTAACCACGACGTGATAGTTGGGCTTGGTAGCTGGAATCCACGATGCCGCTTTAGTCGCTACCAGTCATAGTTGTATACTAGACGAGCGTTGCTGCAACAATTGACCAAAGCGTCTTTTACGATCATTCACTAAGGCCGTTCCCCTATCCGTTACCTGGGGACTCGCTTAGTAGTCGAGCCACCCCACAAGATCTTAATAATATTATTTCTCTTTGAAAATATATTTAAAGGTTTTTATAGCTAATATAAATGTTAGCAAAAATAGCCAATGTCTCAATCGCCTGTACTAAGTTCGCAAGACGTTGTACAATAGCAAACAAACCTCTTTGCGAACTTACAGCAGAACGATTCAAGATTTTAACTTTTAAGCTAACACTTATGTTAGCTATAATTATCAAGGATCGACTTATGTAATTGCTTTTACTTAATTGTCGACAAAGCATAATGCGAACCATTTGCGTACGTGATCGCTAACACGAGTCGACACTAGATGTCTTAATTATAAAAAAAGTTTTTTCAAACTGATTGGGGATTATAGCGTTCGAAATACAATTACTGACGTAATTGAGGAAATGTTAGAACACAAATTCTAAAGTGTCATTACAAATCGTTATTTTAATTTCCTTTAAAATATTTAACTTATTGCTATTATTAGATCGGCTTTGATTTTTGTTCTTGTACTTTTATCTAATCTGTTTATTGGGTTAGGAAAGAAAGACGACTAGGTTAGAGCTACATATTAAATAGTTCATTACATTCTAAACTAAGTTTATGTAGTTAATTTGCTTGCTATTGGCCAAGTTTATTAAAACTAAAAAAAGTATCAAAATTTAAACGAGTACATGAAATCGGAGATTAAAAGTTTTCTAAAATTACTAATAATTACAGATCAATAAATCAGCTGTAATTAACATATTTTCTTGTTTACACATCTTAGTAATTTAGGTATTACGTTAAAGATAATTTGCGGAGAAAATATTCTTTTAAGTTTTTAAAATAATTTCTTTTCAAATATTCGGATTTACCGAAGTTGCTTTATTTTAAAGTAGTGATAATTAACGTCAGATCATCTTATAAATAGTTGCTTTAAGGTATAGAAATTCTACTCCATGATAGTATTAACCAGTGAGCGGACTTAATCACAAAAATGAAGTTTATTAAATTTTTCGAAGTGCTTGTTTTTGTATTCATGGCTTTAATTGGTGCAAGTATTTGTAAAAGTACAAAAATGATAACAGGTAAGGGATTAGTGCCTGTAATAGTTCTCCTTACAGCAATTATATTTAGATAACCAAACTAAAATATGTAACCTATCGACTTCTTCTGGTTTATGCCGAGCCCAATTGTTTCGATGGCGATACAGTTCAGAACTTGGAAACTGCGTACAATTTGTATATGGTGGATGTTTTGGAAACGGAAACAACTTTAAGTCGTACGAGGAGTGTACACAGTTCTGTAAAAAAAAATTAACCCCTTATTTTAATTTTTAACAAGAACAAAGTCGTTTATTTTGAAACAACCCCCTATTTTAATGTATAATAAGCAAAGTTATTTATTCTTGTAAGAACAAAATTATTAAATATTTTTTATTTTTCTATTCTAAACATCTTTCAAACATATTGGAAACATTACAATTATTTATGTTAAAATAAAAGCGTTGGAACCGTAGTGTGATGTTTTCTTTGCTTTTGTAAAGGATTTCATCAGAGCAAGTACACTCATGAAATTTAAAACTTGGACACTATAATTTCTGCAAACAAAAGTTTGCACATTGTGAAGCAGGCTTAAGGGTATCATTTACAATTCTAACAGCAGGTAGTCTCAGCAGGGTTATCTTATAGAAGGACTGTAGAATGAATCATTACACTAAGCACGTTTTAGAAAATAGGTAATTTTTTTCTTTAAAGAATTTTTTTTAAGAGGTATCGCTAATTAAACACCATAGCTCGATTAATTATCGAATCAAAATTTTGTTTAGGAAATGTTTACAAAATAAAATTAGAAATAATTTTGATTTAAAAAACGTCTACAAGCAATAACTTTTAAATTAAATCAAAAACTAAACATGGTTATTTGGGTTGACTGATTATTACTTATTTTTAAATAAATCTAACCTACTAATTATTGTAAGTTATTAAAAAAAAATCATTAAACTCTCTATTCATAATATTTAGTCCTTACAAAATGTATTAGGTACTCAAAATTCAAAATATGCGAACTAAATTACCTTTATTTTTTCAACGTAGCATGATTAGTTGTATTGTCTATAAGCTTCGAAAGAAAAATCCCATGAATATTAAACGGGTAGTTGAATCCTGCATTTTTTATGTCACCTGCCTCCTTAATTCAAAGTTTTTTCCAAAAGTCATATCTGGAGTATTTAATTGATTTATTTACTTTAGCTATATATTTGCCTTAAGGCTTATTTCAATTACTTTTTTGCTTTCCTCGATTGTAAACATAGAAATCATGAATTCTGGACGATAGCGGTATTTTCAATTTTACACATCAAGAATACTTTACCGCACGAGTGCGGTTAAGTAACTCAAAATTTATTAAGTTATAAAAACTATTAAGATTACGACAAAAAGCAAACCAAGTTTCGTTGAAGTTACTCACGGACAAATCCAGATTACGATATGAAATTCACACTTTTGAAACATGGTGCAATCAACAAAAAGTACAAAATTACTCTGAGAATGTTCTCTTTTGGTCTATTTCGCAAAGCTAGCATCGTAGAATAAGAAATCTTTATGGACCTATTATTCGATGTTTAAAACATGCATCATGATTAACAAGAACGTAGACATATCAAAATATTGGAAGCTTATTGCTTACTTGAAAAAGCAAACTATAAAATTTGAGGCCTAAAAAACTAAAGTTTTTGACGGAGAACATATTAATTTATTTTCTTGTTCAAGCCCCAATAATGATTTTTAATGATGAAAGTAGGTATACTTATGATTCAAGTCACTGAAGTCTAAAGAAATTGCATAATTTCAGGTTGTTTTAATCGTAGGTATATCAGTGCTCTACGTAGAGAGGAACTGTACGAAATTGAACTCAAAGATGTTGTCTGTAAAAAATATAATACTGATAGCAATTCCTCAAACTAAAACTAACATCTCTGAGAATTTATTATAACAGACAATACATGGGTAGCTCTAATACAGAAGTACTTAGAAATTCGATCGACAGATAAAATTCAAAATAAATTTTTCTTAAAATTTCAAAATGGGCGCAATGTTAACTCACCTATTGGTATTAATACAATTCAGTTATGCCAGCCAAAATAAGCTAATTTCCTCGGCTTGGACAAGCTGCATGAATATACAGGTCATTGTTTTTGGAACCTCAGTACACTTTAGCCGAAATGGCACAACACAATCCTCTACTTCAAAAAGTCCACAGCGAGGCCAATTGCATCCGTGCAATTAGAAAACAGAAACAACCGTAGAATCTTATGAACTAATTTCGGGGCTCTTCTTGAGTTACTACTTAGTTAGTTTTAATTATAATATAGGTACTTTTAAATTTTATTTATAATATATACCGGGTGGGTTTTTGAAAACAAACAGATACGTTTTTGGGCCTTTAGCTATTTTTTCAAAAACCCTCGGAGAGGTCAATTTTATTTTCGAGGGGACAATTGACTAGACTAGTTTGACATTTGTCAATTCAACCCCTAGGCGGGGGCGTCATGCGCCCTAAAAATTTTAAATAGCACCAGGGGTCAAGTGACATCATTTTAAAGCCCATCGAATTATCTTTCTAACGGCATATTATTTTTTAAATTTGAACGATTAGTATTCAAATTATGACGTTTCTAAGGTTTTGTTTCAATGCATTTGTTGTGCCTATTTCAATTTCTGATAAAGATCGTGCTACCTGTTAATAATTGATATTTTTTGCTACTAGTGTCATCGATTAGACATTTCTCATTGTAATCTGTAACAAAAATTCTGACATAATTTGCGTTAGTGTTTGTAGTTAATCGAACATAAAAAAACCTCTATTTTGACTACGTTATCAGCTTATTGTTGCTTGTGCAATTGAACAACATTATGGTTTACTCCATTGCCGAGAGGGTGACAATTATTTCACTTTTCTATGGAAATAATCAGTGTGCTAATAGAACAGCAGAGCAATTTAATCAACAGCACTTGGATAAACATGTTAATCGGAAGTACGTCTTGGAGTTAGTGGCAAAGTATCAAGAGACTGGATCTGTTTGTAATATGAAGCGACAGTCCGATAGAAATGAAGCAGTAGATGTGGCGGTTCTTGGACATGTTGCTTTGAATTCTCGAACGAGTACGAGGAAATTGGCAGCTGAATCTGGTTTTGGGCGAAGCATCATTCGAAATGTTTTGAAACAGCATAAATTCCACCCTTACAAAGTTCATCTCGTACAAGAACTGAATGAAGATGACTTTGACCGCCGCCTACAATTTTGCGAAGTGATGAGTGAACGAGCTATTAACAATCCTGATTTTATTTTCAATATCTGCTTTTGGGACGAGTGCACTTTTTCCATTAATGATACTGTCAATCGCCATAACTGTCGTTATTGGTGTGATTCTAATCCCAGTTAATGACAGTCATACGCAACATCAAGAAAAATTAAATGTGTGGGCCGGAATTTTTTGGTGACCGTATTGTTGGTCCTTTTTCTTACCAGGTAACCTGACCGGGGAGATGTACTTGGATTTGTTGGAAAATAGCATTGATCCTATGTTGACTGACATTATTGAAAATAATGAGCATTTTATCGTAGACCAATTGGTTTTCCAGCAGGATGGAGCTCCTCCACATTATGCCCTGCCTGTTCGACAGTATCTTGATAATAGATTTACGAATCAGTGGATTGGAAGAAGGGGCCCCATAGAATGGCCCGCACGGTCGCCAGATTTGTCGCCCCTTGATTTCTTTTTGTGGGGCCACTTAAAGTCTAAAATTTATGATACTAAACCGACTTCCTTACAAGACCTACGCGAACGGATTGTCAACGAATGCCACCAAATTACACCGGAAATCTTGCATAATGTGCGTGAACGCTTTCAACAAAACTTGTACTACTGTATGGATGCTGGTGGTCATCAATTTGAACATTTAATTAAGTGACATGTAATTAATCATTAAAAGAATTTCACTTTACAGGTAGCACGATCTTTATCAGAAATTGAAATAGGCACAACAAATGCATTGAAACAAAACCTTAGAAACGTCATAATTTGAATACTAATCGTTCAAATTTAAAAAATAATATGCCGTTAGAAAGATAATTCGATGGGCTTTAAAATGATATGTCACTTGACCCCTGGTGCTATTTAAAATTTTTAGGGCGCATGACGCCCCGCCTAGGGGTTGAATTGACAAATGTCAAACTAGTCTAGTCAATTGTCCCCTCGAAAATAAAATTGACCTGTCCGAGGGTTTTTTGAAAAAAATAGCTAAAGGCCCAAAACGTATCTGTTTCGTTTTCAAAAACCCACCCGGTATATTTATTATTAAATTTTTTTTAATTATTATTTAATATTTTTATTTTAATTAATTTTTTTTATTATTGTTAATAAAAAAAATTTTTTTTTTTTTTAATTTATATTTTTAAAAAAAAAAAATTTAAAATTATATTTATATTTTATTTTTTAATATTTTATTTATTTTTTTTAAATATTTTTAATCTTTATATATATTTTTAAATAAAAAATCAAAATAAAAAAAAAAAAATTAATTATTTTTTTTTTTTTTTTTAGTTTAAATTATTTTTTTTTTTTTTTAATTAATTTTTTTATTTTTTTTTTTAATTTTTAATAAAAATTTTTTAAAAAAAAAATTTAAAAAAAAAAATTTTTTTTGTATAATTTTTTAAAAAATTTTTTTTAAAAGTTAAATAATTAAATAAGTTTATTTATTAAAAATTTTAATTAAACAATTAAGAAGTTGTTTAGTAATTAACGGTACAATTAGTGTAAGTAATTGTACAATTTCTTGAGATGAAGAGGGACGAAACAGTATGTTTTCTTAAGTTGCGTGATGCCCTTTGTCAAGTGAAGATAGGGTTTGATGGAGCTTCTAGATGAGTGTCCTGTTATTTTTAACAACTGCTGTTCACGTAATCCACTTTTAGCTAGTTGTGTTACAGTGGAAGAACGATTTGAATGGTTAGTAATTTTTATCTTGTTAGGATCCAAACCAATCTTTTGGGCCGCCTGTTTTGTCCATTTTTCCATTTCGTTTTGTCCTACCGGGAGATTTTTATATCACCCCTTAGATAAAGATTCCTGCCAATATGAAGTAGGTGCCAAAAATAAACGATCAGTTTGAATATGTTTACTTCTTTTTGAGATTAATTTATAAAAAATGTATGTCACTGTCATTTTTTATTTGGCGTTAAAAATTTGCTATCAGTTAACCCACCTTGTGCGGTTTTAGAAATTATTAGATTATATTTTATCCTTCCAGTTTGATTTTCATAATGATCAATTTCTTCTATAAATATTGCACCAATGCTTTTGTCGCTTCTCCGCCTCTCCAAGCGAGTTCGTAACTAGCAGTGTGATAAAATTTTCTTTGTAAGCCATTTAAAATATTTTCGTCCCATGCTGCTATCATTTGTTCTATTTCTTCTTTCCTGAGAGCTGCAGAAGATGATTTTTTCTTTTCCGGGATATGTTAAAGTTCTCGTCGTATACAATTACGCCAGTCTCGTGCAGATTCTTTGTAGTTTTCTCCATTTTTTTTGCTCATGTTATATGCCCAGTCCTCCAAAATTGATGCGATCTGTTTCACCTCGGTTGATGCAGTTAACTCATAATTACGTTCAAAGCAAAACTCTAAAAACTGTTTCCATATTGTGTTCTTGCTTTTGTTGGTGTTGACCGATGTTGTTTGTTCGACAGCTGTTTGTATTGAATCAGCCGAGTTTTGACCAAATCTTGTGCTCATGTTGGTTCCTGTAAGATGACTAATTGTAAAATTTCTTAGAATTCATATCAATTCAATTAACTTATGTTAGATTAAAATTATATGATTCATTTAAATATTTCTTTAGTTTGGGTACGTGCACCTATGTTAAAACAGTAGTCTTGATAATGCTTTTTAAATTAAACATTTTTGAAAATATTTTTTAAAACACGTCGGCCAAAAAGTTAAATACACTATTTGTGCGGTAAGTTCCAACGCATACGAAGGCACATGTGGACAGATATTTGAATGCGTTGAAGCCGATGTATACGGTGTTAGCAAATGTACGCCAATGCATTCGAACGATTTTCAAAGGACCGTTGGCGTTGGTTTGCGTTCGACTCTGAGCGGTACTTCAAAGAGATGTTTTATTTGGTGTGGACGTTTTTAGCGTTTTAAGTCGTTGGCATCGCGTCGTAGTAGAAAGAGTATTTTTATTGTATTTTTGGTGAATACGTACGAGGATATATTGAAAAATTCTTAGCCTACTATAGAACCAAACAAAATTTCAATGTCAAAATATTTTATTACTCAACATATTCTCCTCTTAATTGGATACATTTATTACAGCGAACCTGCAACGTCTCTAGACCTTTCAAAAAATGTTTCTTCTGCTCTGCAAACCAGACCTCCACAGCTTCTATTACCTCCTTGTTGGAAGAAAATGTACGACCTTTTAAACTTTTTTTCAGTTGAGGAAAGAGGTGATAGTCGGACGGAGCCAAATCGGGTGAATAAGGGGGTGTTCTAGTAATTCAAACCCTAAATCACGAATTTTTGCATGGCAACATGAGATTTGTGTGCAGGGCGTTGTCCTGCAAAACAAAACACCTTTGGATAGCTTTCCGCGTCTTTTCTCTTTAATATTTTCCCGTAGAGTGGTCAGTAATGTCGAATAGTAATCTCCAGTTATTGTTCTACCCTTATCCAAAAATCAATCATGATTACTCCATGGCAATCCCAAAAACTGAAGCAAGAACTTTTCCAGCAGATTTTGGACACGAAACTTTTAGGTCTTGGAGAACCAGAGTGTCGCCATTCCATCGATTGTTGCTTTGTTTCTGGATCGTAGAAATGTACCCAAGTCTCATCCATAGTAACAATTCGGTTTAAGAAGTCTACATCGTTTTCAAATCGAGCACAGATCGAACGCGATGCTTCTACCCTTGCACGCTTTTGGTCAACATTCAAACATTTGGGGATCCATTTTGCAGCAATTTTTCTCATGTCCAAATTGACGTGAACCATATGATGAACGCGTTCGTATGAAATATTCAGTGCTTCAGATATCCGTTTTAGCCCAATTCGACGGTCTGATAAAATCATGTCATGAACTGCATCGATATTTTCGGGGACTGACACAGAAACTGGCCTTCCTGATCGGTCATCATCTTCAATGGAAAATTTACCTCTTTTGAAGCTTGCATTCCAATTTTGACGGTCGCATACGAAGGACATTGATCACCAAGGGTATTAAGCATATCTTCGTAAATCTGCTTACCTCTTAACCCTTTTAAATACAGGTACTTGATGATGGCTCGATACTCCAATTTTTCGATTTTCACAATTTCGGTGGACATCTTTTTTCATTTAATTTATTGCGTGACTCTGGTTTACTTTTTTGACGTCAAACTTTACACTGACACTTCTAATAAGTTATTGTTCGTTGCTATGGTAACGCAATATTTTGTTTATAAAAGGAACTGGTTTAGGCTAACTAGATATCAATACATCTTCGTATATAGTTTTGTGTTCCGATATGGAATGGAATGACGATTTATGCATTAAATTAATTCAGCGGTATCGGGATAATCCTACATTATGGGATTTTACCAATGGAAATTATAAGTTCTCAAAAAAGAAGATAGATATCTGGCAAAGTATTGCAGATGAAGTTGGGCGCGAAATGCCTGAAGTAAAGAAAAAAATTGAGTCTTCTTACTTCTTATCGACGATAATGGCGACGTGAAAGTACCACATACTCTGAAATGGGAACAGAAGGACTATATCATTCAAAATGGTTTGCATTCAAAGAAATGCAGTTTCTAACGACAAGTTTCGGCCAAGGAAAACTCAAAACACTATGAATGTAAGTTTAACCTTTATATCAAACTATATGATACAATATATTTCTTCATAATATTTATTCTGTTTAAAAATAGCACCTAGGCGTCATCTCGATTGTTGATTGTTGTAATTTCAATTTCTAACTTAAAAAACGGGAAAAATAAAAACTCAATTGTGTCCATTCAAATATTAAGAAAATGAGTGAGCTTGGGTGATCAAAGTTTCTATTTTACTACTCATAATTATTTTGCCATGGCACCTTTCCACTGGTAATAAAATACTCTGCAAACTCAGCTCGAATTTGTTCTGCATTTGCTGATGATTTTCGAGCTAATTTTGGAATTGATGTTAATCCATTGTCGTTATCAAATGATCTCCATGATCCAGGTATTACTATTCCATTCACTTCGGTATAAAAAGTTCCATTTGGACTATAAACATGTTTGGATGATTGGTTTTTCCTAAGAAAATTATGCAGCTTTTTCCGGTTCTAGCTGCATTGGCTTTTTAAAAACTCGAAATACAGCTGACAACACATTTTCAACTATCCTCCTTGCCCTTGAGAGTTGGTAGTTGAATATACGTTTAGCGGATCCTTTTAAGTGAGAACCTGAATATGGTTTTAAAATATTGTCTTTCAAGGGAAAGGTTTCATCCGCAACGAACACATTAGGAACAATTTTGTTTCTACCAGGTAATATATTTGAATTTGGCAAATTTAAAGAATTTTCTTCAAGTTTTTTGGATACAATTGTGTTTCTAAAAACGCCTCCATCAGAAATTCTTCCTTGGCACCCAACATCAGCGTCGGCGTCAACAAGTGCGAAAAGAACAATGCTAAAAGTAGATTTATAATTGGAACTGGAAAATGGGGCCTGTAATTGTAAATGCTTGCCATCCATGGCACCTAGGCAATGCGGAAAGTACCAGTTTTCTTCGTATTCACTACTTACTTTTAACCATTCATCTGGTGTTTGGGGTATCTGTAACAATACAAACATTGGAAATTCATAACAAAAATACGCACTGCAAGATTTTTTTCACATTAGCTTAATGATTGTATTTTTTTACAGGAAACTAATGTTGGTGCCAGCGTAGAAATAGATGAATCGCCAGACATTTGCATGACTCGCAAATGTCACAATAAGAAGATAACATAAATAACGATGAAGTAGTCATTACTTGTACTAAAATTCCCAAATCTAAACAATTCATTACTTCTACCTCAAAAAAACGGGAAAGGGAGAAGGAGGATCCTTGGATAAACGAAGCGCTCAATATTATGAAAAATATTGATGCTAGGAAAACTGCTAAAATTGAAAAAAACGAATGTACCCTATATGGCAAATATATTGCCAGTCAACTTCAAAAATTTGACGACCATACCCACGCTTTGGTGAAGCATAAATTTGGAAACATTTTGTTTGAGGCTGACATGGGATTGTATCGAACCCCACCAAACCCAATTTTACAGTGGAGTGATAATTCAACTCTTAGCACATCATCGCTAAATTCTGGTAACGCCAGCACCATACAACAGTTGGGGGAGATACATCATCAGCCTTCTACACTCATTGTTAAGTCACCGACACCTTCGCCAAGGTCTGATGGTACTTTATTTACCATGTTGTCCCCCAACCCGCCAACACCTGGCTCAAGCAATTTACTTCCTCACCTTCAGGAATTATAAAAGTTAAGAATATGTAAACCAACAGAAAAACACCAAAACTGCACCAAAAACTTGACTCGACACGTGTTTCAACAGCTAAGCATCAGCGATACCGATACTAAAAATAAAAACAACGGGAAGCTTATATACTATCTGCTTATCACGCATCGTTAAACTTAATTGATTCTTAGATAAGCTTAAATAATTCCGAAAATCCTAATGGACCGTTATCATCATAATTCATTAGCAAATTTCTGTTTTTAAAAACACTAACACTATGAGGTTTATAACAAATGATTCCAACCATAGTATGCAACATAAACTTGCATCTTTCAACTTTTGATTCACCGATTATTACATTTCCTATTGTCAAAACAAAACTTTGATAAACAACTGCGAAATATTAAGCAGATTGCATCATACAATGGTTTTCAAGAATCAATTGTCACAAACACAATTAGAAAACATAAACATAAGTTAAACATTAGAAACATTACAACGTTAGGAACTAGTAATAGCAAAATAGATAAGAAATATGTCAAATTACCAAATTATCCCACATACACAAAAGGTCTTCAAAAATATTTTCAAAATTTGATTATCAAACAGTGACTTCTAGTAATAACAACTTGCAAAATCTTTTAGGCAATCCGAAAGACCCAATAGAAATGTGTGATAAATCGGGAATATATAAAATTAATTGTAAAGACTGTAACCAAGTATATATAGGGCAAACCAAGAGACCTATTAAAACTCGTTTTAAAGAGCACGTAGCTCATGTCAAATATCATCGCACAGATAGGTCCAGTGTTGCCATGCATATGCTTGAAAATGGCCATAGAGTAGGCGACATTGAATTAATTAAGAGGGTAGATAATAAAACGAACTTGATTCTTATGAAAGTTTAGAAATTTTTAAAAACAGAAATTTGCTTATGAATTATGATGATAACGGTCCATTAGGATTTTCGGAATTATTTAAGCTTATCTAAGAATCAATTAAGTTTAACGATGCGTGATCAAGCAGATAGTATATATAAGCTTCCCGTTGTTTTTATTTTTAGTATCGGTATCCTGATGATAACAGCTTAGCTGTTGAAACACGTGTCCGAGTCAAGTTTTGGTGCAGTTTTGGTGTTTTTCTGTTGGTTAAATAGACGCTGCAGTTGGTGTTCCTTTCCTTTGATTAAGAATATGTACTTCAATTTCATGTAATAATTTAACTAATTAAAACTTACCCTGATATATTCTTACAGTGTTTCAACAATGGCAGAGCAAACTTGAAGAATAATAGATGATATTGATTGTTTTGATATTTTAAAAGTATACGCTAGACTAGTGTAAGAATGTCCAGTTGCCAGATAATCAAGTGTAACAGCTAATCTTTCCTTAGATGGGATAGCCCTTCTGTAATTTGTATCATGTTTTTTCGATTTTTGGTGTTATTAAATCCAGTAGTGCATCAAATAATTCCGGACTCATTCTGCACAATGTTCTGAAATGATTACTGTCTTCACTTCAAAGCTCATCCAGCAGAATGCTTGTATTGTAGGTACTTCTATTTGTAAATAATGTTGTCATCCACCAACGTCTAGATTTACGTTTCTTCTTTTTGTCTTGGACCAAAGATGTCACAATTAAAAACGCGGCACTTACACGCAATAAATCTTCTTCACTTGATGACATTACAAAATTTTGAATTCAAATACACAGCTAAATAACCGAACCGTAAGCAAGAGTTTCCAATTGACAACTAAAATTCAATGTGGACGGCACCAAAAAATCTTTCCCAATGATTTCCAATCCCAACGCCAACAGACATATTCGGTCCAGTTTGCGTTGGTTTGCATTGGAACTCAGTCTGTACGCACTAACGGCGTGCTTCAAATCACCTCACGTTGTAAAATACACCTTACAGCACGTATAGCGTAAATAACTATTACCCACTATTCTAATGACAGTTTCCGCTTTTACAGCAATTTCGTGCTACCATTACACTCGGTGTGGCCAGACTCTGATGCCATTCAGCTGAGTGTAAGCATAAGTCGTACCATTGATTCCATTACCTAGCAAAATAATAGAAGTTTTTCTAAAAGAATAAACAAAGTGCGATTTCCAATTACTTGTCGACTGGATTTCTCCTTGCTATAGAGGAAGAGCCACTGATTTTGTATAGCCATTTCAAAAGTCATGAAAGTCGCAATTGTTAATTGTATCACTAAACCAGAAACTGACCTTTTGCGAGTGCGAGGATGGTTTGCAGGCCAAGACTAAAACTGCTCGAAAAAGAAAGTTGCATTTTAGAAAAAATAATCTAAAAATTGTTATAAATAATAAAGTTTTCAACATTTCTTTCATAACGTAATTACTTGTCAGATTTAAAATATAGTTTAAACTATATAATTAAATTGTTTTAATTGATTTAACATCAACATATTTCGGATCGTTTTGAAATGTATGAAATATAAGAAATCAAATACGCCAATACTTTGCATTAAGTACACCATTGATTGTAAACGTTCTTACAGTATAAAACTTTTTTTTTCAAGCAATCAATACTTCCTCAATTTTATAAAAAAGTTTTTGATAATTTTATACAGGATTCTGTAGCTGTATTTCACATTTATTGCTACATTCTAGGTTCCTACATTTACCCTATTTCTGTTTCTATCGGTTAGTCGATTGAAACTGATACCACCTTACTCCTCTAGATGTCTTTGTAGGTTTGATTTTTAAGTTTTACATGCAATTGTAATTTCTTAACAAAATTCAGAAATTATCAAAATATTTAAACATTATAATTAAACGCGCCATGTACAGAGATAAACACAATTTATACACCTGCATTTCAGTGCTGAAAAAATGAACTAAAAACTTTGACTTAAAACTTAATAACATTTTGTGTATAAATATGTTAGGTAATCTATGTAAGGCAAAATAGAAGGTTTATAAGTTCGGTCTATAAACCGAATAAAGAAATAAATCATTATATTAATTAATTTTTTAGTGGTATGAGTAGAGTATTTTGTAATTGGGTAGACTTTCAAAACCCAAAAACAAACATATTTTGCCTTCGTCGGTTAATGAGTTAGTAGGCACTCAGACAGTCGAAAATATTCCAATACAGAATGTATTGTTGTGAAAACCGTACCATACCAATTTAACACTAACATCGTAACAGTATATACAATAGCGCACATCAGTTAAACATTTAAAAAGGACAAAAGAGTCTTTATAATCAATGTGTTGAAAATTTTTACTAAATACCCATAAGTAACTGTCTTGATGAAAAGAGAAAGAACTAGGGTAGACTCTTTTGTTCTCTTAAATTTTTAACTGAAGTGCGCTATTCATGTTAGAGGATTGTCTTCATCCATTGTCTGAACTCAATTAGAATGGTTTAAATTTTTTTCGAAGTAGATTGCCATTACTAAGCATAGTTTTCTCAAATAAAAACATTTGCATTGTAATTCAAAAAAAAGGATGCCTCTGGATAATCGATAGTTTAACTTACCTTAACAGACATGCAAAACATAGCTTTCAAAAATGTAATTGCAAGAATAAAGTTACCAAAACTGTTTATCGAAGATATAAAAAAAACATTAAATACACTCCTCCCTTCCCAAATTAACCCATCGATTTCAAAAAGAGATATAATTTATTTATTGTAGCAAATTTAAAATAAAATAATTTCAGATTATTAAACGCAATAAGAAATGTAAAGCTTTTATGGGCTTTTACTGCGTACTTGACAACGACGTGGCATACTCTCTATTCCAGATTTAGACGATACTTTCTCATAACTCGGAGAGAGTAGCCGGATGGGGCATAAAGGTTTTAAGTTGTCTTCTCATAGCGTCCCACACGTGTTCTGTTGGATTTAGATTCAGACTTCTTGCTGGCCAGTTCATAGTCCTATTTCCAACAATTAAGATGTCTCGTAACATTTCTAGCAGTGTGAGGTTTAGAATTGTCTTAACTAAATTCTTTTGCTCTCTTCTATCATATCACATGAATTCTTTTGCTCTCTTCTGTTTCCTCCTTGAGTATAATTATCTTTTTTTACATTCATTGACATACCAGACCTCTCTATATGTTCTTGTATGATATTTTAGCAGTTGCTGGGCTGTTACTGTTAAAGTTCTTTCTATTACTTTTATCTCTTGTTGTAGTGGTTCATCTTCCAACCATTTTTAAAACTCTGTTATGAATCTTTACTTCATCTCTACATCCTCTAGTTGCTTTAACTTGGTTCTTTTTATGGTGTTGTTCTTTCTTTCTAATTCTCTGGCAACTCTTGTTTTAATTTTATTAATACTAGGAAGTGGTCATCAGTATCTTAATGGATGGATGAATATTCATGGTTGACTAATCTTCCATGTGTGGTAATGGTTTAGTGTTAATAGTTTTAACGCTTGATGCAAAACACTATTAATACCTCTTCCTTTCTGTTAAAATTTGAGCGGTTTTGTAAATTTCTATAGCTTACGTTTAACCGAACATAGTATTGTGTTGTTCTCAATAGCACTCCGCTTTGTCAAATTGTAGCGTAGTTTCTTCGTAGAAGAATAGCTGGCTACTGTGGATTCAACCCACTGAAAAAGCCGACATTTTTTTCTTTCACGGGTGTCAATGTCTTTGTTGTCCTATGGTATGCGGTAAACTCCAGCTAATGATAATGGTGGTCAAATATCCTGCACGTAATTGATTTTGTATTTGTTGTATAGGCTCCGACTGCACAAATAGTAAAGAAAACTACTATCGCCAAAGAAGAATAAAATCAGAAGCACACTCCCGCGCCTACGGCCTTCCTAAAATACTTAAGCCAGGAACACATTTAAGACCTAAGTGAGTGCTATTGGATCATTAACGTACGAGTTGGCAGAACACGATATTAGTACAACAAGCTTGTACATTTGGGATTGTGAATTAATAAATGAAACAATTGAACAAAAGTTAAGTGAAAACTCAAAAGCAATCTAAGACAAAATTGAAAAAAAATGGAATCAATGGAAGAG
This sequence comes from Abscondita cerata, assembly GCA_030710515.1. Taxonomy (NCBI): domain Eukaryota; kingdom Metazoa; phylum Arthropoda; class Insecta; order Coleoptera; family Lampyridae; genus Abscondita; species Abscondita cerata. Next base: position 308,697 of record JALBCR010000879.1, on the reverse strand, counting down.
AAAAATTGAAATGGTTGGAAACAACAATGTAAAAATAATAGAAGATATAGAAGAAGAGAACAAGAAAATAGCCGACAGAATAAAACTTTTAGACGAGAAAATGAACTAAACAAGTTTCCAAAACGAAGAAACTTAAGCATCGTAAAACCGGAAACTAATACTACTAATAGTGCCTAACCACGAAGTGTCAGAATAATGATTGTTCCAAACATAATCGATGATAAAGTGCCCTGGTCAACATATCACAAGCAGTTTGAGGCTGCTGCCTTAGCTAATAGATGGACCAGAGAAGAGAAAGGTACGTCTTTAATTGTGGCTCTGCGTGGAGAAGCACTGAATGTTCTACAGACCGTTCCTGATGGCCAACAGAGTGACTATAAATTTTGATCTCAAGTCTGGAAACGAGGTATGGAGACTTTCATTTACAACAAGTCTATCTCGCACAAATTAAGAATCGTCATCAAAAATCTACAGAGCGCTTTCAAGAATTTGAAGTCAATATTGCTAGACTGGTTCGATTGGCGTACTCTACGGCGACTAGTAGTTTTCTTGAGCAACTAGCAATTCAAACGTTTGTGGATAGTATTAAAGATAGTGAGACACAACGGACTTTGATATTAGCTCAACCAAGAATATTAGATGATGCTTTGGCCCATGCTTTAGAATTTGAAGCGGAAAAATCAATCGTCTCACAGAGGTAACCAATAACTTTGATATGCTGGTACCGAAGAGACCGAACCAACTAAGGATACTGTAGAGGAAATTGCTCGGCGAATATTTCGTGAGAGCTTACCACGTAGAAGACTACTAAGATGCTGAAACTGTAGTGAGGTGGGCCATGTTTAACGTCACTATACGAAGCCCACACAAAAACCAGAAAAGCAACCGAAAAACTAGAACAGGTTGACCAAGAGAAACAAAAGTCGACCTGAGAGAAGAATGCCCCGTAGAACATACTCAGCATCTACATTGAGGGATTTATCAACGGACGGTGCTCTAGAGTCCTGATGTCGCCCCGATGTAGTTCAAGGACGCGGCAAAACATTCCCAACAGCAGTATCTCTTCTAACGGCTACTGGCGAACGAATTCCTACGCATGGTCAGGTGGAAGTAATCATTGGTTTGGGAAACGGAGTACTCAACCATCAAGTACTGGTAGCTGACATTACTGACGAGGTTATCCTGGGAATGGACATAATATAGAAGTATGGGTTCCATTTAGATATAAAGAATGATGTCCTGAGAATAGACGACGAAGAAATTGCGTTTTGTTAAAAGAAAATGTGAGGCTGCCTGGAAGGACTGAGACAGTCGTGATAAGATGCCGGGATGGGTATCTCCGCGCTGGCAGCATTCGCTGTATAAAACCAATTAAGACTGATTCCCTAGGTAAAGGGTTACTGATTGGCAAGTCACTGGTAAGGGTTAAGAACGTTAAGTAAGAATCTTAAACGTCAACTCGGAACGTTAGTGTTTTTAGTAGTTAATACTCTTTTACAAAAGGTGGGTTGCTGTCTCATTGCTCCAACCCCCAACCTGGGGTTGATTAGAATTTGGAGTTTGCTTCCTTAGATTAATTGTTGTCCAAAAACTGAAGAGTCCAAACGCTGGTTTTTCCGCTCCCTGGTTTTTATCCTTATGCTATCAATCGGGCAAGATAACCCAGGTTTTCTAATGACTTTGTTACCCCCCCTCCTCTTCCTTTCTTACCCTGAGTTAAGATAGGCAACGGAGAAGTTTGAATAACAAATTCCTTTACTAAAAGAAAGTTACTACTTAACATTGATCAATGCACTAACAAAACCCATTCTTTTATGAAAGTCATTAGGATGAATGATGAAAAAAATGTTGAATAAAAGTTGTAACAAATTTTATTTGAAATTTTTTTGTTGAACATTTAAGTAATCCAGTAACGGCCACTACGTACATAATTAAATAATTTATACAAATACTCTCTAATTAACTAACAAATACGACTTTATTTCAATAAAAGGTATGAAAAATAAATGAATTTTTTTTCTTTCAGATGTACTAGGTACAATACAGTCACATTACTTTATGATGTAACATTTTATATAATATTCTTTTAATCTTTTAAATAAAATAAGATTAAGGTAATACTTTCTATATACCTAACATAATTTTATATGTTTTTTTATAGTTAATTTATAATTCTTTCATAAGGTAAGATATGAATTTAGTCACTTTCAATCAAACGTATTTAATAGTTAAAAGCTTTTGACATTATCTAATTAGTGAAAATTGTTAATTAACAAATGATTAGGGCATGTCATTCATTAATCTAATGTTATTAATAGCCATTTACATACAACTGGTTATCCATGTAACATAGCAGTTGGCACTGGTGCCAATAGAGCGCAGCTTGAGGGGAATGGACAGTTCGTAACATTGCGACCAAAGCAGCGGGCACACAATGATAAATCACACAATGAAAGCTTGACCGTTAGACATTTTTGATGTAGTTTTGCTCATAATAATTTAGAAGCGGATTTAACACTAAAACCTCCTCTAATCTGCACTGAAAGACACTTTTTAAATAAAAACGAATTAATTAGGTATATATTGGGCTTTCTAGTAGTACTTAAAATTAAATAATTTTACCCGTTCCTTTATATTCTTAAAATGTGCTTTTGGTTTATTTATAACAAAAATAAATTAACTTTGTATTATACACAAAAGCAATTATATTGATATGAAAACAACCAATGCGTTACAGAACTCTTTATATAAATATGATAAAATATTCAAATAAAATTGGAGAAAATTTAATTTATAACGACTTTTTTAGATAACTCTTTACGTATTTAGTATAAGTAGTGAATTTGTTAAAAAACTTAATATTTAAACAAAATGTAAATTGGAAAAAATTCGTATTTAAAAAAATTGTTTTATTAAAAACGACAAATAACGTTAAGTCTATCTAAGGACAATCGTGCAAATAATAAAAACTATTTTGTAAAAATGAAAATAAACGACGAAAAGTTGACAATTTCAATGTTAAATTCAAAATCTTTTTTTTCTGGTACAATTTGAGCACAATATAGCATCATGTTTAATTAGATAGATAAATAATGTTAAGTGTTTAAAGCGTTTTTCAATAAAAATAACAGTAAAATTTGTATAATGATTTACGTCAAAACATCCGGGTTTGATCACGATTTTCTAATTTTTTTTCTATTAATGAAATTATAGTGCATATTATTATTAATAGGTACAGTTTTATAAAACGGGTTTAATATTTTCAACTCTTTTTCCAAAATACTAAAGTCACTTTTAATTTTTATTATTTTCTATAATTGTATTATAATAATAATGAAGTTAATGAAGATAATAAAAAAATACATACTGCAATCGGAATCGAACCTTAGTTAGAAAGCGCAAAACATTACTAAGCAACAAATTAACCAACTCATCCACGAATACCGCTTAACAAATGAAAATCCATTCCGTTAATAAATAAAAATTCACAAAAATAACTTATTTAACTGTTTTTTTAGTAAAATACGCTTTGAATACTCATTATTATTAGATCAATTTGTTTCATTTTATCTATTCAATAAAATATGTTGTTATGTATAACATTTCATTAGGGTATAAACAATATTACGCCATGCAACTCAAAACGCAACACGGCGTTGCAAAGTGCCAAACTAACTCAACGACAAGGGCGGGTCTAGAAACATGTCTTTCACTTACTTTATAGATAACTAAATGTCCTTATTACGCATCAGATTTGGAGTTTTATGGGGCGCCACCCATTAAATGTAAACAAATGCTTACTAAAAATTCTGAAAAACGTAAACACTTAAAAAGGAGACGTTTTTAAAGAAAGAAACACGTATTACGTGTGGTTTGCTATTGAAATGCAAGTCTATCTACAACTCTACACTACGCTGGTGTTCTTTTACATTAAACGCATCCTAAAAAATAATAGCCTTTGACTTACTGAACAACCATTATACCTAAGTACTATTTACAGGTTCACAAAGTTTATAAAATGAAGTGGGACTGTGGTCTTTATTTAGAACAAAATATTACTTTAACCTCAACTTAAAATTCACCACCCCCGTTTTAATTGGTTTCAATTGAACAACAAAACTAACAAACAAAAAAACGCACGGACGTCTATCTTACATAATTTGGCTTATTTTTAAATGCGCACCAACACAATATACGATAATTCTTCAAAGTAAACAATCAATTTACTTACAGTTGTGTGTCTTCTTCTGATGAATCCAACACTTCGTTAGTCGTTACACATAATTTCTTTAAAGATGAACAGTTTATTACGCCGAATTTATCGACAAAATGCATTCTACAATATTGCATTTCTATAATTTAGTTTGCAAGTACAAGAGATAAAAAATCCGCAAAAGTTATTTTGACTTTACTTTAGTCAACGATAGTTCTCTTTAACTTTGCGAACCGGGTCGTCCTTTGCACTTTATCAAAGATAGCGCTTTAAAACTCGCATAAAAAACATTTTATTTGTTCACACGTGAGAGCTTTACGCGCACTGTTTGATATTTAGCGATTGTTAAAAAAAATAACAATTATTATCCACTACAGTTTTTGTACTTGTTGTTAGTTACATAGTACACCATACAAATTGAGGAAACTTCTCCCTCTCTCAACTTTTATATAAACAAAGAACGGTATAAAAAATTAACACTTTAACAGTTCTCATAATTAAACCGAAGGGTGTAATTTTACTAATGAGTCTAGACCAAATAAACTATGAAATTTACCGAAGCAATGATGCCAAGCCTTCTAAGAGAGCCTTTTATAAAAAATAATCATTTTCCTAAAGCTTAATTGTGAGCATGATGGATTTACAAATATCAAAGGGCAAAGGAAATAAATATTGCGGTGATGTGGAAACAAAACATACGTGTTTTTTAACGCAGACAAAATATACTTAGAATACAGTACAACTCACTTAAAACGAATACTACAATAAAGCCAATTTTCGCGTAAAAAAATAATTTTTACCAACCAGGGGTGACAAGAACACCTCACATTGTTTCTACTTTTTTGCTGTTAGACGTAGTAACTTTTTTAAACAGGGCCTGCAACTATTGTAGTAGTGGAGTGCATGTGTTTCTCAAATAAAAATCCAAATATAACACTGAAATTCTTGTATTAGTTAAATTCAGTAACATCAAACTAATTAAATGGTTTACAACAAGTTCAAAAATGATGGATATAGTAGTTTAAAGTAATCGTAACCCTTACATATTTCTGACTGTAGTCTAATTTTTCTTACTAACAGTAGCCTCATCTTTTACTACGGAAAAACAGTATTGTTTCTTAGACTTTTGCAATAAGTTAACGATTACTTCATTTTCCTTGTGCTCTACTTGTCTTGCGTAGAAAAGTTTGTTCTTCTTGCCCTCAAATTACACTAAAACCCATGAATAAAGAATTGGAATAGGATCTGCGTCGAGGAAATACTCATCGTCTACATTCTCTAATTCAGAACCTAAACCTAGTAGTTTAGAGACTTCGTCATCGTTATCATATTTTCTTTCATCAAACACTACCTACTCCTCTTCTTTAGAAGTTTCTAGCTCCAGATCAACAAAGAGTTTTTTCTTGGCGGCTATCTTTTTTGTAGCCTCTTTCTCATTCATTCATTTTCTTTTTAAATCCTCTTGTATATATGTGCTTTTTTTAAAAACCTTTGGTAACCTCAAAGTTCCTCGGAAGAAAGAACACACCAGTTTTGGATTGGCAGAGGTTTATCTATCACAAATGATTCCATAAAGTCGGCATCTGTGAACATGACTTTTTTAGAATGAATACTTCGTCAAATACCATCTTTACTAGTTCAGCAACTTGATAAATTGATAAGGGCATTTATGGATAATTTAGCAACCAGTAGTCACAAGTGCTTTGAACGACAGGAAAAGAACGTGGCTACAGATTATGGCTAGAGTGAAGTGGTAGCTGTTGTGACCGCTTTCCCACTACTTCAATTAAAACGTTAGTCATCATTTTCTTTGGAGCTGTGTGAATCGGTAATCAAATAATCCAACACGGAAATAGCTCCCACCACTCTCAGTGGTTAAGCCTAAACTTCTAGAAAGCGCCCCTGACAACAAATGGAACTTGAAATATTTACTGGGAAATATCCAAGAAAAATTTCAGTAGGACATACAATAATAGCACACGTTGTTGCTAGTGCAGGAGGATATCTGCTTAATACCCTTTTCAACAACAACTTTTTTGAATTCAGAACACTTGTTATCTCAGTTTCATTCAATGCAGGATTGTTTTTCACTACGCTTTTTCAATTTTCGGAAAAGATCAAAACATTGTTCTTATTAAAGGAAGTCATGAGGAAAAGGCATCTCTCCGGTTGACTAATCTATAATTGATTTCTCTTCAAAAAAGCTAAAACTTTTCCTGTCCCTGCTGGTATTGAGGCTCTCCGTGGGTATATAATTTTTTTGCTATTTCACATTGCTAGTTGGAAAACGAGATCTTTGACTGACTTTGAAGTTAAACCGTAAGCAATTATTTTACAATATGCTACATATTCCATTGATTATGCTTCTTCTGCTCATTAGAGTATCGTCTCAGGTAGACGTTCTGGGTTTCGCAACATATCATTGCCATGTGGATTTGTAGATTTAAAATTTGACTACAGTTTTCCGAATTAACATGCATTTGAAAACGAAAGTGACAGCTTTCTTCATTTAGTTTGGCGTAAAATTGTCGATTTTTCTAAATTTTGCTTTCCATGGCATCTAAAACTACGGCTAAATTAAGACTAAATTCAATAAATATTGAGTCGAACTATAGTATGGTGCACAGTAGACGTGCGCACTATGGACTAAGTCCATAGTACCAAGATTATTTGAAAAATAACAAAAATAATACTCTACATAATTATAATAAGTGCAAATCTATCTTGATAATTAACAGACTTGAAAAACATAAAAAAATTTTCCACGACCATATACGAAAGTGACAGTTTTCGTACAATCTAGTAATCAACAAAGTTGACGATAGCAGCAACCTAACAATTCGGGTTCACCTGTTACGATATTTTGTATAAAACGCACTAGTTTGTTATACAAGGTGAGTTTTTTTAAAGTGTTACAAGGTGGACATCTTGGAAACGGCTTAGAATTTTTTTTTGTAAAATTTTGGTAAAGTAATATGCAAACGAGGGAACATATTTAAATATATTTTTGATATTTGCCCCACCTCCCTATTTTGAGGGGCGGGGGTTAACTTTGGATTTTTAAATGGAAGTTTTTTTTTAATATAAAATTCGAATCTACGTAAGATGCTAGGTATGTGTGAAAAATATTTTTTGATTTGCTCATTCGGTTACGGAATTATGATTTATTAGGCTTAAATACAAACAAATCAATCAATTTAGCTCCAGATATATGATCAATTTGACCCCGAGAAATTAATTTCAAAATTCCCGCTCTCCCAGAAGAAGCAGGAATGTTCTAACCTAAGATATTCCAGCCCAAAACATAATTTGTTATACGTGTTTACAGTAAATTACGTTAATCCTCATTACTTTGATAATGTCATGAAAAGTTCCAGACTGTCTAAAATCTATCATTATACTAGTACAATCTTAACTCACATTTTTTGCAAAAACACGAGTCAAACAAGCCGCAGCAACTATACACATGGTACAACAGAAGCTTCACGAATAGTTCCATGTGCGACTTTGACATCTCATTGATTTTGGCGCTAAATTTGCAATTTCCGATGAATGATCTGGTGATCAATGTCACCCCGCGAAGTCAATTTCGCCTCAAATTACGGTACTGGCAAGAGATGATTAAAGCCAAAAAAAACTTTTGCCGGCGGACGTTTTGACTAGCGTTAACCAGTCTTTATCAAGGCATCTAACCAATTCTCAGTTAGATGTCTTGATAAAAACTGGCCAATTCGCAGTTAGATACTTTGATAAAGACTAGCCAACGTTAGTCATAACGTCTGCAAAAAAATAGGAGATGGCGTTTTAATCATCCATCACCAGTACTCAAATACTCTACAAAAATAGTCCCACTGGTTGGAAATTATCTACAATTTAAAAAATTTACTATAACATACATTGAATAAACGTCCACAAACTCCGTTTTTAGACTATTTTTCTTTTATATTGCATTTTATTTTAGCTAAAAAATTTAGGCAATATTATTTTTAGTTCACAAAAAGAATCATTTATACGAGGGCAGTCTGAAAAGTTTCCGACCTCAAAGTAAAGATGGCAGCACTCGTCAATAAAAGTCAGAAAATGTAGTTGTTCATCTGTTGACTGCAACACATTAAAGTTTCAGCCATTTTGGACGCACAGTTTTTATTTGACAGTTGTTGAGTGAGTCGATGTGAGTATCTTTATGAAAATGGAGAAAATCGAGTATCGAGCTGTCATAAAATATTTGTTTTGAAAGGGAATACGCCTACGCAAATGAAAGATGAGTTAGACTCTGTGTACGGGGACTTTTCACCGTCATTTACCACTGTGAAATTTTGATCAGCTAAATTTAAACGTGGCCGTAAGAGCTTGGGAGATGATGAACGTTCGGGACGTCCAAAAACTGTAACTACTGACGATAACATCGCTAAAGTTCACCAAATGGTGAGAGACCGCCGAATAAAAGTGAGAGAAATAGCAGAAGAATGAAAATCTCCAAAGAACGTGTTCGTCCATATTAAATCAAGATCTAAGGCATGAGAAGCTGTCCGCGTTAGGTGCCGCCTTTGCTAACGTTAGACCAAAAACGTTTCGAATGAAATTTCCAATGCCTGTTGGCGCAGTTTAGCACAATAAATCGAGTTTGGCACCGATTAATTACTGTAGATAAACTTGGATACACCACTATACCCTCAAAAATACATCAAAATAGTGGACTGCAAAGGAGAACGGCTCCAAAAAACAAAATCTGTTTTTCGGCTGGGAAAGTGATACGACTGTTTTTGGGATAGTCATGGAGTTATCTATTAGAGACATACTAAGCATCATTACTTACAAGCTGAAGGCAGAAAATGCGGATAAACGCCCACATTTGCAGAAAAGAAAATCCTATTTTACCAAGACAACACACACCTCAACAGTTGCCATAGCAAAAATCCATGAATTACGGTTTGAACTACTTGACCATCCACCTTATTCACCAGATCTAGCTCCAAGCGACTTCTTTCTGTTCCCTCAACTAAAAACTGCGCTTGGAGGACAAATATTTTTGTCAAATAAGGAGACAATCACCTTCGTGAACAATTATTGTGCAGAGAAGAACTATTTGGACGGATGAAAGAGATGGGAGCATCGTTAGGAGAAGTGTATAGAGCCACAAGAAGACTATGTAGAAAAATAAAAATAAATTTTAAGATAAAAATTCTTGTAGCTATGTTAGGTCGGAAACTTTTTAAACCACTCTTGTAGAAGTTTGGCAAATATCAAAAAAAGGCGACAAGTGTATCTGATTAATATGATTAAACTGAAAATTACATAATACTGTATAGGGTATACATAATTAGATGCTTTCTTACGCTATCTAGGTAACCTTAAGTGAAAGAAAAAACGAGTAACCTAGCCTAGATCTCTTTCTTCGAAATATGTTTAACTGCTAAATGCTATCTCCTTTTGTTATGAATTATCGTTTAAAATTGACTTTTTCGACTTTTAAAGAAAGAAGATACAAATTACCGTTTTGACATTAATAAGGCATTTTTTAAGGGAAATCAGTCAGTTCTCGTTAATAACATATAGAATTCAGAGTAGGCAATGAAATGGCGAAGAAGAGGATTTTTTTCTTTTCAAAAATGTATTGTTGTTGGTAATATTCTTTTTATTCAAATAAGAATTTTCAAAAGTGTATTTCATTATTCTTTTAACGTTAAAGGCCACAAAAAGAATTTGCATATTGCATCTAAAAAGAAATGCCAGAGATGAATTATCTGCGGCGAATAGACCGCGACGATCTGTACCTGCTTAAAATAAAGAAAAACCGTTGTTGCCAGACGAAGATAATTACATGTTATTTTTGTTGGCGTAATCGAAATCATTAAAAAATTGAAGGAATATACTGAAATAGTCATTAAACGAATAGATGGTTGTTAAAATTTTGAGTCTCTAATTAGTATGAAACATAATGTCCACTCATTTAACAATTTTAAACGGTAATGAATGGATATAAATTTTGACGTAAACATGTATCAGAACTACATTTCTTGATACATATAATTTATTAGCCACTAATTTTGCAATTAGAACTTGTATACAAACAATACGTATACATTTAAATAAGATGGAATATGGGTATAACTGAACTGTTTGGCATTAACAGATAGTGGTATTTAGACGTGCATACAAATGGACAGGATTAAATTAAAACATAATTAGAACTCCGCGAATTCTGCATAACTCCAAACTGACAACTAATAGTTTAGTTCACTAGAAACTATAAGCGGCCGATAACATAATTTACATTAAACCCTTTGATCCTGTTGTTTCTAACGTACCGCCTATTTAGTGAAAGGGTCAATGTGAAGAGAGGGTGATTGACAGTTCTACCAAAGCTGGATGGTGGAGCTACCTAACGTGTATTGTAATTAATCTTGTTTAAGTAATCGATTTTGGTTAGTTTTCATCACTAGCTAGAAGTAACGGACAACCATTGTTTAAATTATTCTGACCATTTAAAAAACCTTTATTGTTGAAAATAAGTTATAAAACATAAAAATAAAGTGATTAGTAGATACTCAGTCAAAAATTGCTTTTTATCAAATTAAACTCATTTTACATGTTATACTATTTCACATAGAAAGAAGTTTTCATAATAAAAGAAAAGTAGTACGTAAGTCATTCCATGTTATTTTTCCTCAAGTTTGAAAAAAGAATTGCATAAAGGAAATCGTAATTAAAAGTGTGTACAAATTTTAGGACTTCTATTATAGTTTTTCATCGTATTTTTAGTTTATTAAGACTTACAACAACCGATACGTTTAAATAACAGTTATCACCCTGATTTATGTAAATTGTAAAATTGCGAATGGTAACGTTAAAGTCTAGGAGTTTAAACGTTTTCGAAGGCAAATTTTCTATTTTTTCAAACTAACTATAATAGCAAAGTGTAGGTTTTGACATTCGAAAACATGTGCCACCATTCCCGAAGTCAACTGGTGGTGGGAAATTGCCGATTTAGGTACTGTGTTCAGATTACAAACGTGACGTTTACGAATCCTATTTGGATCCACAACTTTGGCTTGTGTACGGTGGTGTTGATTGTTTTTTCCTTTAACATCAAACAACCAAAGCTGACTGGGGAATCCAAAAACACCACTAGAAGGCGTTTATGAAAGACGTCATCATTAGCACATCATATCAGTAAAACAGCGCATTCGATAGACTTCAAAATACAAACAAAAACAAAAAGGATGACAACAAACCCAATTCAAGAAGACGACACTCCGTCAAGTAGACCAATCGCCCGGAACAGCAAGCAACAAAGCACAACCACGCAAAAGATCAAACATTAATATAAACTCAGGACCCCAGTATTTATACATCAAAAAGAATAAGCAGTTAGTAGAAAACTTGAAGATAGCGAATGTGTCTTTTCCAAAACGTCGCGTCGTCAACCGATAAACGTTTCTAAGATGTACCCTTCTTTGGGTAATAAATTGACAATCGCGCATATTGTACACTCATGAAATTTAAAACTTGGACACCACAATTTCTGTAAACAAAAGTTTGCACATTGTAAAGCGGGCTTAAGGGTATCATTTACAATTCAAACAGCAGGTAGTCTCAGCAGGGGTTATCTTATAGAAGGACTGTAGAATGAATCATTACACTAAGCACGTTTTAGAAAATAGGTAATTTACGTTGCTTACTTAATTTTTTCTTTAAAGAATATATTTGAAGGTATCGCTAATTAAACACCATAGCTCGATTAATTATCGAATCAAAATTTTGTTTAGGAAATGTTTACAAAATAAAATTAGAAATAATTTTGATTTAAAAAACGTCTACAAGCAATAACTTTTAAATTAAATCAAAAACTAAACATGGTTATTTGGGTTGACTGATTATTACTTATTTTTAAATAAATCTAACCTACTAATTATTGTAGTTATTAAAAAAAACATTAAACTCTCTATTCATAATATTTAGTCCTTACAAAATGTATATTTTATGACGTTTCATTTTTTCTGTAGTTAATATAAAAAGTGAAAATAAAAACTAAGGCAATTCTTATTGTCAACGTATATATTTAGTTTTTGACAAGAATTTATTACATAATTATAATTAAGATACCAAGTTATAGTTTAAAATTAAATGAAAACTTTTTTTTTAAATAAAGGTATTACTATATAAATAAATATAAGAAATCAATAATGGGTGTGACCTCCATTATTATTGATACATTCTTGGAGGCGTCTGCTCATTGACGCTATCAAGGTATCAATATAATTAATATTAATCGTTTCCCATGCGGTATCAATGGCTGCAATTAGTGCATTACGGTTTACTGGTATAAAATTTGGCCCTTGTTGTCTTCGGATAACAGCAAGTATTCGAGCCCAAACATTTTCGATAATGTTAAAATCTGGGCTTTTGCTGGCCAGGGTAACAGCTCCAAGTTATTTTCTCGTATCCAATTGCGCACAACCCGCGAAGTATGAATAGGGGCGTTGTCCTTTAACAACAAAAATACATTATGAAAATGTTAATTCAACAGATCAATTTTTTGGAGAAAGTATAGTGAAATAAGAATACTTACTTGTTGGAAAATATAATCTTCGTCTGGATAAAACACTTCGACTGAAGGTTTCATAATAGTTTCCAAAATATCTAAATACGCAGCAGAATCAAGACGTCCATCGATAGCCCAACAAACTCCTGGACCCCGCGCGCTAACCCAACCCCACACATTTACAGAAAAATAACCACTTCGTTTTTAGGACATATGTGATTATTTTCGTAACGAGTTCCTTCCATTCTAAAAACTTTTAGTGGTCCATCGTTGCGGCTATTGAACGTTTTTTTCGTCGCTAAAAATCACTCGATTCCAAAATTCCAAAGGTTCGTTCACATATCGCCTTGCAAATTCCAGACGACGTCTCATATTTTCGTCACTGAGAACTTCTTTCGCAGCAGCATTATACTTCTTTATTCCCATCTCCTTTAATCTTTTTGTGCAGTTATACGGCATCCGAGAAAATGTGTATCTGCTATAGCCCTGAGTATGTAGCAAATGGTTGTTCTGTTACGTAATGAAACAACTCGAGATCTTGAGCACGTGTAGATACTTTAGGTCTACCACTTCCGATGGCTCTTTCCAAAGTGTGTTCAAGATTCCATTTTACTCGGTAATGCCCTACGGTGTTTTTGGTATATCTAACATACGTGAAATTTCACGCACGCTACGGCCCGCCGCTAATTCCGAAACAATCCGCGCTTTCAAATCAGCACCGAGATGAGGTGGCATTTTCACAACACTTGAAATTTTAAACTAAAATGGAATTTACATTTCTTACTTTATTTATTGGTTCACACTACCCCTTCTCAAACAGTAGGTAATTGTTTATTTATTACATACTTCTAATGACCAATGTAACAACCCTTAGAGCAATATGACTCAAAGGAAGTAAATTAAACAAGCAAGGATATTCTATTGTTATTGAAACTTATTCATAAAGTAAAAGCCATTTCCTTATAATGCTAATGGACAGGATTTTCTTTTAAGTATTAAGATTACAATAGAGGACTTATAAACTTTCGAAAATATCTAATTATAAATATTTACACTGCAATTGCGCTTTTCCTTAATAATTTCTTAGCAATAACATACACGTTCTTGGTTTTAAGTTGTCATAAATTTGATATGATATAAATTTGTGTTTCTAATATTACATCACAAACTAATCTTTATTCGCCAAAAATTGTTGCTTAAGTTGTAAAGCTTCGTACACACCTGAACAACAAACCGAGCAACAAACATAACAACGAACCGAAAGTCAAACAGAACGACAAACGATCTTTTATGATTTCCACAATCCGAACAACAAACGGAACGTTTGTGCTGTTCCCATAATTATTTTCAGTAGTTTTCAGTTCATATATATTTATTATTGAGAAGAGAAAATTGCGGAAAACAAGAAGATAGTGCCAACCAAATTTTTACGCACAAAGAAGAGTAAAAATTATAATTTTTGAAATTTTCCGCCCAAATGATGCTAATAGGGACATCATTTTTTCTTGCATTCTTAAACACTGATTAATTTAAAACATTTTTCTTCTGTCAACTCCATAATATTACCTAAAACACAACAAACCCACAAAAGGGAGGACAAAAATAAATAATTTAATTCTCCCGCATAAGTTTGTTCGCCGTTTTGTTTAGATTCGTCCAAACCTGCAAACGCATTCGCGCGCATTTTCTTTGATGTCGGAGAAAAACCGACAAGTTGCGGGAACGCCGCAAACCGTTCGTGGAACAATCAGGACTTGCGAATCTGTTCTAAAATTCGTACGTAGCACCGTCCAAATTAATGTTCCGATTGCCGTTCGGTTCGTTGTTCTGTTTGTTCCTCGGTTTGTTGTTCAGGTGTGTACGAAGCTTTACAATAAGCATATTAATATGAACTATATCTTATGAAAGGAGAGTTATGTAACTATAATTAACGACTTAACGTTACGTTAGTAGATTCCATTTACTATTTACACATATTTTCTTGGAACATTCGATAATTAACTATCGGGATATGATGACCCTATACTTCGCAGGTTGTGCGCAACTGGATACAAGCAAATAACTTGGAGCTGTTACCCTGGCCAGCAAAAAGCCCAGATTTTAACATTATCGAAAATGTTTGGGCTCGAATACTTGCTGTTATCCGAAGACAACAAGGGCCAAATTTTATACCAGTAAACCGTAATGCACTAATTGCAGCCATTGATACCGCATGGGAAACGATTAATATTAATTATATTGATACCTTGATAGCGTCAATGAGCAGACGCCTCCAAGAATGTATCAATAATAATGGAGGTCACACCCATTATTGATTTCTTATATTTATTTATATAGTAATACCTTTATTTAAAAAAAAGTTTTCATTTAATTTTAAACTATAACTTGGTATCTTAATTATAATTATGTAATAAATTCTTGTCAAAAACTAAATATATACGTTGACAATAAGAATTGCCTTAGTTTTTATTTTCACTTTTTATATTAACTACAGAAAAAATGAAACGTCATAAAATATACATTTTGTAAGGACTAAATATTATGAATAGAGAGTTTAATGATTTTTTTAATAACTTACAATAATTAGTAGGTTAGATTTATTTAAAAATAAGTAATAATCAGTCAACCCAAATAACCATGTTTAGTTTTTGATTTAATTTAAAAGTTATTGCTTGTAGACGTTTTTAAATCAAAATTATTTCTAATTTTATTTTGTAAACATTTCCTAAACAAAATTTTGATTCGATAATTAATCGAGCTATGGTGTTTAATTAGCGATACCTTCAAATATATTCTTTAAAGAAAAAATTAAGTAAGCAACGTAAATTACCTATTTTCTAAAACGTGCTTAGTGTAATGATTCATTCTACAGTCCTTCTATAAGATAACCCCTGCTGAGACTACCTGCTGTTAGAATTGTAAATGATACCCTTAAGTCCGCTTCACAATGTGCACACTTTTGTTTACAGAAATTGTGGTGTTCAAATTTTAAATTTCATGAGTGTACAATTGTCAACTTACACTTAAGTTTTCTCATTCCAAATCTTGGGGTGTTTGTTTGCAATTGAATAATGTGTTTTCGTAATGAATTGAAAAACAGTACTTTTTAATTAAATATTTATTTGAGGATTCACGATAACATAAAAATGACAGACTTGACACACATTAACAACCACGTTTCCTAGAAACCGGGGCACAGTTCATGTGTGGTGCATGCCTCTTTGTCAACAACCTCTTAAAGTGTTGCATACACAACACTCCTCCCAAACAAATAAGAAAATATTACATGTTTTTAGAAACTAAAATTAAACTAAACTAAAAAACAACGCTCTTCACAATATTTGATCATATTATAAATTTAGCCTAACAGGAGCCTTAATTACCCTACCAGAGCGAGTTGATTGAGGCTGAGATGGTGTCGTATAAGAAGATAACTCAGACGTGATCTTTGTGGTAGAGGTATTTGTTTCCATCAAGGTATTATCTGTTTTGTGTGTTGGTATTAATGAAACAGGAGAATTACCAAACAATTCCCTCACATTTACATTATTTTGACATATCCCGGAGTGGTTATTTAATAGGTCAAGAGAGGCTGAAGGTTCCTCATTAGACCACTTTTCTGTAATAGGTGAGGCATCGACTGATACTTCGCTATGTATCTCTTTATTTGAAGACAGAAACGGTTTCAATTGATCACAATTCATAAATCTGATGTTGTTAACAATAAGTACAATGGCTTACCACCTTTTGAACTTTTTGTAAAACCCATTTGTGAACGTTATTACTATAGATTAATGCTAAAACTTTTTGACCTTCAAAAAACTTCTTTATTTTATTACTGTTTAATTCTTTGTCCCTTTCCTTCTTTAAGAACTCTGGTCGAAATAATGATAACTTAGTTCGTGGATTTTGCTTAAATACTAGGTCTGAAGGTTTTAAGCCAGTTACCGAATGAGGTGTATTTCGAAAGGAAAAAAGGAAATTTGATATTTGGTGTTGAAGAGATTGACTGATGCCCTCTTTTTCATTATCTAGTAACTGTTTCGACAAACACTGTTTGATAGTAAAAACTTGTTTCTCAGCAAAACCATTTGATTGAGGATGGTATGGAGGGGACGAGTACACTTAATACGATTATTTAAACAAAACACTTTATATCCCTCCCCATTAAACGGCGGACCATTATCCAAAACCAACTCTTCTGGTATTCCAATGTAGCAAATGTGCAACGTAATTTTTCAATTGTTGCTTCACAATTTAGTGATGGCATGATATGTATATCAAGCCACTCAGTATAACTATCGACAATAAGGAGAAAATATTTCCCAAATTTGTACAAAAATCAATATGAACTCTCTGAAAGTTTCTACAAGTTTTTGACCACGATTGGAAGCTAGATTTAGGAATTACGGAAAGCATTTGGCAAGACTCACAATGTCGTACAAAATTCTCAATCCCGTCGTCAATTCCAGGCCACCATACATCACATCTAGCCAACATTTTCATACGCACAATTCCAACATGTTGTTCATGGAGTAACTTCAGAACCGAGAGGCGAAGTTGAAAAGGGATAACAACACATTTCCCCCACATTAAACAATTGTTTTCGATTGATAGTTTGCACTTACGTTTGAAAAACGGGTTTAATCCCGGATCAGACACTTTACCGGGCCAACCATTTTTTGTTAAATATATGACTTTAGACAAAACCTTATCCAATGTAGTGCATTGTTGCACATCCAGGGCTGACAATGGTAACCGATTAAAATCTCCGAGTGAAAATACTTCCTCTTCAACAGGAACATTTAAGGGTAAACGAGATAATGCGTCAGCCGGAGCCACCTCACATGGTTTTTATACAAGATCTCATAATCATAAGAAGCAAGAATTAATGCCCAACGTTGTAAACGCAAAGCTGCTAGGGTAGGAATTCCAGTCATTGAACCGAAAATGCTCTTTAGTGGCTGATGGTCTGTGTGAAGAGTGAACTTACGCCCAAATATAAATTTATGAAATTTTTTAATCGTAAAATTATAGCTAACGCTTCCTTATCTAACTGACTATAATTTTGTTCTGCATTTGATAATGTAGATGATACAAACTGTATAGGTCTTTCGACTCCATCAATAATATGACTCAAAACACTCCCTATTCCGTAAGGAGATGCATCAGTAGTGACTACCAATGGTAATGTAGGGTTATAATGTACAAGAACTTCACTGTTACCCAAAAGAAGTTTACTTTCTTCGAATGCTTGCTGACACTCTGCACTCCATACGAACAACATATTTTTTTTCTAATTCAAACATGGGTTGTAAAACAGAAGATATCATAGGCAGAAATTTTCTATAATAATTCAACAATCCTAAATATGATCTAACTTGAGTTAAATCAGTTGGTACAGGTGCTTGCATGCTAGCTTCTACTTTACTACTTACAGGTTTAACTCCTTGACCACTCAAAAAGAATCACCTCATCACAAAAAAACTTACATTTATCATTATTAACTTTAACATTGTAATAATTGAGCCTATGAAACACTTTTTCTACATTTTCTTGGCATTCAACTAAATAAATAACATGAAGTTTTGTGGAGGTTTTGCAAGATATTATCCATTACTGCTTGAAATTGTGCAGGAGCACACTTAACACCAAACAGTAACCTGGTGAATTTAAACAAACCTTTATGAGTATTAATAATTAATAAATTTCTAGACCGTTCCTCCACAGAAAGTTGTGAATAAGCATTTTTTAGGTCAATAGCACAAAAACTACCACCCGCCATTGCATTAAGGACATCGTCAATTAATGGTAATGGATAATGATCTATTTTTAAATAACGATTCAATGTCACCTTGAAATCCACACACAAGCGAATTAGGGACAACTATGATAGGACTAGCCCATTCTGAATACCTTATGGGTTGCAAAATACCTTTAGCTACCATATTTTGAAGTTCTTCTTCCACTGCTGGTTTAACAGCATATGCTACAAGTGTAGCATTCTTATTTAAAATTAAACTTGCTTGGATATATCTGACGACACCATCCTCCTCATTAAAAACATTTGGATACAATTTATGCAATCTACAAATTAAATTATCAGTATTAATAACAACATTAATTGTGGTGGATAAATCTTCTGAAATTGTTTGTTGCCACTAGGAAATATTTTATCTAGCCAACTCCTACCCATCAATGCCTTAAAATATTTTACAGTTTTAATCACAAGCAACTCTACATTAAAAAACATGTTGTTATGATTAACAAACATAGCTGCTTTACCAGCTACACAAAGGATCTCACCAGAAACTGACTTGACTTTAGTTGAATAAAAAACCACGAAAATATGAAATTTATTGAACATCAAAATTTCTCTCTCAAAATCGGCACATGAGCATAAAATATGATTAGCATCACAATTTCCTAGTAACATTTTTCGAAATTTTAACAAATTGATCCATTTTCAGGACATTCTTTTCCAAAATTACGAACTTGACGATTGACCGATGTTACCTGTCAACTTTGACTTGGCGCATTTTAAGTTATTTCAGAAGCAGAAGTGATTGCCCCTCAAAGTTTTTTTTAACTACAATAATAAAAAAAATTGCCATATGGTTCCAACTTTATGGCGGACACTGTATTAGCTGTTTTCATAAGTTGCAAAATATTAATTTGATGATCGACTGCTGTTAAATTTTGATTTCGTGATTCGTGACTTTAAAAGCTATACCTGTTTTATAGTTTTTTAAAGACTACTTACAATCGTATTCTGACCGTTGTGCACATTAGTTTTCACAGCCTCCTAAGATTAATTGTACCAATCGAAAGCATCTCTTTAGATTTTGAATAATAAATAACTAATTTATTAGTAACTTTACCGCTAGTTCTAGTTTTTTAAAAAGAATTTATCAAAGAATCACTTTAGCCTAAAAATACTACATGATTCATTTAAAAAATAAAAGTTGAGATCATTTCCACTTAAACCGGAAGTCAGCCATTTTGTGCAAACATTGGAAAATACTCATCGTGTATACTTGTGAAACTTTTCTTAATAAACTTTTTGTCTATCATGGATAATAAAAGAGTAAATCAAGTGGCCCTGAATTTACAATCAACCTGTATAGAAAATCCATGTTAGAGATTAGTGTTATAGAAAAAGTTTTGATAGTTTTGCTATTTTGACATGATTTCCAAGAGTTTAATTTATCATTTTTCTTCAGGTACAATTTTTCGTTACAATAAGATTTACAATTATTTTTTACACTATAATCTTTGTACACTGTCATTAATAGAGTGAATTAAAACATTAGTTAAAACTGCAAGCTACAATTTTATTTGAAAAAAGTTAAAAATACACGAACAGTAATAAAAACACAAAATAGCTTTTAAATTAACGTTTATAATTAATTTCGTAATCAGTGTATGTATATCGCACCTGAGCTTACGCTACACTGCTAAACCGAAGTTTTTAAATTATATTAGTGTTGTTCAATTAAAAAATACACTTATAAAATTTTGCAGAAACTCTAAGAAACTTTATAATAATAAACTCTTTATATATAGTAAGGATAACAAGTTCCTACTTGCACGCGTAAAATTTTAATATAAACGTTTTAAGAACGGTGTAGCGGTAAAAAGCATCACAAATCTTAATAGCGCCTCTGTAAATCAATGTTCTAATTAGTAGGAGTAAGTGGTTATTTTTAATTGCAAATAGTGATCGCAATTAACATGGAGAATAGCGGCGGTATTATTATGTAAATGCTTCTAACCCACACCTGTGGCCCAAGATCTATCTACCAACAAGAAAGAGCCTTACAATACGCCTTTGTCTTTACGAAAACACTTAATTGAATCAATTATTTCCCTTTTCTTTTCTCGACAAATATTCTATTATTTGAGCGTTTGCAAATTTATTTAAACGTTTAATTTAAATTTAGACGGTTGTTTAATCCTGCTGTTTGAAATAAATAACTTAAACACATCTGCGAATATTAGATTTCAAAAAAAAAAATATAAAAAAAATTTTATTTTTTTTTTTTTTTTTTTTTTTTTTTTTTTTGACCTTTTTTTAAAGTGGTGAAAAAAAAAAAAAAAAAAAAAAAAAAATTAAAAAAAAAAAAAAAAAAAAAAAAAAAAAAAAACAAAAAAAAAACAAAATACACAAAAATAAAATAAAAAAATAAAAATAATCTTTTTTTTTTTTTTTTTTTATATGAAATTAAAAAAAAAAAAAAAAAAATTGTTATTAAAATATATATAAATTTAATATTAATAAAAAAAAATGGTGTTTTTTAATTTTCCTTTTTAAAAATAAAATTTTTTTCTTGTAGTAGTTATAATTTTAATTTTAAACAAAAATTTTTTTTTTTTTTTAAAAAATTTGCTATGGCAACATGTTACTTTTTTTTTTTTTTTTTTTTTTTTTTTTTTTTTTTTTTTTTTTTTTTTTAAACAAATAAAATCCAAATTAGTTAAGTAGTAAATTAATTTAATTATTGCGATTCCTTCATGTACACTCGGCTAGCCTTGCTCGTCGGTAGGCGTAGTAGGTTGAAGGAAAACAAGTGATCGTACACGAAAGGAGGTCTTAATTAATTAATTATTTTTATTTCGAATTATGAATAATTCCAGTGAGGCGCCACTGGTTCCGAGATAAAAGACAAACCATCGGTTTGAACCAGAAATCCCCCTGATAGTTGTAAAATTTGTACGCTAAATTAAAACAACAAGAATTTACACGTAAAAAATAGAGTGTTATTTATTTTTGCGATTGAATACAATAGAAACGTATACAAGCCCAAAACGAAATCACAGTTTTCAATTCGGTGAGATTAATTCTCAGATAAGACAAGCGCACGTATCGCCAAAGCGGAATGGACGCTACGTTCGAACGACAATATTTGCGTAATTCGCACGAGCTATAATCTTAACGTCGCAATGTGCGTAATCTAAACTTTTACAGAATTTAGCGTAAAATGGAGTTGTAACATAAACGCGTATAAATAACGTCTAATTTAGGTTCACAATACCTGGTAGCAAGCTGTTGTTTGAGAATGTGTGACTCAAAGCGTGATTGGACAAGAGCAAGCAAAAATCGTAGTTTACGGAAGGCATCCAGCGGTTGTGAGATTCGTTTCTGCTGGAATGAAATAAACACTCCAAAGTCTAAGCTTGTGTCTGTTGCATGAACGCTTGACCTTCGAACCCAAATCGTCTTGGCACGAAATTGCTTTTATTTTTTTTTTGGCAAAGCACGGCAATAGTAAACTCCAATTAAAAACTAGTGATTAGTTTACCCTCAGAAATTCGTCTAAAACGGAAAAGAGAAGAACATCGGTGACATCGCTGCTTACAAGTGGGTGATAAAAACTTACGGTATTCAACCTGGAAGAAACGAAAATCTTTCTCAAGATTTAGCAATCATAAAATGAATCGGTCTAGTGAAGCATTACAACCTAAAATAAACAACCGATTACCCTAAGAAATAGGAGAATATGTCGGATTAAAAATACCTGCATGTTCTAAGCACTAGAGACTAGATATCATTCGATCAAACACCACGAGAGGTAGAAATAGAAATGGCTAAAGTATCCGGTCCCCTACCACAAATTATGGCGTGACGTTGAATCAATGAGAAAGTTAATGGAACCGCCATCTGTCGGCGCTCGAAAGAAACACGAAAGAACATTTAGTGTTGAACATGCAAATAAAACCCGTAACAAAAATAAAATAAATTTTTTTTTTATTTTTTTTTTTTTTTTTTTTTTTTTTTTTTTTTTTTTTTTTTTTTTTTATATATAATATTTTTAAAATATTTTTTTTATTTTTTTTTTTTTTTTTTTTTTTTTGGAGTAAAAATTTTTATTTTTAAATAAAAAATTTTTTATTTTTAAATTTTTAATATTTTTAAAATTTAATAAGTTATAAAATTTTTTTTTTTTTTTTTTTTAAATAATATTTTTTTTTTTTTTTTTTTTTATGTTTTTTTTGAAGGGGGGGGAAGAAATAAAATCATTTTTAAGAAAATTTTTTTTCTTTTTTTTTTTTTAGTGTTTTTTATTAATATATGTATATTTATTTATTTAATTTATAAATCTTTTAATTGGTGACGACCGTTAATCACTCAGGTTCGTGGGATGTCTACCATTTTTTGAATTGTAAATCACGGCTGCTGTGGCACCCTTGACTAACCGCTGAATTTTTGGACATGTAAGAATGTGTTTAACATTTTTTGTGATTCCTTGCATTTTCATTAATACCTTTGTATAATTCTTCATTACGTGGTTGGTACACTCGATTTTTTCAATTTTTCTTCCATACGACACCATTTCTTGCAATTTCTTTTGAACACTAGAATCGCCATCTGCTATGTAACAACGATATTACAGACCGTGCACATCCATACTCCGATTGAAAGCTTAAACAAACATCTCTGACTCCATTCCGCTTGGCGTACCAGACCAATTTTTGAAACAGTGTTCATGTTTCTCTTCTTTCCCATTTTTTTAAGGTAAAGACACATGGCACAGTATTTATTTCTTACATCCAGATGTTTTCGCGTCAATTACACATGCGACACCTGAATTTGAACTGTAGCTGTGACCATGGCTTCGATGGGAACATCCTCCATCTCAACCACTGCTATAAAACGGGTCCCATCCTCTGTTACGTTACTATTTCTTACTGCTAAAGCTTTTTCACGTTTTCCAGCTTCAACCATAGAGTCATATAAAAGTCCTTGCCAAATCTACATAGTTAAAAAAAATAATATAAATCAGAAAATCTATGATACGAATGTGTGTTTACCTTTCTTAACTTTAATTATATTGTTTGAAAAGTTTTCGTATCTATGGATTTAAGTCCTATTGTAGAAAAAAGCTCTTTCATATTAGAATGACCACCACCAATAGACATAATACCCCATACAGTACTGACTGTTACTCCAAGATCAGCGAATGTACCAGTACTTTGAAATCCTGTTTTTTTTTATATTTTTTTTTGGCATTAATATATTCTCAGTAGTTTTAATTTTTTTGTTTTACAATATAGACACTCAAATTTTAAGTTCCATATGAATAGTTGTGTAGTATATACAAGATATTTATTCAAAATAACCCTGTGAATTTTTGAGGCAAGTATTACGATGGTTCTCTGAAGATCTCATTTCTTTTAAAAAATGCTTGCCATCAATGATAAATCGACCTGTTATGGTATTGAGAATAGGATCTTGAGTAGGGTCATGAATAGCAATCTCAGTTTCTAGGTTCTAGTTACTAAAACAATTGCGTTTTGAAAAAGTTGACATACGTTTCTCTGCTTTTATGCGGAAGACAATTCAGATACTGCGTTGATGTTTTCTATGTTTTGTTGCATGCTAAAAATAAGTGACTTTTTTAAGAATTTTTTATAAATTATAAAAATCATATTACATACTACGATGAACAAACATCTGGGTCTTCGAAACCATTAAATTCATATATCTGCAGATTTTTTCTGAATCCTTTTAAATGTATAAACCAAATAAGTGGTGGATTGTAACTTTGAAGTCTGTGTAATAGGGTGGAACGAATTAACTTTTTTTCTCCAAGTAGTGTGACATAGTTTTTAAAATATGCGTATGAGTAAACAAAAAAAAGTGGCAAAAGTTGTCTGACCGAATATTTAGGGGTTCCTCAAGGCCCTTAAAATTTCTGAATTTTACTGATATTCGATAAAATTGCCATAATAAATATATTATTAAAAACTCTTTTTAAGCTGTTATAGGAAAATATATACATTTCGTAACTTAAAATAGCACATTAAAAAACTTTTCTCTACTACCAGGACTTCAGGTTCCTCAAACTTATCTAATTTTGCAAAATTACTTATTAATTCCTAAAATGACCCGTCACTGATAGCGGGGCTACCGCGCAACGCATGTCATAACATATATTAACTTTTTCGATGTCCAGGTTGTTTTTTTTAACGTCACAAATATTAACATCGTCGTAAGGTGTGAAAATAATAATGACAACTAGAAGTAGAGACAAGTGTATTGTTTTTGTATATCCAAAGTTATTAAGTGGTAGAGTTTTGCCAACGTTTAATGATGTTATGTGTCATTATTTGTTTGTGCAACATGACTTAAAGGAAAGGTATGCCGGAAGGGATCCTTCTGTTTGTGAGATTCTAAAACAAACTGTGCCAAAAATTGAAGAAATTTGGCTCAAAGCTTCGATTTCTGTAGTGAGTAAAAACCGAATATGGAACAAAATCAAAAGTTTCATCAACTAAAATTACAAAAAAAAAAAAAAAAAAAAAAAAAAAAAAAAAAATAAAAAATTGTTTTAAAAATAAAAAATTATTTTTTTTGTTGTTAATAAAATGTTGAATTTTGTGTTTTTTTTTTTTAAATATAATTTGGAAGAGTGTTTGGTATTTTTCTGTTGGTTAATTAAATGCTGAGGTTGGTGTTCCTTTCCTTTAACCTTAGGTTACAAATTTATTCAGAGAAATTTAAAAAGCAGGCAGGATACTCAAACGATTGAACTAAAATTAGACTCATTTAAAGAAGAGGCCTCCAAGTTATTTGATATAGCCGCTTGCAAGTGTGAGTTTCAAACATGTAAGTGTGAAAAATCAAAAAAAGTACCCCAAAGAGAACAAGCCTTTCTTGCTGACCAAAGAACTACGAGAGTAATGGCTATTGGAACAGTAGACATAAAAGTCACCACAAAAATTGCAAAGACTATGAACAGAAAAAATTGTTCCTTTAAAAAAGAAGACCTAAAACCTAGTCGCAGTTACTCAGATGTGCCGGAGAAAATTTTAGAATTTAGTACTAGTGGTGAAGACAGTGAAGAGGAGGAAGTTGAATCTGATAGCAGTATTGTTAAATCTCTACGTAAGTTTACTTAATCTTTATTTAAAAAATTATAGTGATTTTATTGTTTAGGTGAAACAAAATCAAAAACGACAACCACCTCAAATTCAAGATTGGAATCGGTAGCATCTGCCCTTAGCCAAAAAGAGGAAGACGATCTTCCTGATAAAAGCTCAGATCGAGGTCCAGATGATGTCTCAGGTAATTTTAATTTATACCTTTTCTAAAACTGCAAAAACATGAAAACCAATTTCTCCTTTTTAGACAAAACAAATCCAGAAAACAAAATTTTATCACAAATGAGGGTTAAATTGCCATCTGTGGCACTTGCCTGTGACAGAACCGGGGTGTCAGATCGTGCAGCAACTATAATAGTTAATGCTGTTTTGGAAGATACGGGTGTTTTATCTAAAGCAAATGCCACAATGACAATAGATAGAATAAAAATCAGAAGAGCGCGAAAAGCACAACGAGAACTTTGTATGGCCAAAACCACGGACAAACCTGCTATTATAGGATTATTCTTTGACGGCAGAAAGAACCAAACACTAATTTATGAAACTACTGCAAATAAACGCCGGCGTATTACAGAAGAACATATATCTCTTGTAACTGAACCAGGTTCCCAATATATAGGACACGTCGTTCCAGAAAGTGGTTCAGCAGCAAATATAAAAGCATCAATTCTACGTTTTTTACAACAAAATTTTAATTTAAACGGCTTAATTGCTGTTGGATCAGACGGAACGGCAGTAAATACAGGAGCAAAAACGGGGTAATTCGTTTGTTAGAGAAAGAACTCAATCGTCCCCTGCAATGGCTTATTTGCTTATTTCACTTTAATCAGCTTCCCCTGCGACATCTAATTAAAGAAATTGATGGCGAAACTTCAGGTCCCCGCGGACACAAAGGTCCAATTGGGCAAAAATAGAATCCTGCGAAAATCTTCCAGTAGAAAATTATAAAAAAATAAAATCAGATCTACCACCGCTGGATGGCAACGGATCTCATTTAAGTACAGATCAGCAGTATTTGTTAGACATAGTGCTGATCTGTACTTAAAACTGGAAATGTATCTGCTTCTTTGGCTTCAAGAAATCCAGGGAAATTGTCACATGCTAGATGGCTTACAACAGCTAACCGAGTTATGAGGCTTTACGTAGCAACTAAAGATCCAGAGGAAAATCTTTGCCTGTTGGCAACTTACATATCCAAAGTCTATGCCCTATTCTGGTTTAGAGTGAAACTTCAGCCATCATGTTGTGACGGATCAAAACACTTATTCCACTTAATCCAATCATGTAGCATACTACCTGAAAAGGTTCAAAAATTATTTATCCCGTTATCCAACATAATAGATTTTTTGCTCATCCTGAGAACATGTTGTTGTCAATGCTTGCGGATGGAGATCCGCTATTAAAGAAACTT
Organism: Abscondita cerata; assembly: GCA_030710515.1. Lineage (NCBI taxonomy): Eukaryota > Metazoa > Arthropoda > Insecta > Coleoptera > Lampyridae > Abscondita > Abscondita cerata. Next base: position 281,643 of record JALBCR010000879.1, on the reverse strand, counting down.
GCTATACGACGTATTCTAAAGGCGAGGAGTAAAGGTAGACAAACGATACGGGAGTTTAATATCCCTGCAATACGTTTTGATGCCAAGCATTATTCGGAGATGATTTCTTGGAACGAAGTAAGTACTACTGACCACCAATGACAATTAATATGGATATTAACCTCGATTTAATATCTAATCTAAGTCCTTCTGATTTTCCATTATTACCTTGTAATACTCAAGCAGTAGAACGTTGCGTTCTCCTTGTAACTGAAGCATCAGCTGCGGTTTGTGGTCAGAGTAATCGGGATAGATTTATTAAAAACAGGGTTCAGTCAAGACAAGTCTCGCCATGTTTTGAAAAAAATCTGACTACTTTAAAAATAGAAATGAATAATGTTAATTAGTTTACTTACATACAAGTTTTAGAGTTATTTTTATGTTTTTTTATTATTCCGAACTTAAGGTTAATAAAATTATAATTTAACTAAAACCCGTCTTTTTCTTCCATTTTGCTATATTTAAGGGCATTTGAGGAACCTTAAAATGTTAACATTTCAATTTTTGATTTGGTAGGTTATTTTCTACAACCTTAAGCAGCACATTAATATATATTTCATGACCATCTTACAAAAATTAAATAGTATATTATACACCAAGGTTGTGAAGTCTGTCATTATTGCCTTAGCACCAGTGCGTAGGCAATAATGGACTTCACAACCATGGTGTATATACTATTTTTCTACTACTAGCCAAATTTAAGCGAAAAATAAAAATTTTTTCTTGTAAAAATCAAGTAGCACAGGAATGCAAATAAATCAAAAAGCATTAAAAGCTACATACGTTGATAAACCAACTGCAACTGATTCACTAAACACTTGTGTGGTATATTTCACCTTCATTTTCTGAAAATTATTCGGAGTAATATGTAAATTAGTTGATTTAGGAGCCAATCGCAGCGGTTTAGATTTGTCTGACATGTAGAAATTTTTAATGTCTTTCCAAGATGCTTTTTGTTATTAAAGATTATATCGTATTTAATCAAGTTATTTTGCACCGACTTCAATAAATAGGGAGACATCGTAGAAATAATAGATTTTCTTATCGTTTACGAGAAGGTTTGGTTTTTCAGGTGATACATATATTCTTTTAATTAGGCTTAATTTACTACTGCCCTAACATTCGCACCGCATTGTAATTGTAGCTTTTCTATGCAGTTTAATATTATCGACTTTAATTTGTCACCTTTGCATATCGTATTTGTAAAGATGTAGCACAAGGGTTGTTTAACTTTTTATATATAACCTAACCATGATCACGTAGCAGTTTGAGCTGGCAAAAATTTAAAACCTACTTTAAAATTAACATTTTGGGGCTCGTAAAATATAATTTTAGTGAAAATTGTTTGTATTCCTCTATTTATCTCCTGCTTCTTAGTGGTTTATTTTTAAGTCCACTTCGGCTGTCACAATTTGTGCTCTGCTTTCGGGAAGTAATCGTTGGGAGATGTTAACTTCAATTGAAGTGCTTTCTTTTCACGTTGCAATTTAAGAATGTTCCTCCGTAATTTTCTTTACCTAAGAGTATTTGAGCTGCAAGCTTGAGTAGTTTTGGTATAGTTAGAGATGTTAACGGGCATTTATTGCTTCGCCAATATACCTTGCATCATTTGAATATTGGGTTTCAGAAATTGACACTTGTAATTCATTTAGGAATGGCAAGTGTTCGCCACATACTCGTTAAGTTTTTAGAGTCGACATTTTTATGCAACAGATCGGACCTTCCAGATTCTGTTAACCATTCAAAACACCTACAACAAAATGTTTGTAATTTACTTAAAATTCTTCATGTAACTTAACTCGCCTGGTTAAATCTCCTTTGGGAAACCTGAAAAAACTGATTCTACCATCATATTTAATAAATAAATAAATTCAGGTTATGTATTTGCGGTTATGGGATGGGGGCGCGAATTTTAAACTAATGGCATTTTTATTCAAATAATTTTATCGTGTTAGGTAATTTTAAGCAGCAAATACGTTAAAGATAATCTCCTGGATATACAAAATTATGTTTCACTCGTTTTTGTTAAACAACTATTCTTGGATTCTCAAAAATTTGAATTTGTCCATTATTAACCTAGGTCAACAATAGAAAAAATTATTAACCACTAATAGAGAAATTCAACTTCTCAGTTGGCTAGGAGACGCAATAACTGTCCACTTCACAGCTAGTAGTGGAAAAAAAAGTAATAATAATTAGTTAAGAAGGTCAAAGTTCATATATTATCAAATATGGCATACCTTTGAGGAACCTCAAGATATAAAGTCACCAGGTTTGTTTTTCGTATACTTGACTTTAATAGTAAGAAGCGTATTTTTTTAACTATGACACAACGCTATTCAACTTTTTGTGTTTTTTCGTTCATTTTTGTTCCACCCTACTGTATAAGTACCTACCTTGACATATTACCAAAAAATGAAAATTGTTTTAGCATCAGTAAATTTAGCTCTGTCGTTGCCTTTGCCCACTTTCTTTAAATATTTTTTTCTTATTAAAAGAAATAAAATTAAAAAAAATGACAAAGTATACAATAATAAAAAAAAATTAATACGTTGGCGCAACTTTTCAATGTGTTTTTAATACATTACTTTTCTCAGATTTAATTTATCTCTGTTAGTTTACCCAAAAATCGCTAAATAAATTCAGAGCCATCTACTGGCTTCGAATCACATTAAACCGCCTTCCCATTTAGCCTCGCTTAATTTACTGTGTCTCGCCAACAAACTTTTAAGCTCAACAATTATATTGTTTAACTCCTAGTAAAATAATCTACTATTATTTTTTATTATTGAACGATTAGCAATAAACCTAAAACTTTGTAGGATTTTAAATTTTGTAATAAATTTATATTAGCAAAGCTAAACGGGGTCAACAACTTTGTGTACTCTTTTCAAAAATAGATAACAACACGCTTGCCTGGCCCGAAAACAAATACGCAAAGAATTTTAAAATTAATATCAAAAGTTAATTTAAATTAATTGATACATTGATAAAACATCAAAAACTTTTTAAATACATTGTGGTAAAAAAAATGTTGACAATTAAACACATTGGTTATACTTCAAATAATTATCAAACTTTTTTTAATTAATTTTATTCATCAAAGTTTCCACTGCGTCCTTAAGAACACGAATAAAGAATAATAATATAGGGTATGTTATCGATATACAGATACACTTTTTTTCTGTTTTCAAACTGATCCTTTAAAGTAAGGCAAATAATACGTAAATTAAAGTTTGTATAAAAATAATCAGTTTATATTATAGTAGATTAAAAATGTAAATGAAGGAAGTATAACTGAAAGCTCTAAAGTTTACTCAAACGATAACGTAATATAAATAGTGTGAAAGCTCGGTTTACTACAAAAATAAAATAAGAATACAACGGCCAACTATTAAGCGCTTTGACGACAAAATTGAAAATATTCAAAAAAATAAAAATGGAATACACATTTAATGTACGAGCGTGATAGAGTTTTGTCTAACTTTTCAAATGAAATGTAGATGGTGTTTGCCGCTAACATTGTCTGTGCAAGCACAATATGCTTCCTGCGGTGGTGTCGAGATATGCCTGCCTTCATTTCCCTCGCTTTGTCTTATTTCTTCCCATTATAAATGCTTATAGATATTCAGCAATGTGAATAGCCTCGCAAAGATATGCTTGCATTTAAATTTGACTCTATTAAATAATTTCTAGCAAGTGGAGAATTTCGAATGTGATTTTTGTTTTGTGTTTGTCGTTATTACGTTCACTCCCCTTACTAAGTTTTAGTTAAATTTATATTATTTGGCGTCCTTTAATTGAGAATGTGGTAGTTTGATAAATAATGAAAACGTGATGTCATAAAAGTTTTAATTTTTTTCATTATTTTTATGACAAAGTAAAAGTTATACAATTGTCCAAAAATATAAAAGACTAAAATATTTTTTTTGTTATTTAAATTTTTTAAAAATTCTATGCCTTTATTTTCATAAGAATCAAGTTACTTAATTGTTTAGGATGACGAACAAACATAAATTTAAATGCGGAATAATAGTGCAAAGTTTTGCTTCTCACAAAATGTTTGAGAGCTGATGTTCAGAACTATATCGGCATAAATTTTAATAAAACATTAACAGCATGAGAAGAAGGATTGCAATCAGGTATAGAAGCTAATTCTATTATTATACAACTTCTTAAAGCTTTGGTTGTAATTTGAGTCATAAAACAATGTGAATTTCAATAAAAAATCTACAGATTTCCCATCTGTAAGTCTCGTATTAAGAAGTTTTCCACTCCTTTTCTGTGCATAGTTTTTGATTGTTTGATTTACTTATTTCCAAATTTTTTCTTTTGAAATCAAAACCAAAATGTGTATTTTGAAGATTTCAACTCTAGACCATATTTTTTAAGTGGTAGCTCTGCAGGTGAGAAGTTTCTTTTAAGACTTTATGGTGTTAGAAAAGATGTAGTTTAACTAGATGACTGGTAATATCCTTTCTACAAAAAGAAACTTTGCAGAGAAACTTTAAAATTAGATTTTAATCTTACAATACTGTCTCCAAATTCAGATTCAGAATTAGTATTATAATAACGCAGCCTAATCTATAGTGCGGTTTTCTTAATTCTTCTATTGTTTCAGGTGCAACAGCAATGACCTTCCTGCTACTGATTGGGGCTGACGAATGATACGATAGAACCAATGAAAACAACAGTAACTTCGGAAGACCTTGTTCACACGATCAGCTGTAGCTCCAAAGGCAACTGTTCCTCGAGATAAAAAATCCGGACTATTCTGCAAGGCAGTTTGCAAACATTTCCTTGTCCCGAGGTACTGACATAGTGTAGTAGATAGCGTTCGTATAACGACTTACCAGTTAGATACATTTAACTATTGTTAGCCGATACTAAAATATTTAATTTCGATTTTACAAATTCCTTCGCGGTGAACATTTTCTTTATAAATGTGGATTTTTTCCCTATAATGTATCTGATTTTTACTCTACATCTTATAAATAAAATGTCAGGAAAACCGTCGTTCAGATCTTTATGAAACTTTGCATATGGGTTTTATATATAACTAGTTGAAGGCCGTCTTGTGGGACGGGTGGTAGAAATGTGGTTTATGCAAAAAAAATGTTTCCAATACATAAGCCCAAGCTGATTAGATTATGGGCATAATCACTCAAACCAAAATAAACGTTAACTTACATAGATTTTCAAAATTTTAGAATATTTACAAAAATACTTATTTTACACATTTTCCAACATCCCTTCAGTATCACCACTTGTACCAATAGGGTCCCATTCTCACAGTTTAAACCAAGGCAATTTTTGAAATTAATGGTGGCACGTAAACAATCACAAGAAAGGCAGGTTGATTTTGGAAGCTTTGCCCACGGTTCATAACAACTTCTACGCCCTTTATTTTGTCCTTTTCCTTAAATTCACGAGAAACTCATATAAAACTCGTAACACATTGCACGACGACATATAATGGACCGGTCCAAGCGCCAGTTACGACGAAAAAAATAGTTGCTGAACTTCAGAAGTCCTTCAGATTCGTAAGCCATAAAATAACTTCATTTTTTAAATTATGAATGTTTACAAACCCTTCTTCAAATTAATCAATACAAATAGAAGAAGAGCAACTGGTCTACCAAGACGTATCCCGGAGCGTCAAGAAAGCGATTCAGATAATAAAATCTACGAAACTGCCTACAACCGTCAAACAACTGATCAATAGTTGGTGAATAAAAAAAAGTTGTTATTATCGCTAACGTTTAAACTAGCGCAGAGAACAGCAAAGACAGATGGCATAACGTCGTCTTAACAACTAATCGCAATTTCATCTACTTATCTCCTATGGGCGTAGTGGTGACTAAACCGTATGCAATTGTGCATTGGTTCGTTTTGGCAAAGCATTTGCTTCAAGGTTTAGGAAAACTACTAAAACTAAACATGCCAACCCTGATCCACCTTAGTATTCATATGTAGTAATATCAACTAAGTTGTTACGGTAATTTTTGGCAACATTAATTATAATTAATTTCAACAAATACAACAAAATTGTCTCTGATTTATTGTTTTTATTAACAAACTATATAGTAATCTGTAAAAAAACTTCTTCGTTTGACTGTATAATCTACCTTCCCTTTAAAGGTCGTAAAGCGGCAATAGTAATTGATTATCACCACAAGTATTGCAGCCGCATAACAAAGTTATCAAGTTTTATAACCGTTGAAGCACCTCTTTTTGAAATAATTTATGTAATCATGTAATTTCCACATCAGGAAACTTTGTCAATCGCAATGTACAAATGCTGACAACCATGATAGATAATTCAAGCGACCAGACTGACTTCACAAATAACTTATATTAAGTTAAGCAGCAACACAAAACAGTGCAGACAGTACAAACAGTTTGAGAAAACTACGAAGCGTACACACGTAGTTACGCATTCACGCACTCGTGCGTCAGCAGTCGCGAGCATAAATGTAAATATTGCATGTAGCATCAGCATTGTCGACAATAACTCATATACCAAATGCGGTGGGCGTATACACTCTCAATTAATTTATTTTTTAAAAATATTTTTTTAAAAAAAAATTTTATATATTTTTTTTTTTTTTTTTTTTTTTTTTTTTAAAAAATAATTTTTTTTTTTTTTTTTTTTATATAAAAAAATTTTTTTTTTTTTTTTTTTTTTTTTTTTTTTTTTTTTTTTTTTTTTTTTTTTTTTTTTTTTTTTTTTTTTTTTTTTTTATTTTTTTTTTTTTTTTTTTTAAATTTTTTTTTTTTTTTTAAAAAAAAAAATTTTTTTTTTTTTTTTAAAAAAAATTTTTTTTTTTTTTATAAAAAAAGTTAAATTAAATTTTTTTTTTTTTAAAAAAAAACAAAAAAATTTTAAAAAAAAAATATATTTTTTTTTTTTTTTTTTTTTTTTTTTTTTTTTTTTTTTTTTTTTTTTTTTTTTTTTTTTAAAATTTTTTTTTTTTTTTTTTAATTTTTTTTTTTTTTTTTTTTTTTTTAAAATTTTTTTTTTAAAAATTTTTTTTTTATTTTTTTTTTTTTTTTTTTTTTTTTTTTTTTTTTTTTAAATTTTTTTTTTTTTTTTTTTTTTTTTTTTTTTTAAAATTTTTTTTTTTTTTATTTTATTAAAACTTTTTAATTTAATTAACTTGTAAGAAACCGACAATGTTATAATTCAAATTTGCCGCCGAGAAAGAATTATCTCACGGCATAAAATTTGCATCGTCAAACACAGACGTCGTGCGCACCGCCCCACTTAAAATTACCCCCATGCAACCGCTGCCCACTCTTCCGCTCGAGATAAAGCCCCCTATATAAGCGCAAGCGCAATGCCAAAAAGGCACTTCTTATTAGACCTCTACTTCTATTCCTAATCCGACTCGACTTCTCAACTTAACTCCGTCCGCATTCGTTCTGAATTCTGAACCCCGAATTTCAAACCGCCTAGAGCTATCCGCCACTAACTCAAAGACCGCTGCAAATGCTGATTCAATTTGGTACGGGCGCGGCAACCCCTAACTCAAAGACCGCTGCAAATGCTGATTTAATTCGGTACGGGCGTGGCAACCCCTAACTCAAAGACCGCTGCAAATGCTGATTCAATTCGGTACGGGCGCGGCAACCATTAACTCAAAGACCACTGCAGATGCTGATTCAATTCGGTACAGGCGTGGCACAAAACCCTCTTGATCTTCCGAGAACCCCCTAAAAACAACCACCGTTAATAATCCGAATAGCCGGCATCTACTTACCCCGAACCCTAAGCACTGTGGCTGATCTCTTCGGTAGCAGCTGCTTTCCTCCGAAACCGTTCCATTTAGAACTAGCCGCTTTGTATCACTGACCCCTCGAGGGTAGCTAATCTATTCGATAGCACTTCGTAGTAGGCGTGCTGGCAGACGCTGACCTAGGCGAAGTATCACCGCCACAAAACCGTCGTCAACACCGAGCACAGAACTTCGCATACATACACTGCTCGCTCGCCAGACATCACCGTACGAGTACAACCACCAGGCATCCTGGGCACGTTGAGACGGACTTCCGTCGTTTGCCAAGCCGTAAGCCGCAATAATAAACTCCGTGGTGTATGCTATAACAAGCGAGCGCCGTAGACAGAAGTTCTAACCAATAAACTTAAAAGCGGGTGTAAACGGCCGCCACCGATAATTAATAATAACTTACCTGTTTCAGTGAGACACTAGCACAAGACATAGAAGCCGCCCGAATCCGCAACCCGAGTATTTGTTTAGCTAGAAATTCCGTTGTGTAAAAACGTGGAGATTCAACCGCCAACCGTATTAGCCCGGCGCCGCATTCCGACTGGCCGTGTCTAAGCTGCCGCTGTTCCAACCGCGACTGGCAAAGTATCCCGCGTATTAAACATACGTTGTAAATAAATCCCCTGTATATATAATAACCACTAAATTTGTAAGTAATTGTAAATAGACGTCTTAAAAGCAAACCCTGGGCATTCTTTCTTCGCTTGAAGCTACCCGCGTGCAGAATATAAATTTTGTTACGTCACCTTTTACGTTCCAACTACAAACATACCCGGTAGTCAGGAGCATAAAAAGGTGCGCGTTTACAACCCTTTTTTTTGTTTTTTTTTTTTTCCCTTTTATTATAATTTTTAAAATTAGAATAAGAGCTTTTTTTTAATATTTCATTAAATAAAAAAAAATTATATTTTGTATTAAAAATTTTCTTAAAAAAATATTATATAAAATTTTTTTTAAAAATAATAGAAAAATAAAATAATAAACAAAAATTAATTTCCCCCCAAAAAACCACAAAAATTAAAATAAAAACAAAAAAAAAAAATAAAAAAAAAAAAAAAAAAAAAAAAACAAAAACCAACAAATATAAAAAAAAAAAAAAAAAAAAAAAAAAAAAAAAAAAAAAAAAAAAATAAAAAAGAAAAAAAAAAAAAAAAAAAAAAATAAATAAAAAAAAAAAAATAAAAAAAATAAAAATTTTTTTTAATAAAAATTAAATAAAATTTTTAAAAAATGTAATTGTTTTTTGGATAAAGAAAGTCAAACATATTGTAAAGAAAAAAAATTAAAGAAAATGTAACGTTTGTGTTTAAAAAGTAAAAAAAAAAAACGTCTTTAGAAAAAAAAAAAAAAAAAAACAACTAAAGAAAAATTTGCTCAATGTACCCAAAAAAAAAAAAAAACAAAAAAAAGCGCACTAAGTTCGCGGAGGATAAAGTATTTATAATAGTTAGAGCAGCAGCGTTTGGCTTCGTCGTAGAGTGGGGGGTCCTTAAAGAATTAAAAAAAATAAACTGCTGTCTAACAAGGCGCCACCTGCTGGGTAAAAGAAAGAAATAAAACCGACCAACAGGTTTTACGTAAAGTCTAATACGCTAAATCAAACACAAACCCAAGAAAAAGACAGACAATTCAATACAATAAACAAATTTTAAAGTACTAGGAGAATGTGATAGAAATAAAAAGACTGTCGCATATAGTTACGTGCGTTAGCAGCAGCCTCGCTTAACAATAAATAAAGTTCGCAATTAATGTGTCGGATTTCAGGTAAGGTTTAGTTACACACAAGTTAAAGTTATCATTTCAATTGAGGATTGGCTACTAAGAAGGCTCTGCGGGCACATATCACTTACACACGGCAATTGAAACTAACTTAAACTAGGATTAAAAGGATAAGTACCTCCCGCAAACCCAAAAGGCCTTTTGTTTCCGCGTCAACCGCTCGAGCCCGTATTGAGCTGGTTATAAAAACGTTCGGTTGTGGAGTGTACAGGGTGTCCCAAATTAGAGAGTTTTGCAGGGTATCTCGAAAACTAGAAGAGTTAGAACAAATGTAGTTAAGATGTCATGACTAATTTTTTGTGATAAAACTAACCATGATTCAATAGGGCTACAGGGCTATTTAAGAAAATTCCTTAAAACTGTCTCTTCAATTATCTCTTTTATTTTAATAAATATCAAAAAAATGTAGAGATTTTTGATAGATAAACCAAAAGAGAGTCCAGTGCAGTGCACTATATTTTTTTAAAGGGTCTAGGTAAGTAGATATGACATAAACTTATGTTTTTTTTAATGGGACAACATGTATATTTTGGGCCAGTTCGTTTTCATTTTTAATCCTCTTTCACCTAATATAACATATGACAGGTATATTTCTTTATAGTTTATGCTATAGGGTACGTTTAACTATAATGTTGTTTATAATTTATTAAACAAAATATTAATGAACGGTATTTTTGCTATACGGTCGTCAAAAGAATTAAAATGTATTATTTTATCACACAATTCATAATAAATAATAATAATAAGTATTTTTTTAAGTTAAGAATGTTACTTGCACATGTCCATGTAGTCATTTAATTATCATTATTATTTTTGTTGAATCGCATTCAACAAATAACCTAAAATAAGTATATTTGGGGTCTGCCATAAATAAATAATGAAATAAGTATCAAATAGCCTTGGATACTGTCACCGTCAAATTTTATTTCCAAGATACCCTGAAAGACGACAGCCGGAAGTAAAAACTTTTAAAAGGCTTAATGACAATCTACGAGAACATGGATTTTTCAAAAAACCTCGGAATAATTATAACAAAAACAACGAAGAGAAAGAGATAAATCTTTTGGGGTACGTACATGCTAAACATAAGACGCCTTTAAGGGAAATTGAAAAGGAAATACGTGTTGCAAGAACTTCTGCAACAAGAATTTTAAAAAAGCATACGTTTAAACCTTATCGGACATCTGCCCGACAATTATTGCGTCCAACCGATAACCAACGAAGAATTCAGTTCGCTGAGTGGTATATTGGTAAATGCAACGTAAATCCCAATTTTTATTCCAACATAATATGGAGTGATGAAGCCCGCATTACTAGTGCGGGAATATTTAATAGACATAACGAATTATGAAAAATGCCAACAGTTAATTGTAACGACATGTGTGCGTTTAAAGTGCATAGCGCTATCTAAGCGAGAGCTGTAATGCTTGAAACACACGTGTGTCGATAAAGCCAAGTAAAACTTGTACAGAAGCATAACACGCAACGAAAGAACACCTGATGCCGCATTTCGCTCTTATTATGAGCTCATCAGAGTGCTTACTTAGGTGCGGTATACGGCTGTACAGTATATACTATACACCTTAGGTATACACCTCTGATGAGCTCATAAGTAAGAGCGAAATGCGGCATCAAGTGTTCTTTCGTTGCGTGTTATGCTTCTGTACAAGTTTTACTTGGCTTTATCGACACACGTGTGTTTCAAGCATTAAAGCTGTCGCTTAGATAGCGCTATGCACTTTAAACGCACACATGTCGTTACAATTAACTGTTGGCATTTTTCTTAGTTTTTACTATTCAATACCTGTCAATGTTTTACACGAGATGTCGTAAGACACACATTTTGCTTATAACGAATTATATTGGAACGATATAAATCCCCATTTAGTGCGGGGTATAAGTAGGCAAGGAAGATTTGGGTTTAATGTTAGTTGTTTTCCTAAACACAACAAACTGGCATATTGTATATTTGAAATACTTGAGGACGAGATGTTAGCTGTTCTGGTTTCAACAAGATGGAGCTCCTAGCCACAATTCTTTAATTGTAAGAGATTATTTAAATGAGAAATTTCCTAATCAATGGATTGGAACCAATGGACCGCCAAGGTGGCCTCCACGTTGGCCAGAAGTTAACCCTCTTGATTTTTTCGTGTAGAGTTTTTAAAAAATAACATTCATAAGAATGATTTTAATAACAAAGAAGAGTTAAATAAAAACCTATTCAAATACTGAATACTGTGCCAAGAATCTGTACGTAAAGATGCCAACTGATCATCCAGAGAAGGAATGGAGGGACATTTTGAACATCTATTGTAGTTTTTATATTTGGGCCAAAGAAAATTTACTTTTTATTTGTGTTTTTATTTTTGCAATTGTTGTGTTATTTTTAATGTATTTGTCGAGTCTTTGTTTAACCAGAGATTATGTATTTGCTTATTTACTTAAAAATTATTTACTAACTTCCTATTATTATTTATTATTTTAACATCTACCTACCTATCTTTTGAGAGATAAAATCATTACAGTTATTGATATTAAATTTATTTATTTATTTACTAAATAATATAAATTATAAACAACATTATAGTAAAATTTACAGACTATTTCTGTTTATAAACGACATTATTGATATATGCGACACATAATTTGTACCAGTAGTACTATAAGAAATATACGCAATGTCATCATGTTATATTAGGTGAAAGAGGATTAAAAATGGACCCTTTAAAAAAATATGGTAGTCACTACTTACCCTGGATTTTATTTTGGTTTACTCTAATCAAAAGTTTCTCCACATTTTTTTGATATTTATTAAAATAAAAGAGATATTTGAAGAGACAGTTTTTGGCAATTTTCTAAAATAGCCCACCAACTAGCTCGAAAATGCAACAACCTGCTGAAGATCTGATTAAACCATGGTTAGTTTCATCAAAAATAAGTCATGACATCTTAACTACTTTTTTTCTAACTCTTCTAGTTTTCGAGATACCTTGCAAAACTCTCTAATTTGAAACACCCTTTACACCAAATAAAAATTTACTTAAATATTAGAGATCAAGCCGTTCTATGTCATATGTACTCGAGCTTCATACGAATTATCACTGAATAAGTTGCTTAAATAAATAAAACTTAGCTGTAATCTGTAGGATGCAGTTCCGAGAATGAAGGTTTCCTGCTAGCGACAAAATCGACAGTTCGGGAAGTTAGGTAACCCCCAGATTCCTTTTAGGGGAGGTGTGCGAAGAAGAAAAACGGAAGGCGATAGGCTCCTCGATGGAAGATTCTGAAGCATAACCAACCTCTGTAGACGTAGTATCCACCGGTTGTCCCCGCAGCTTAACTAATGCGAAATCTTGGTGTAGTCTTTAATTGTTAGGAAGATTCTTAATCAACCACTCCAGCACCCTCAAGGGATTATCCAGGTATAACATACAACGAGAACATAAAGGTCAACGCAACGTGCTAAAGCATACGTAACAGTTAGATGTTCGCTGTTTGTCTAGGAAATTTAGTCGAATTTTATTTTCCACCAATAGAAAATTAGCAAAATGCGCGCTAAATACGACTTTTGTCGTAACATATTACTCGCGACACACGTTTTAAGACGGCTCACAACATACGTCCTACATTCGAAAAATAAAACCGTAACAAAATTATTCCTTCTGGATGTAATACTTCTAATGTCGCTAAGTATATTTTAAAATAATAAAAGGTTATTTATAACCTTGTTTGTGATGTATAAAACCATCCCACTTAACCATCATTACAAAATATAATAGAAGATCTAAGACTGTGCAAATTAGTTATTAAATTATTTGGATTCAGCTAGTGATTAATAAGGGACGCAAATGCACAAACAAAAAAATTATTTATTCTTGTAACAGAAACATAATTCATACGACTTAGACACATAATTTACATTTTATATGTAAAGGAATAAGTCTTGCAATTATTCAAACATCAATTCAATTAGTATTTCTAGAATAAATGGTTGTTGTTCAATTAAAAGATGCTTGGAACGATTCGGTTTTGATGTGAGCGTTTAACTATCTAATTAAAATTTTCTCTTCTTTTGTTGAGGATAAAACTTTTTATGAGACATAGATTTTCTAGCCAACTTGGATTTATCTACTTTGGTTCATTTTCTAAAAATAATACCCACTGAATATAACAGTGGTTGTGTACACCTGCGGCATTGTTCTCAACTTAACTCTGTCCTTTACTAAAACTTTGTATTGCTTGCAATGCCTATTTTCCTTGTCACACAAAATGCTATGTACGGGACAAAAGCGCCACAAATGAGATAACTGAAAACAAGCCTTATATAAACATGAGCTTTAAACAAGTATCGACTTTGAAAGCTCACAGCAAGCTACCTTTATAATTAATAGCTAAATACTGAATATGCATACTGAGTATTTACAAAATGTGTGCGACAGTACGAAAGATAAATACGGAAAAATTTACAAACAAATCACGTTGCATTGTAGACACAATATTGTGAAAAAAATTGTCTGAATCTGTTTTCCACTATAAAGTAAATTGAATTATAATTTATTCTCGAAACAATTTAAGATTTATTGTAGCATTTATAACGTTCATCTGAGGTAAGTAAGAAATGATACGATTATTCTTGTATGAACTTGTCCGTTCTCTTCTATACACAAGTATATATCAACATTGTTCTAATTCTGATAGTTTGAACTTCTGAACTTCGACTTCGTATGTAATTATTATCGTTTCCAAACATCTGGTGATGCATTAAGGTATTATTACTACCAATTTTTGATTGAAATTCATAGTGTATTGTGCTATTTTTTCTTCAAACATGTTTATATACAGAAGAAAGAAAAATTTGATTACAGGGTGTATTGTTTAATCAATGACGTATCCGTCATTTGATTTTAAAGTTGCTTAGTCCGCTTAGAGCTGCATTAAAAGTACTTTTAATTCAGCTACCAATAGCAACCGGCTGTGTACAAAAAAAGCGAAACTTTATTTTGATTAAAAATACTATACCATGTTTTAGATTACCGACGTTTGAAGAAATAATATATCACGTAGTTTTTTAGAAATAATAATCAAGTAACATTAATGTTCTGTTGCACCAACTAAAGGATGCGTTGAATTTAACCTGGGTGTTACACCATTTAAGAACTCCCGTTAATCAACTTTTTTATTGACAAAATTAATGGGACGTTTTCTGTCGGTATATCTAGGTTGTTTTTAGAAGAAGATGTTTTCTTTTATACAACTGAATTGAGCAACTACATTCGCGCCACTAACTAAATCCTATCTCAACAACTACCCTTTCTGACCTCTCACAATATTTTTAAGTAAACCGTTAAAAAAAAAAACGATCCAGAACTGTGAAAAAATTATGATTGCAGTTAATTCGAAAAATATTTTACTTGCATATTAAACTGACATTGAATAAGAAAAAGTATTTAACTGATTACGAATATAAAATATTTCAGAAAAAAAAATTTATCAATGGTAAAAGGTCACATAATAAATACAGGATTTCTACACTGAATAGCCAAAAACCCATTCTTTATGTGCGAAAGCATATAAAGCCATAAGTTCACCTTGTTGGAAGGCTAACAATTTTCCAAGGGTATTACAAAATCGAAAACCTCAAACACACCAAGAGCCAAAAGTGCGAATGGTAAAAATAAGAGATTTTGGTCCAAGATCTGTTGCTATTTCCAAACTTTGACAGCTGCAGCTTTTTTTGCGACATATCTAGATTCTTCTAAGGAAATTTTAAGTGAGAGGGTGATAAGTGTCTAAACACATTATATCCCCAGTTAGGCATACCTACTTCTTTTTTTAGGGGATGAGAGTAATTTTATCTCTATTTTCCAATCATTCATGCAGAAATTAGGAGGTTCTAATTGACTAGAAAAGATTGTTGCGCAGAGCACAAACCAAAATTAATTAATTAATTTCTTGATGTCGTATATGACATACGTATATGCAAAAAAAATTATTACTTAACTTGCAATGGAAAATGACCATTTTACACAAGCAGAAAAAGACTTGATTTTAAAAGACCAAGGACCAACAAACAAAAAGAAATTTTATAATACGATCTAGTTCTTCATTGGATGTGTGTGAAGAGGAAAAATATAAAAATGATTCTATTATAAAAATAAAAATCGATTGTCAATAAAATGTAGGTATATGTGTGTATGTAATGATTTATACCAATAAGTCCTAGATTATCATGTTTACAATTTTATTCAGTTTTTCTAGAACTATTACCTTCACATTAAAAAAAAACAATTGATTCAGAAACTAACTGTTATTTTTTCTAGTTTTGAAAAATCCAGGGATTTTATTGTAAGACTCCCACCACCGGAGTTGTTGTTGAGATAAAAAGGTCTTCCGAGACTGTGTCGAAAAGGTCATCGCCACCTACGGTAAGAGACGAAATACTTGAAACAAACAAAAGAAAGTTTAAAGTAAACAACTAAAAGTTAGGTAATCAATTCATTCATTTTACACCTCTTTGGTTTTTAAAGGGTCGCAGTAAGGACAAAAAAAAGTATATTCATTTTCATCTTGAGTAGACTTCAATGTAGAAATCTACTCACTGCCGAACCACTGTTTGTTACGATGGTCGCAATGAAAAGCAAATGTGCAGTTATCCATCTGAATGCATCTGTAAGCATCCATTACAATATGTCTGTCTTTCAGTAAAAATTTATTACTACAGGAACATGGAAGGACTTCATCTTTATCCATGATTAGAATTTTTTTCCAAGCTTTGAATCACCGCTAGGCAACTTTTTGAAAAAATAGGCAAAGAGGGATATAGAAAGTCTATCCAAAGTAATATATTTCAGGTGTTTATTTAAAATAATCTGCGGAACATTGTGAAAGCTCTCAAAGGGATGATAAAGTTTTCAAAAAACACACATTCCTCTACCAAATAAAAATTCCAAATCCACACTAGCAGAAAAATTATCTTTAATTCTCTTAAAATACACTAAATCTCATCAAAAAATAGTAAAATAGGGTAATAAAAATCTGCCTTTAAAAAAATCAAAAAATTACGTTATCACAAATTATCGATTTGACAAGTTTTTAAAATTTTAGGTGTTTATTTAATATAATCTGCAGAAAATTGTAAAAGCTCCCAAAGGAGTGATGCAGTTTTCAAAAAACTACCAAATAAAAATCCCAAATCCACACTAGCAGAAAGATCACCCTTAACTCTCTCAAAATGTACTAATCTCATCAAAAAATAGCCCAATTGGGAAATAAAAATCTGACTTTAAAAAATTTAAAAATGACGTCACAAATTATTAATTTGACAAGTTTTTGAAAATTTCAAGGTTTTTTTTTAAGATAATGTGCGGAACATTGTGAAAGCTCCCAAAGGGGCAATGAAGTTTTCAAAAACCAGACATTCCTCTGCCAAATAAAAATCCCAAATCCACACTAGCAGAAATATCACCATTAACTCTCTCAAAATGCACTAAATCCCATAAAAGAATAGTCCAATAGGGAATTAAAAATCTGACTTTAAAAGATCAAAAAATTATTAATTATTAATTTGACAAGTTTTTGAAAATCTCAGGTTGTAACGGTTGCAGTTCACAAATAATAAGAAATAAAAATAAAGTAACTCTAGCTATGCAACCTAAAAAAAAGAAAGAACAATATTTGGCTCGAAATTGCGTACTAAATTTGTGAGAGATCCCGTATTTATAAGCGTTAGCACAGCAGTGTCCGGCTAAGTCGGTGAGATGGGGAAGGTCTTTGGGAGAACTAAAAGAAATAACTGCTGCGTAACAAGGCGCCACCTGCTGGGTAACGGAGAGAAATAAATCGATCAACAAGAATTCACTAGGTTTTACTTAGAGTCTAACACACTACAACAAACACAAATCAAAGAGAGACAAAAGACATATAAATATAGCACATACAATTTAAAATATTAGGAGTATCTAGGACAAATGATAGAGTCTGTCGCATAAAACTTGTGTGCATTATCAATAACTAATAACAGTCAATTATAAGTAGAATATGAGGTCCAGGCACGTGCTAAACCAATACGTTGTAATTAGCAATTAATACAACCACTAAATTAACCAGAGAAATAGCAAAGAAAACCACTTACGGCGTAATCGGTCGGATTTATATTACCACACTAATTTATCGTGCAATTATTGAAGCCACATTAAAATTTTATATGTAGTTTTTAGCTTTGTACAGTACTGCCAATCGCCCAAGATGAAGAGAAAGTTCCAAGATGTCGGCCCGTCGTTTCGATTAAAACTCCGATCCACCAATAGGAAAATTCGTTTCATGCGCGGTAAATTTGATTCTCGTCGCAACGCGCAACTCGAATATTTTGGACCGCAACAAGGTGTTTATTTAAAATAATCTGCGGAACATTGTGAATAGTAAATTCACAACCGTTAATTTAATTTTATGTATCAAAGAGTCTCTTGTGTTGTAAACTTCCTCCTTCGTGAGTAATAGTCATTATTACGCGCTCGCTGAAAAATATACCAAGCAGGAAAACAAAACATTATCAGTGGATTACGCGCCACAGGAATTTGGCCTCTAAACAGAGAAGCCCTATTTAAAAACTATTATCGAAACTATCAGATGATGTTGCAGAAAGGGAAAATTTAAATGATACTGTTGTGGAATTTTAAAAAAAAGCACGTATACCTGAAAATCCAAAAATTGAACGAAAGAAACGAATGAATTTGTATCCCTAGGAAAAGTATTTCAATGGAGAATTTTGAAATAGGAAAAGGTTCAGGAGTTACAATGAATAAAAAGAGGTCTAAAAAGATAATACAGGCAGACAGCGACGATGATGACCTTTCAAAAAATATGGACATAGAGTTGCAGGATGAGTCGGATGACAATGTCTCGTCATATTTTAAAAAGTTAGTCCACGAAGACAAGCACAAAAAATCTTGAACGAAGAACGTCTGGACCAAGATGTTCCAACTGTTAATGATTTCGTCCTGGTAAAATTTGCAACGAAGAAGACAATCAAATATTACGTTGGGCAGGTTTTACATGAACATGGAAGTTTGAAATATGATGTCAAATTTGTAAGATACGACAAAGAAGTGTTTTCGTGGCCGCAGGTAAATTTTTGTCAACCAAAAAATAATTAAAAAAGTATTCTCTGCTCAAGTGACTCTGGTGAGTCACACCACCTTCTTAATGAAAATGATAGGTAGTAAATTTATTCCAAAACTTTTTATCAAGAAGGTGATGTGACTCAAACAAAAATGCAGAGAACCCATTACACACCACAACAAAATTATAGAAAATACTTAAAAAAGTAATTATAAATTATTTTGTCCACAGGTCGATGACGTATCCCTGATTATGGCCTAAGATATCATGAAAAAATTACCAAAGCCATACACAGACCGCCACAGAAAACTAAAATTTTTCTTAAGTTTTGCTGGATATACAGTGCATTTCTGAAAATAGGGGCCATCGTTACAATTTTCAAAAACAGATGTCGTTGTTTGGTAAGAATTCACTGGATTTCTTGCACAATATGGCAACGTAATTGAAAAACAGGTCCCTATGGAAGCAGGTAGGCAACTTCATTTACATTTTAGATACAAGAAATGGCAGCGTTGCCACATGAAAAATCCCTAATCTGCGGCACCTGTGACCCCATCTATTAAGTCTAATAGAAAAAGTGGCCCCCATTTTCAGAAACGCACTGTACAGTATGCTAATAATGTATTTTATGATTTTTTTAATGTTTTAGTTTACTAAGAATTTTGTGTTTTGTTGTTTTTTTGTAAGTTTGTATGTTTTAAATAATAACCAACAAACAAAAAAAAATTGTTTACGAATAAAAAAGAAATATGTCCTATTTTTTCCGTTCTTTCCAATGGTGGGGCTATTTTGAATGTATGATACCTTTAAATGGTCAAAATATGCAACATAATTCAGAGTTCAAAGTTACACCAAGACTGGGGTAACTTTGAACACTCAACTTTATTTTTTAAAAAAGTTAGCCATTGAGTAAATCTTAAAACTATCATTATTTTTGGATTCTTTTAGTAGTTACTAGCGCTCACGATTTTTTTTCATTTTTTTAACCTAAAATTAACAAAGTTTGCCAACAAAGTACGGTCAATTTGTTCAAAGTAGCCCCGTTTCACTGTATTTATTTTGAATGTTACATTCTTACCGTTTTAAATCGTTTATTATAGAGACAACATTGTTTAATCTATTTTGATTTTTTTATTTAAAAATTAAAACATTTAAAATAAGAAGAAACTTTTCAGCTGCTCGTCAGGCTTATAATATTAAAAAATGAACCAATTAGAAATTCTGCCAAATATCATCTGAGATTTATGAAAGTGTATTGCTTATTATTCCTAACGTAAAGTTACATTAAAAAAATGTCCAAAAATTTTCATTTATTATTTTGACAGGTAGACGCGTTTCCTGAAATCTATTTTATCTCGTGAGAGATTTTGATTTCAACACAAATACATAGGGATGTACGGTGTTATCCCCCGAGTAAACGATCGTGATACAATTATATGGGATTTAGCAAGAACCGTAGAGAAAACTAGCAAGTCATTTTCTGAAATTTTATATCCTTTTACAAATGCATTTAAACAAAACTAGACGTTTCAAAAAATAAGAAAACAAAATTGTATTTAGCTATATAAGTATAAGTATAACATGTACATAAATTATAACTTGTTGTGTTAAATATTACTATCTTACATTAAAATGTATTAAGCGTTTAAAACCGATTGATTAATGTCCGCGATTTGTTTATTTGTTTGTCACTTTGATCGTACATTTCCCTAATGCTTTATTCTTTCTGCCTTTTTCTTTTCCAGTAATCGACAGCTTCTGATAACTTTTGGTATTTGGGAGACACAACAAAGTTTTTGGTGTACGAATTGTGATCGAAACGATTTGATCTAGTTTTGTTCCTTTTTTTTCGATGCAGCTTATTAAAATCTAGATTATTTTATAGCGTAAATTTACATTTCTGTCTTTGCGCTTTTGTATTCTGAATTTTTTGAGTCCATCGTTCATGTTCTTTAATGGTTGATCGGAACTAAATCTCGAATGCAAATTGTGTTCTTTAGACTCTAAAGTACCATTTTGGGTTTGTAAATTTGACGCTATATATTGGAGTAAATTTAAGTGTTTCTCTAGGTAGTTTCTAACTCTCCTAGTTTTATGTCGACATATTGGATGCAATTCGTTATAATCTTCTAATAACTTACGAACTACCCGTATTTCATCTTGAAGTTGCGTTTCGGTTAGGATTTGTTCGACATCGGCTTCATTTTTATTAAAGAAAAACGGTGACCGGGAATTACCGGTTTCTAAATTTCTAGATTGAATAACCGCGAAAGGTACTGAGTTATCCGTTTTTGTTTGATCTTGACCCGGACGTCGAATTTTAGCTGACGTTATTCCCCTTAAAAATACTTTTAATTGAGGCGAAATATGTTTGCACGTTTGTCTCCGAACTTGATCCACAATAATTTTATTAAGTACAGTTACAATTTCATGCAGCATCCCTTCCGCCTGCTTTACATCATCCACGTGTTCAAAATCCCTAAATTTTTGTAAAGTTTTCTGAAACACCCTAGTGGAACTTCCTTTAGCAATATTTTGAAACTAACTATACTTACTAGTTCATCTTTGGCTAGATTAGTATCTAAACACGCTGAAAACCTCGAAGCAAGTTCTTTGTGTTTACTTAATTCCAGTAATGCTTTATTTACTATAGCAGTAGCTAGACCACCGTACATAGCATTTTGCATTTCTTCGCTGCCATCAGTTTCTCTTTTTTCATTCTACAACTTTTGAACTTTAGTATTAACCCATCACGTGCCAAGTTTTCTCAAGGTTTCGTTAATAAATATAAAGTTACCCTAAAAACAGTAATCAAAGTCTGTGATTTTTGCAGATGCCATAAATTCTTTGCAACACTACCATTACTTTAGGAAAATTTATTAAACTTTAAAGATTTTAACTCTTCCTCTGCAATTTCCAATTTTTTGCAATTTGCAGTTAATTAGTATTAAAAACTGAATTACACCTAAACGACCCAAACATCTAAACCCAAAGATTTTGTAAATATAGGGTAACATTTTCATATACAGGGTGGTCAATTAGTGCGAGGAAGATAGATATATCGGAAAATATTAGGGTTAGAAAAATACTTTCGCAATGAAAGTTGTGCAAATCAAAGCTGCATATGTTAAAATTATTTTCGTTTATACCTAGTTTTTATTACAAATTTGGATTCCTTGGAAAATTCTAATGTAATTTTATGCATATACATAGTGTCTAAAATGGAGGTTTTGCATTATTTCACTTTTTCCGGAAAAATTGACTTTTCGAAAAAATGAAATAACTCAGTTATCCTGGAATTTATCCAACTGCGATTTCGCTAACTAACTAAAGCTAATTGTTCACCTTTTAACCTTGCTAATTGAGTAATCAATTATTTAAATTGAACTCCTTAATTTAATGGATAACTTGATTTTTTCAAATGGCACTACCTAATTTTTATGAGCCGTTGAACATGGAATTTCATAAGTTAAGCATTCTAATGATTAAGGTTGTATGTATCTAACTTTTACGGATTTTTGCGGATTTTTGAGTAAGAGTTAGATATCTACAATCTTATCATTAGAAAGCTTATGAGATTCTACGTTCAACGGCACATAAAAATTTAAGTAGTGCCATTTTAAAAAATCAAGCTATCCATGAATTTAGCGAGTTCAACTTAGTTAACTGATTACTCAAAATCAAGCTAGGTTAGAAAGGTGAACAACCAGCTGTATTTAGAACATGTAATGCATATTAAAGCTGCGAAATCGCAGTTGGATAAATTACAGGATAACTGAGTTATTTATTTATTTCGAAAAGTCAATTTTTCCGGAAAAAGTGAAATAATGCGAAAACCCTTTATTTTAGACACTATGTATAATGCATAAAGTCACATTAGAATTTCTTAAGGAATCCAAATTTGTAATAAGAAATAAATAATTCTATTTAAAAAAACATAACTTTAGTATGTCGCACTTTTATGAAACACCCTGTATAAACAAAAATAATTTTAAAGTTTCATTGCAAAAGTATTTTTCTAACCCTAATATTTTCTGAGATATCCACCTAATTGATCACCCTGTATAAAAATTTATTAAAATCAAAAAGAAAAACTTACAAATAAATAAAATTAAAATGCCGCATACACGCAACGTTGGCAGACAATGGGTTAATAAATCAGTAAAAACGTAGTACCTCTAAAGACTGTAATTTATCATTGTGCTCTTTCGCATTCATCCATTCTTTTAAAGCATTTTCTCTTCGAACAACGGGTTTATATTCTGTAAATTCCAAATTTCGATCATATGATAAATCAAAACGTTCAGTAGTCACTACAAGATCATCCTGATCCCAAGATCTGCTTCTTCGAATCCGTCGTTTTTGCCTTAAACTAGGTTTGCGCTTCGGTCTTGATTCGAACGCGTTCAAATTTTGATAGTAAGACAGTTCTCGGTGGGGATTTGACATAACATATTCATTTACGTTTCTTTTATCTTCTTTATCTGCCGCAGTCTCCAAAGCCCTGTTACCATTGCCGCTATCCAAAAGAGCAGAAAAATGCTCTGAATCATCGTATCTATTGCTTTTACTCTTGTGTGAATCTAAATTAACTCGTTTCTTGAACTTGCTTTGCAATTCCCTTTTTTTTGCCGTTTCGTTTTCATTTAAGTCTTCTCCATTTTGAGAAAAGTTTACAACAGAATTTCTTTTTTTAATTATTTTTTGGTCATGCTCATTTAATAACATCAAATTTTCATTAAGATCTTCAACTTCGTCTTCTATAAAACTTTTAGGAATGCTATCGTCTAAGCGCTTTTCACTGCTATATGCTGACCTAGTAAGTTGCTCATTTTTTTTAATCTTACCTATTGTTTCCATTTCAGGATTTTCTTCAGCCGCATTTTTTGCTTGGTTTTCTTTAAATTCGTTTTCATTGCTTTTCGCATGGAATGCAGTGAATACTTCATTCAAATGAGTGCTTGTAGTAGATTTTTTCGGAGGCGAACTTGGTTTTCTTGATTTTACAGGATGGCGGTGGGGATCGTACGTTCTTTCAGCTGCATGGTGCATATAATCTCCGTGTCCATGATCGTAATCATGACCGTGGTCGTAATCGTGACCGTGATCATAATCGTGTCCATGATCGTAATCATGGTCGTGATCGTAATCGTGCCCGTGATCGTAATCGTGCCCGTGATCGTAATCATGACCGTGTCCATGATCGTAATCATGACCGTGGTCATGATTGTGTTTGTAATCGTACTCGTGACCGTGATCGTAATCATGGTCATAGTCGTGGCCGTGATGCCCGTAATCGTGATCATCATGGCCATGTCCGTAATCATGACCGTGTCCATAATCATGGCCGTGCCCGTAATCATGGCCATGTCCGTAATCGTGACCGTATTCATGACCGTAATCATGCATGTCGTGACCGTAATCATGCCCAAAATCGTGATCATGATCATGAAAATCGTGTTCGTGATCATGTCCGTAATTATGACCAAGATCATGTGCAAAATCGTGCAATAACTCGTGATGATCATCATGATGATCTAAATGATCGTGTACTTCAGCATGATGAATTTCCCCATGATGATTTAATTCATCCATAGAATGCATTATGTGCTTTGACTCTTCTTCGTGATGATCGGGATGATGATGGCCAATGCACTTATGAATTTCTGGAAGAGGCGAATGATGATGCTCTATACCTGAACCCAAATCAATTGGACAACTGCAACATCCAGTTCCACATCTTTTAGTCCTGTTAAACGAAGTTAGCCTAGTTGTCAGCATAATTGGTGCCGCAGATGTAACACTGTTCAACAAGTTTGATGTGACAATTTTGTCCACAGATGAAGTCGTTTGACTAATACTATCACTTATAGCAACTCGTGGAGTAACAATTTTTACAGCTTCCTTTTTTGATTTGCACGAAGCGTTAGATTTAGCTTCGAGTTCATCATCTAACGAATAGTCACTGCCACCTTCTTTAACATCAATAAATTTATTTTCGAAACGGTTTTGAACTTCCTTTTTCTTATCGTACGATAGTTTGCTTGATCCCATTACATCCTCCTCTTCTCCGTATTCATCTTCCCACTCTTTTACGTCATTATCGTTTCCGCTTTTGTACTCCATCTTTGCAGTTTCGTCCCGTTTTACTCGAATTTTTTGACTGTTTTTACTTTTTTCCGATCTTTGACCATTTTCATAATCAATGTTACCGTAACGTTGTTCTTCTTTCATTGCCTCGTATTTGGCGTTTTTGTCATATAATAAATTTCGTTTCTGATAACTGATTTGATTTTCTACAATTTTATCCTCTTTCGGAATGGGAGATTTCAAAAATTCGTCATTTTCTTGATGAATGGTAACAATACTGATTGACGGTTTCCCATCGTTATTCGAAGTTTCAGTTGATTTTGCAACAACCGGGTGTTTTGATTCTTCTTGTAAATCTTCTCTATTTACTCTAGCATTTAAATAAACATCTACGTATTTAGCTCCATGTATCATATCCACTGATTCTTTTGGAGAAAATCGAGGAGATTCATTTTCAGAAATTGGATCATCTAATTGACCGTCCATTTTAGTGGAAGCAATTGAATACACAGAACTTAACGTGTCATATGGTTTGGTAGATAATTCGTGTTGTTCTACAGCCGAAGTAGGTTCATCTACATCTAATAAAGTATTCACTCTTCCTTGGTGGTTAGGAAAACGTGTTTTCTTTCCGTCGTCGTTCCATTTAATATTGCTATGCGAAAATCCGCGATGACCGCAATCTTTTTCATTTCTACAGGGCTCGTGCTCATCTAATTTTACATATTCTGCATTTGCAGATTCATCAAATTGACTTGTGGCGTTTTTAGATGGTTGGATTATTGTTGGTTTTTCAAATGATTTATCCAAATCTATTGAGATGCTGGGTTGGTTTTCCGTTGCCTTGTTTAGAAGAGAAATGAATTTTTTTTCCCTAATCTTATTTTGACATGATTTTTTTGGCAATTCTCTTTTCAGAATGTAGTGGTCAGGAGCCTCACGATGTAATCCACACTTATTTCCTGGAACGTTTCGTACTCCAACTTCACTTGTTATATCAATTTCAATATTCTTAGATTTATTGTCAGTTAAATCCCCAAGTCCTGATGTTTCTTTGTAGTCGGCAAGTTCGTTACCTGAATTTATACTTCTTCGTGTGAGAGAAAGTTTGTTCACGTAAGGATAAACATCATTAGTTGGTCTTTTGTCAATAGGGAATAGCTCTTCTCTCTTACGTATTAACTGCCGAGAATGTGGTTCTGCCAGCGGACGATATTTTTTTTGCTGCTTAAAAATTTCAAGTTAACAATATAAGGAGATTTCTTACGAATACTACTTACATTTCCGTAACCGGAAATTTGCGATTCGCGATCGAGCTGCTTTGCAGTTTCACGTATTTTCTTAAACAGATCCTTTTTTTCGATGAGCTTTCTTAAAAATTCATTTAATTCCGGTGGGTTGTCTCTTCTCAATTTTAAAGTCTAAAAAACAATAAATTTTTAGTATTAAAAATGAGCACATGCTCCTCACCGGCACGCATTTGAACCTTCTCTCTCTACATAACGACACTTTTAGCAATAACGGTTTTAAGCTGTTTATTTTTGTAAGCATACAAGCCAAGTGGGTTTATCTTATCAATTATTAAGCAGGCGAGTTTTAAGTAAAACAATAATTTAGCCGTTGGTAATTGGAAAATAAAAAGCTACGTTGGTAGCGAGAGTTTGTCCTGACGGTTTATGATCCGTATTTAAACGCTATAGAATTAATATTCGGAATTTTTAGGAACAGCTGTTTCTTCTTTGCTGCTATTTTATACAAAGGCGTTGCTTACTCTTTTGTTTTGAAAATTTTAAATGACTAACAACAACTTTTTCATCAATTTAAATTACTAGCATTAATCTTTTTTAAATAGAAGTTGTATGAAAATGTTTTAATAATTATTGTTAGTGCACAGCTTTGCTTGAATACTAAGCACTAATTAAACACTTTTAAAAAACAATGAGGATTAAACTGAGCAGTAATTAAAATGACTAGATTTTATTTTTAATTTTACAAGGCTCAGAGTATAAAAAAATGTAAAACTAATTGTATTGGACTTTGTATATCGTTCACCAGAAAGTATAATTTCACGCTACCTGTTTGAAGTTTAATCAAACATGACATTATACAGAGCGACCTATTTTTCTTGAATTTTTAAGAAAAGTACTTTTTCTACTAGAAATAGGAATAAAGTGACACATTTACTTATCGTATTAAGTTCTTGACAAAAATGCGTTTTGATATCTTATACTCGCTTTGTCATACAGTGTAAAATTCAAAATTTCGAGATCGTATTGTTCGATACACTGTGTCTGAGTGTTTGTTATTATTAATAATAACACAATAGCTTTGGTTCAGTGGACAATAATGTACAGTTTATTATGCTTGTTCAGATTCTGCTGAGAAAACTCGAAAATTCTGAGTAGTTCTGAAGTTATTCGAAAAACCTAGAAAAAGCAATATTTTCATCATCGTGAAACGAAATGGGACCATCTTGGATTTTTAATTATAAAATTTTAATTATTTTTCTGCTTTTAGTGATGCATAATAATTAGGTAATAAATTGCTACGTATTTTAAAATTATTATATTATACAGTGACCGGCAAAGAGTTTGCAACAAATAGGAAAAATTTTTGTAATTGAGATATTCGAAAATCTTTTTTTGCAAATAAATTCAGCATATCGAATGACAAAAAAAAGCACTTTGACAAATGTCATGTGACCACTGTCATGGCGGCAAATTTAAAAAATATTCTTTAAATACGTAAAAAGTGAGGTTAGATGACAAGATATTGAAAAATGCCTAAGAAGAAAATTGTTCACAATTAGATTATACGTCCATGTGCAAATTTTCAAAAGAAAATAACGATTTTTCAAAAATATCAGTTTTCCGGCATTTTTTCCGGAAATTTTTTGTATGTTTTTGTATTCAGGCAATATTGTAAAAAATTGTTTAAATTGGGTTTCGAATGGATGAATTGATTATTTTAAGACTATTTTAAAATAATTCTAAATTTGTAATTTCAACCTTTTGTTTTCTGTAGACCATTGCAACAAAGTCCGTCCTAAAAAAACAATGTTTTTTGTTCTTTACAGTCCATTTCTAGACTAATAAATAAAAATTATTGGATGGTGAAGTTTATTTGTTGGTTTTATTGTGTTTTATGGAAATCAAACGCAAAAAAATTTGTTTTCTCAATATTTCCGGAAAAAATGCCGGAAAACTGATATTTTTGAAAAGTCGTTATTTTCTTTTTGAAACATTTGCACATAGACGTATAATCTAATTCTGAACCACTTTTCAATATCTTGTCATCTAAGCTCACTTTTTACATATTTAACGAATATTTTTTAAATTTGCCGCCATGACAGTAGTCACATGACATTTGTCAAAGTGCTTTTTTGTGTCATTCATTTGCCAAAAAAAATTTCGGATATCTCAATTACAAAAATTTTCTCATTTGTTGCAAACTCTGAGCCATGAAAACAAATTCATTACGTTGTCATGCCTCCAAATTAGATACAAAACATCATATGCTCATTTAATGAGAATCTAGCCATTTTATAGTGAATAACTCAAAACTCACAGTTCAAACTTTTATTTAGTTTGAAGTCATGACAACTATACTCACTATAATACAATCATTTTGAAATACGCATCAATTTATTACTATAACCTCATATTGTAGCACATCTTTGCAAGCAATTTTTTTTAAATTATAAAATTAATATAAAAAAATAAAGTTACTAACACTATGCCTGAATAATTTCGGAGTTGTTGGAAATTTTCGAGTTTTTTATCAGAATCTGAACCAGCGTAATAATATTATCTATTTAACCGAAATTGTATATTTATTAATAAAAAAATAGTCATACAATCTTGGGCACTGCCAGCCCAAGGTTTAGAAGTACGAATTACGAACGACGGCCGATAAATTTTAAGTTATTATACTTGCGACTTGTAACTTTTACGAGTAAATTACCTATTTTAATAACACACGTAATAATTAATATTTTTTTATATATTGGCAACATTTTTGGGAGGTCATTGACCAAATGACCTTATGGACAAGCCGCCACTGGACACACTGTATAATTAAATTGCAAATTTTTTGTAATTTGGTACATATTGTATATATTTAGAAAACCTCTATAAAAATGGCATTTTTTAACACGTTAAACGCCATGCGAATTTCACAAAAAATGTTCCCCTGGCCAAAATCGTAATTTCAATATTTCTATTAGAATTACTATTACATAAAAAAATTGTGTTTCGAATGTTTTTTTCAAAAGAAAAACGACATTTTATTGAGCGGTCCCATGGGACCGCCGTGCCCCAGTTAGAAATTGTATCTGTGAGCACCACAGCGGGCCCATCGGACGGTCCGTCATAGTTACCGATTCCTACCAAAGTTTTCATCGTAAGCTGCGTAAATGTGCCTAATAGACGCCATTGCTTTTGCTTGCCGTTGAAACACGTGAGTGTTTGAAATTGGATAATATGAACAACCGAACTAGAAAATTGTTGGAATTAGCTAAAAATTATAAATGCAATGATAGCAGTGGTAAGTGTTAAGACTTTTTCCTTTTTTATTGACGACGAAATATTAAAAATTATGACTGACCAAACAAACTTGTACGCTACGCAAGTTCTGATGAGTAAAGCCGATGTTCCTGAATTTAGCTGTCTTCATAAGTGGTCGCCCACTGACAAGGAAGAAATGAAAAAATATCTTGGTATAGTGGGTTACATGGGTTTAGTAAAACTTCCTCGAATTGAAAGCTATTGGAGCAAACGAAAAAAGTTGTATCAATGCGGCATTGTAAGGAAAGTCATGAGCCGAAACAGATTCGAACTTTTATTGAATTTATGGTATTTTAGTGACAATGAAGCATGTTCTGAAGGAGACAGTGGATACAAAAATGAGCCAATAATGAATAAGTTGATACAATATAGTTTCAAGAAGTATATGCTCCAAGCCCAGAATTTTGTATAAACGAAAGTTTGGTGCCATTTCGGGGCCGACTAGTTATGAAACAATATATTCCATTAAAGACCCACAAATATGGTGTGAAAATATTTAAACTGTGTTCTAATGCGGAAAACATAGAGATGCAAACTGTTGAATTCTGGTCTAACTGTGATTGCGCACAATTAGTACACTTGTATAGAACTAGCCAAAAAACTTTTGGACAACCAAACTCACCTTATAACTAAAAAAGTTATAACGAAGAAATTAAAGTCTGGAGAAATAGTTGGAAAAGAAAATAGTCGCTGAATATGTGTTCTCAAATGGCGGGATCGGAGAGATGTTACAATGCTTTCCACAAACATACTCTTGAAACTGTTTTAGTCAAAAGACACGTAGGAAATGTTGAGAAACCAAAAGCAATATTTGGTTATAACAAGGGAAAGAGTTCGATTGATTTATCTGATCAAATAGGAAGTTATAACAGTGCTCTTCGCAAGACTTTGAAGTGGTATAGAAAAATTGCGATTGAATTGATTTTTGGTATATCATTGGTCAATGCTCATTTTTTATTCAAAACAATTCAAGGATCATCCATATCCATTACCAATTTCAAAGAGTCTATTATTAAAAGTCTTTTGTTTTCCGAAAATGTTCAGCAACCATCCACATCAACTTGTCAGGTGAGGAATACTCATTTTCTCAAGAAAAAAGAAGGACTCAGTCATAAAGTTAGACGATACTGTAAGGGCTGCTATGACAAAAAAACTTAGAGGGCTTATAGAGAAAAATAAAGTACCGAAGGTGGCAACTTTTTGTGAAAGTTGAGAAAATGGTCCTGATTTTTGTATAAATTGTTTTGCTGAATACCACAAATAATAGGTTCAAACATATTATTTTTGCCATTCTTTTTATCAAATTTTCTTGTTTATGTGCAATATAAAAAATAAATTTGATATTTCGAAGTTCAAAAAGCTTTTTTATCCTATTGGTAATAATGTTTTTCTAATAAATAAGTTGTGGGGTAGCCAAGTGCGCCAGTAGCCACAGTGGTCCTTCTGCTACGTTAAACTGCATTTAAAATCGGTCCGCTGGCGAGTACAGCATTATTACTTAATCTAAATCCTAGCGGTCCCATTGGACCGCTTGGCGTGGAGGGGCAATTTTACAGCGGCCTCGTGGGCCCGCCACGGTGCTTAACGTGTTTGTGTCATAACCAACTATAACTTGTATTTAAAAAAGTTCAAGTTTATTTTATATTCTCAAGCAAACTGAAACTGAAAAATCTGTAACGACCAAAATATTTTAATTAATAAAGTGCTTCCACAAAATGTATAAATAACGGAATTATAATCGATAATTGAAATTATGAAGTTTTCTACTTCATCCCGTGTGGGCAAAAGGTAAGAGGTATCAAACCATAATTCAAATCTAACAGAGAGATATAGAGAGCAAGAGAGACAGATTTTTTTTATTGTCATGACAAATAGGCATCGATCGTAGTCCTTTCCATCTTTACAACCATATACCTACAGAAAAGATATATTGTTGAATAGATAAAATAAAACAAATTGAAGTGTTAATAATGAACTTTCAAAGCGTATTTTACTAAAAAATCAATAACATAAGTTATTTTTTGTACAACTGTTCAAAAAACTAAACATTTTGCATCGCTGTCGATGTACAAAGATTCACTTTCTTTCCCAGTAAAAAAATATTTTTTTATTAAGAAATTTAATGCTATGAAACTGAATTCAATCTGACTGTCTATCCTAGGAACATCCGTATTTAATAAAAAAAATCATGCACTCTATTCATTTAAATATGCATAGTAACTGTTTAATTAATTGTAAAAATTGTTTTAAGTTGCATTTAAAACGGTACAATACAGTACTTTACAGTTCTTGCTTTAATGGCACATGAAAAAAAAACACGAACTTCACGCACAAATAACTATTTTGTGAAATTGTATTTATTAACCAAATGGATTTCATGTTAGGTCAATCAATAGAGGTTTTTTTCATGACAAATATACTACTAATAGGAAGAGACATGTGCCATCATATCAAGGACAATGAGTAGATTTGGATATAAAGCCAACAAGCGATTGTCATTAATTAATTTCAAAATATTTTTGAAAAATTGAAATCGGCCGATCTACCGAGGGTTTCAGCAAATATAATAAAAAAAAAATCAAACTGCAATCGTACTAACATTAATTAAGCGACAGCTTCAGGTTTTTTCACAAATGAAGTACTTATCAAAACGTATTATGTCCCTGAAGCTGTTTACTGTAGCTCAAAAAATGGCAGTTTAATTAAAAAAAAAAAAACAAAATATTGTTCATTTTTTCGGTTTTTCTCGGAAAATAAAAACCAGATCGAGTCGTGTCTGTGCTCATTTTGTTCATATTTTAATTTGTCTATAACGTTTCTTTTACTTAATTAACCTTGGTTTATTAGTATTTAGTCAGGAACAAAAACTAAAAAAAACGTTTTTGCAATAATTCGTTAATCACAAATTAATTAATGACAATTGCGTGTTGGCTTTATTCTCTTCATATTAGTATTTTTGTCACAAACATGGTACTTTTTCGCTCTATTGACTGGTCTATGTATTAAGCGGCATTTGTGAACGAATTGGTTAATTTGTTATCTAGTAATCTTTTTACGCTATCTAACTATAAGGTTCAATTCCAATTGCAGTATGTTTTTTATTAACCTTATCATTATAATACAATTTAAAGTGAATTTAATGTTTTGAAAGAAGTTTAAAATCATTTTATAAAATTGTATTAACAACATGGATTATAATTTTATTTATAAAATAATTACGACAATCGGGATTGAACCAGGATTTTATCGCGTAAATCATTATAAAAATGTTACTAGTTTTTTTATTAAAATACGCTTTAAACAATTACATTACCACATAAACTTCTTGTCATTTATTTATCTAACAAAGTATGTTACTATATCGTGCTCAAATTGTGCCATATGCATTAATTTTGAATTTAACATAGAAAACGCCTATGACAACTTTGTAGGATACACGGTATATACAGAGTGTTCCAGATTCTATGTTACAGTAAATATCTCCGTTGCGAACATTCGTTGGCCAGTGTTCTCCAGATGTATTGTCCCTGGATTATTGTCTATACAGATATTTGAAATCTTCAGTTTACGCTACTTCTCCAACAAATATTGAAGACTTAAAAAACAGAATCCGTGCTGCCTGTAACAATATAACACCAAATATGATACTAGGAGCGTGTTCCAGAGAATTTAATCGTAGATTAGAAGAAAGCTTTACTTCAAATGACTTCAATTTAAACACATTTTATAAGGAATAGTATAAGTTATTGTAATTAGTTAATATAACATTTCTGATTTTTCATTTATGCATTGATTTTTTTTACTAAATATATGCCAATTTCTCGAAAACTGTCAAGCATACATGTTTAATAAAACGTGTGGACAATTAATTATAGAAACTTAAAAAAAGGGTGTTCTATTTGAAAAAAAAAACAATTAGTCTACCATGACTTTTGTGTTATGTTGCAATAGTAAAAAAAGATTGACAGGTTTGATCAATTTTTGTCTAAATTTTTTTTTGAAGTTGTTATGGTAACGGAGATATTTGCTTTAACATGGAATCTGAGACACTTCATGTATTGTTATACATCTATGTTGTGTTCAACAATCACGAAACATTAGTACCTTGAATTAATAATACCTGGAAGTTATATGGTTCTAACTGAATTGTCTTAAAATGCCATCAATAGTTCAATTACTCGCCGTTTAAAAGGCAAAACAAATATATGATGTATTTTTTTAATGCAACACCCTATATATTATTACATTTTTGAAGAGATATTTCTTTTGTGACTTCAAAAATATATCAAATGTTGTCTTTATCTAGAGCCGTTATTGAGTTATTAATCGTAGAATAACACAGTTACTTAATAAGGAATTGTTAACATTGTCAAAGTAGGCTATGTAAATTACAAATGTGTTTGATAACTGATATTTCATTACTTAAATTATCAAAATGGTTTATAGTGAATCAGAAAAACTTTTTATATTCAAAATAATAAAATGTGGGTAACTTATAGTGAATAACCCTGTACTCTGACCTAGAAGCCAAAGAATGGAACAATTTGATTCAAATTTTATATGTAGGTTTTTCTAGAGGTTTTTCAAAAGTATTTTCTTTCATTTTTTCTACTACTACTAATTAAGGGTGTAAAATTAAAATCTCGGTCAATTTTAGTCATCTTTGCATGCATTTATCGCGTGATAAATATCATTTTATCAAAAATGAGAATATAAGTTTTGTTCCTTTCTATTTCACGTTCAAAACTATTTTTTATTTCTGACAATCGGACCATCACATGAGAATTCAGCTTCAATTGAAGATATTGCATTAAAAACTTAAATTGCAATTAGGCATGAACTAATTGCCCGACAATTTTATGGTTTTGCACTCATTATGTACGTATAAGAATGTTTAAAGAAAAACCAAATATTCCACTTTTTCCGAATTTTCTCGGAAAATTATTATCTGATCAAAACGAGTAGGCGCTCATTTTATTTGTATTTTTATCCTTTACAACTTTTTACACCATTAACGTCGGTTTATTACTTTTTACTCAACTGAAATAAGAATGAAAAAAGCACGTTTATTGCATTTAAATGTTAATAAACCATATAATGACAATTCATTTTAGTATTTATTTATTCGTATGGTACATTTAAATATTGTATTGTGATGTAAGTGTTATGTATGATGCCCCAGAAGATCAGTATAAACCTGTATAGTGTGGTGACGAAACCGTGTGCAATAGTAGTCTTGGCAAAGGATTTGCTTCAAGGTTTAGGAAAACCACTAAAACCTAAACATGCTATCTTAGTATTCATATGTAATAATATTAATTCAGTGTGTAAACATTATACAAGGTAAATAAAAACATAAAATATAACAGCACAGCCATTGCATGACAACATGACAACATATAATGGACCGGTCCAAGCGCCAGTCACGACAATGACGAAAAAAATAGTAGGTTAAAGAAATAGCAAAAAAATGAAAGAACAGATAATCAGGACAGAGAATACAATATATTGCTGAACTTCAGATGTCCAAAACATGTATATAACGTAGTTTATACTATTAACAATTACATGGCACAGGTGGTATTCTATTATTACATTTATCAAAAATTTAATTATTATTTGCTCTATTGACTGGGGTATTTGCTGAGAATCTATTACCTTGAATAAAATCAAGTAGTCATAAAATTTTTAGAACCGTCATTAACTTATTGACAATTTCCAACTTATTTTATTGAACATGTTTGATTCTTCTTCGAGTGGCAAAGAAACTTGCCTGGGCAAGAAAGTCAAGAAGAAAATGAGTGGTGAAAATCGTTGAAAAATACTCGATCATTTTGACTAAAAGTTAAATGCCTTCCACTAAGGAGAAAAAAAGAAAAACATCTACTGCACATTGTGAATCAAACGGTAATTGCGGGATAAATTGGGGAAAACATTAAATAAAAAATTGATAATAAAAAAAATTAATAATTTAAAAACTTACAAACAAAAATACCACATCAGATAAAGATAATTCAGAGTAAATCTTTAATCAGAATATATTCATACACCAGTTTTAAAAACCAACTTCGCCTCCCAAAAAAATGGCACTTCAAGGGTCACCACTGCCCCGCCATTAACCAGCAACAGATTTTGCATTAAAAGAGGAACGTCAGAGACAAGAAAACTTTCAAATTCTCAGTTGCAACGATTAATCTTGTTAGAGCTATTGGAAGTATTACGACTGAAGAAGAAAAACTTTGTATTTCTGCAAGTAGTGCTCGCAACTTTTTGTATGTGGAAGAAAATAAATTGTTTTAGTCGTAGACTTGTTTTCGATATTATATTTTCTGATGTTATAAAAAATAAAAATTACATTAAATTGTTTATAAGAACAATTGTCTGTGAATTATTTCACTTAAACGTTGTCGTTTAGTTTCAGTCTCTTGCCGTCTTTGTCTATCATCATCCACGTCATTAACTACATACACATCTTCATCCAATAAATTCTATTCAACGTCGGTTAACACTGTATGGTCATTTAAATATTTTGCAAGCCAGTATAGTTTTCGGTATACTTCTTAACGTCATTCGCACTGTTCCTTATAAAATGGAGAAACGTTGCTTTAATTGGTCAACTATCATTCAATTATGACTCTTTCCTTTTTCAGTAATCTATTGGAATCGATTTCTTTAGGAGTTACAGGATTTCTGAAAGGAGTCATGAGATAATTTTGTATTGCATAGCCTTGAACAAAGCATAGCATTCTTTCAGATTCGACTGGCCATTCAGCAGTGACACTTGTAAATTCTTTATTGGCATTACACGTAGCTTGTACATTAACGCTGGAAATTTTTTTTCTACAAATGTACTCATTGCTTTCTATATTTTGCGCAACTTTTTTTTTATTTTGATTCGGGTACAGTCTAAAACACCAATGGCTGTTGGAAATTGGTACTTATCTAGCCAAGATTTATTTACGGCATTTAGGTCAATTCTGTTAAATTCAAATATTGCTGTAATATACATTTTTATGGGCATAGCCTGCTTTCCTTTTCAAAGGTTTTTTTTCTGATGCATTTTACACACCAGTTTTTTTTCGGAAGGCTATTTTATTTGAAGTTTTTTAAACCTTGGTTTTTGAACTTCCGTTTTTTTTCCCAAGTAGCAGATACCCTAAATTTTACTAGATCATATAGCTATTAAAGATTATTTTCAAGTTTATTTGTTCTTTTACTTTTCCTAACACTTGTAAAAATGGTCGTGATGTAAATCATATATCGTCAAATACAAACAAACTGAAAATACAAAAACACCATCCGTGACACCCATTAGCGCAAATATGGGCTTGCGTCGACATGAGCTATCGACGAGGTGAGTTCGCCTCAAAGCGACGGTGTCAAGATGGCAGCGTCGAAGTGGACCAGTCAAAATAAGACGTTTTCAACTACCTAATAGTGGAAAAGTATGGATTTCTTAATTTGTGACAGTTTAAAAATGGAAACGTCCTTTATTAAAACGCGAATTACCTAAAAATGCACAATAAGACAACAAATAACAACGTTAATAATTATGAATAGACTTTTAACTGCTTTATATTCTGATTAGTCGATGTTATTTAGTATTAATCTACTAACTTGTTTATTTTAAAATTTTTAGTTATTCCACATTGAAACAATTATAGGTGACTAAATAATTTTATTAAAAGTACTTTATAAATTAATCTGTGAAATTTATACTGGTTTAAAATAAATTTTCATCATTTAGTGATAGAATGAAATCCGTAAAAACTAAACTCCAATTTTTTAGCAAATTTTTCTTTCTTCTGTCAACAGCGAATGTTAGAAATAAGGTACGTGTGTTCACTCAGTTGGCATAATTAAATTCCATATCAATTCATCAAATTTTACGATTCGGAACACGGCAAGCCATTTACCGGAACCATTACACAAATATTATTCCACTTTTTAAAGTAAATCTCGCGTATATTAAATTAAATCATAGAAGTTTAAATCTAACAAAGGCGCAAGTTAAAGTATTTTACCCAAATAAGAAATAATATTCTTAATTGTTTTAAAATAATAAAATTATTTGCAGTCTTACTAAATTAGAAGTAAAAACATTAGGTAAAGAATGTTTTAAGAATAAATTAGCAAATACAATAACAAAATGAATTACAGGTTTTGTTGTTGGAATCCTATCAACTTCGAAAGTTTTATAGTATTCTCATTATTAATGCAAAAGTTCGTGAAACCTAATATTACCCTTCAATCGAATGGTCCATATTCTTAAAATTGTGGTGATCTATTGGATAAGGGTGGCAGTAAACCAACAGACGCAGCTGTATAAATGTTACGAGTGGATAGATATATCGAAATACATCCAACATCAACTTGCTTAAAAAGTAACATTTTATTCAAGTTTATGCGATATAACCTTTTATTTCCATTACAAAATTTTAGCTATTAAAAAATTAATTACTTTCAATTTTAAGTGAAAGTTAATTTTGTGCTTCCTTGTTCAACAAAATAAGGTGCAGACATTTTTATTTGGTGTTCTTAAAATTTTGTTGGGTAAAGTTTTATAATGACTTTAATTTACCACCGTTGTGGATCCTGCAGTTTCAATATCTAATTCTTAAAACTTTCGCTTTTAATGAACAGAGAGCAAGAAAGATTAATATTTTGGTTAATCATTTGAATTGGTAATTTTATGATATACACCGTGTCAAATTAATTGGAATCATATGGGAAACTTTTTATGAAAAGAAGGCATTCTTTATAGAAGAATGGTCTAAAACTTAAAATATAATTATCAGATATCAAATATTTTGACCGTATACACAAGGTTTGTCAAAAATATTAATTTTACTCAAGAGTAAAGTACCTTTATTTTTAAGAATGTTGACAATTGTTATTAAAAAAAGTTAATCATTATAAAAACTATTGTCAGATATTCAATGTTATCAATCTGCCATGAAAAAGTAATTTTTGATAATTATTAAGTTAAGTAACAATGCAAATGAAAAATCAAACGAGTTAAACTAAAACTTAATAAATAACATTTATAACAATATATTGAAAACAAAACAATTAGTTTCTAATTCAATTGACTAAAGACTCAATATATCCACCAACACTTAATGGTTCGTCTATCAAATTCCCTTATTACATTCTTGATCATATCTGCCGTAATTTCCTGGCATTCTTCTGTAATTTTCCTTTCTAAATGGTCAATATTGTAAAATGATCTTTGCTGGTAAACCCTATATTTTAAGTAGCTCCATAAAAAATAATCCAGAGGGGTTAAGTCTAGAGATCTAGCTGGCCAAAAACTGTACGAATATCTATGTCATTAAATATAGTTGCAAGGTATTCCCTCACAGCTACTGTGGTAATAGCATGTAGCACCGTCTTGTTGAAACCATATACGTTGACGATCTACTAAGTATAATTCGCCGATAAAATTGTTTGAATAATTCATTTTGTAAAAAAAAATATTTTTATAAATACCACACCATACGTTGGTCTTGAATGAATATTGGTTGAGAGTATTGATTGTAAAGTGAAGATTACTGTCACACCACCAGCGACAATTTTGTGAACTGATAGTTCCATTTGATGTGAATGTTGACTCATCGGTAAAAATTATATTTCTTAATAAAAAGGGATACTCTTCTAATTCTCCTTGTATTAACGAATAAAATTCAAACCGTCTGTGATAATCTCTTTCTTTCAATGTATGAACAAACTGTGGTTTGTATGGATAATATTTGTTACTTTTTGAAATGTTTGCCATTGTACCTCTACTTACTTCATTTCTGATCAAAAGACATTATTTTTCTTAATGTCATTTTAGGATGTTCTACTACTGATACCATCACTTGTAATTCCGTGTCTTCACTAGCAACCCGCTTCTGACGTTTGTTATTGAAATGATTTTGAACACTTCCAGATCTCTGAAATTTATTTACAGTTTGTTTTGTAACTGTCGAATGCTAAATATTTTTATTCGGATGTCTGTTGTTATATATAGCGGTTGCTTCACGATAAGTCTTGTAATTATCTCCCACAATCAAAACTATTTCAATTTTCTGCTCACAACTTAACAGAACCGCCATTTTTGTATTCTAACTAAGGATTTGACGTTTGTCGTCAGTACATCATTCTATTCGCAAATTGCTTATAAACAGAATTTGTCACAGCATCCTAGATTAAATTTTTATTGGCAAATTACAAATGCTAATACAGAAAAGTTATTAAAATTAAAAAAATTATTTTTTTTGGCAGATGGATAATATTGGATATCTGAAAATAGTTTTTTATTGTGATTAACTTTTTTTAATAACAATTGTCAAGATTCTTAAAAATAAAAGGACTTTACGCTTGAGTAAATTTCATATTTTTAGACAAACCTAATATAAAAACTACACCAAAAAATACCAAAACCTGTCACCAGCTAAGCTGTCATCATCAGCAATACCGATACTAAAATTAAAAACAACGGGAAGCTTATATATACTATCTGCTTATCACGCATCGTTAAACTTAATTGATTCTTAAATAAAGCTTAAATTTTTTTAAAAATTTCTAAACTTTCATAAGAATCAAGTTCGTTTTTATTATCTACCCTCTTAATTAATTCAATGTCGCCTACTCTATGGCCATTTTCAAGCATATGCATGGCAACACTGGACCTATCTGTGTGATGATATTTGACATGAGCTACGTGCTCTTTAAAACGAGTTTTAATAGGTCTCTTGGTTTGCCCTATATATACTTGGTTACAGTCTTTACAATTAATTTTATATATTCCCGATTTATCACACATTTCTATTGGGTCTTTCGGATTGCCTAAAAGATTTTGCAAGTTGTTACTACTAGAGGTTACTGTTTTATAATCAAATTTTGAAAATATTTTTTGAAGACCTTTTGTGTATGTGGGATAATTTGGTAATTTGACATATTATCTATTTTGCTATTACTAGTTCCTAACGTTGTAATGTTTCTAATGTTTAACTTATGTTTATGTTTTCTAATTATGTTTGTGACAATTGATTCTTGAAAACCATTGTATGATGCAATCTGCTTAATATTTCTGCAGTTCTTTATCAAAGTTTTGTTTTGACAATGGAAATGTAATAATCGGTGAATCAAAAAGTTGAAAGATGCAAGTTTATGTTGCATACTATGGTTGGAATCATTTGTTATAAACCCTCATAGTGTTAGTGTCTTTACGATAAGTATCTATATCTAGTTTGTTGCCATTTCTTGTCACTAAAGTGTCTAAGAAAGGTAACTTAAGGTTTGTTTCTATTTCATAGGTAAACTTGATGGTCTCAAATTTTGAATTTAAAATTTCTACAAATTGCTGAGGGCTGTAAACTTTAGTGTCGATGACTGCAAAACATCATCTACATATCTACACCAAATTCTAGGAAAATATTCTAAATTTTTTTAAATCAGTTTCAAATTTACCCATGAACAGGTTAGCCATAAACGGAGATAGGCTGTTACCCATTGTTGTACCATAATTTTGTTGATAAATAGTATTGTTAATTTGAAATTAGGTTTGACTCATACATAATCTTGCTAATTTAATAAAATTATCTACTTCTGAATTGTTTAAATGGTTTTGATGTAACATACCTTTTAAATAATCTAAAGTGACATCTATCGAACGCTTGGAAACAATGAACAGTCTTCGAATGAAACTAAAACTTTGTTCTCAGCCAATTCAATGTTTTTAAATTTTTTCAATAAAATCGTATGAAT
The DNA here is from genome assembly GCA_030710515.1 of Abscondita cerata. Taxonomy (NCBI): domain Eukaryota; kingdom Metazoa; phylum Arthropoda; class Insecta; order Coleoptera; family Lampyridae; genus Abscondita; species Abscondita cerata. The sequence continues at coordinate 240,509 of JALBCR010000879.1, read as the reverse complement.
TTTGAACACTGAAATGTGATTGTTGATATTGAAAACCTGAAACAATGGGACGTATTGCTTTTCTGGGTTTATGTATCTTAGCTAAACAATACATTCTAGGAAGAACCGGGTTAGATACCTTGTATATATGTATGTATGTATGCATATTTTAGACCATGCAAAACTTTTTATAAAGAATGACTTTTTTCATAAAACTAAGAATAAAAATGTTTTCCATATGGTTCTAACTTAATTGGACACAGTGTATAATACATTTTTAAAAACACAGAAATTTGATTTGTAACGGTTGTAGTTCACAAATAATTTGGCTCGATGTAGCGCACTAAATTCGTGGAGGATCCAGTATTTGTAGTAGTTAGCACAGCAGCGTCTGGCTTAGTCGGTGAGTGAGGGTCGTTAAAGAACTGTACAGAAATAGACTGCTGCCTAACAAGGCGCCACCTGCTAGGTAATAGAAAAAATAAAACCGACCAACAGGAGCTTAACAGGTTTTACTAAAGGTCTATACGCTAAAACGAACACAAATCAGAGAGACAAATAGACAATTCAATATAGCAAATATAACTTAAAGTACTAGGAGAATGTGACAGAAATAGAGAGACTGTCGCATATGATTACGTGCGTTAGCAACAAAAATAAATGTGTCGAATTTCAGGTAAGCTTTTTAGTTACACTCCAAATTAAAGTTAGCGTTCCAATTGAGAATTGGTTACTAAGAGGGCCCGACGTACACACGTCACTTACACACGGTGACTTAAAACTAACTTAAACTCGGTTTAAAAAGGTAAGTACCTCCCGCCCACCCAAAAGGCCTTTTGTTTTAGCTTCAACCACTCTACGTAAAACGCCCAAGCTCTTATTGAACTGGTTAAAAACAAAACCAAACGTCGATGGTGGAGTCTACCCCAAATAAAAATTTGCTTAAATGCTAGAGATTCAAACCGTTTAATGTCACATGTACGTGAGCTTCATACGCATTAATATTGAATAGGTTACTTAGACATTAAAACTTAGCTGTATTCTGTAGTATGCAGTTCCGAGAATGAAAGTTCCTGCTAGCGACAGTATTCGACAGCTCCAGAAGGTAGGTAACCCCAGGATTTCCCTTAGGAAAAGTATGTAGCACAGAACAGATAGCGAATATACTCCCTCAAAGTATAGATTATGCAGAATAAACGACCCTAACAGACCGTAGAGTTCACCGGCTGGTTGCAGCTTAATTGGAGGCGAAACCGTGGTAGTTGTCAAGTTTTATAAAGAAAGGTTCTTAAATAGCCATTCCAGCACCCCCAGGAGTTATGTAGGTGTAATACACAATGAGAATATGAGGTCAACGCACGTGCTAAAACATACGTCGTAATTAGAACTAACACAATCACGAAACAAAGGAAGGGAAAAAAAATACTTACAGTGAATGCGGCCGAATTTAAATTTAAACACCAATTTGACTTGGAATTATTGAAACACACATTAATAATTTATGTGTAAAATTTCTTCAAACTTCAAAAGGCACGCTACAACACCCATGTACAAAGAAGAAGAAAATGTTCGCTGATCGTCTCCAAAACTTTTATGAATTAAATTTCCACCAATAGAAAATTAGCAACATGCGCGGCAAATTCGACTTTCGTCGTAACGTCCTACACACGACATACGGTTTTAAGAAGGCTCTTGACATACGTTCTACCTTTGCAAATAAAACCGTAACAGATTAGCACACATGCCTATGTAAATTACGTCAAAATTTAACCAGAAAATTAATTCAATACTTAAAAAGATAAATAAATTCTCTCCCGTAAAAGTGATGTTACAATAAACGGATTAACTAAAACATCAGTTGACCTCGTTCAAAATCCCCACCACAAACTCAAATTTCCCATTATAAGTGGTCCAGAAACGGCATCATAAAACTACTATCTTGCCAATCAGATATGCTTGCTTCACCAAAGAATACCATGAGAGACCAGAAACTAGAACCAGAAATTTTAAAAGTGTTTTCATATTTTTATAAAAAAATTCTACTGGTTACCAACACATCGATTAAAAAATAGGATGTTAATTTTACACCTTAGTTGAAGATCGAATAGTTATGAGTAGCTCCTATGTCTTTTACTAAACTGGATACATTAAAAAAAATTGTCTTTCTCCAAACACATTTTAAAATCTTTAAGTTTCGAATAGTTTAACAACAAAATTGTGCTAATTATTCCAAAACTTGGGCCTTCTTATAGGAGTTAGTAAAAAGGATTCCAGTTAGAAAGACACCGTGTCCTTAATTGTGCCGATGTGCCAATGACTCATTAAGAGTTCCTCTTTGGTTTAGAATAAAAACTTATTTTTGTTTTGTTAGTATATAAATTTTACTTGTATAAAACTTAAGTTCTTTCAGAGGGTTCGAAACTGTCAAAAATTGTGAAGAAAGTCTAATATTTTAAAAACAAGACACGAAGCATTATAATATTACTGCTTTACTCTATTTTTAATTATATTTATGGCACGATTGTCATTGTGAGATTCAAAAATTTATCAAAATTTTAACTAAAAAACAATTATTTCAGAAAGTACTCAATTTTGACATACACAATGTTTCTAATTTTTTTTTTCATAATTTAGTAAGACTTTCAGAAATGTAATAATATACCGACTGTTTCATTTAAATCAACAAAGTTATTATGGCCAATTTCCAGTGTAGCGGAAAATATTGTCCATTTGAAATTATTCTAGTGGGACTGCCTGTTTTTAAACTAGTCTTGTCTAGATTTGGATTTAAAGCTTGCTGATTGAAATTTCTTTCTAACGTTTCGTTATTGCAAGTGGTGCAATAGAAAGAACGAAAGTCTGATGCTCAACCATATGTGGAATTCAATCCTCAAGAACACCCGAACGGCACCTTATGAAAAACCTGGTTTGACTGTCGTAGTGCCCCCTTTGGACTAGTATAAATACTTGCGAAGCGAAACTTACAGCCTACCGAGGCTTGTGGCTAAGTAGTATAATTCCCCTATAACGAGCATTTACCACTCGGGTTCGATCCCCGCAAGAGTTGGTTGGTCTACGGTGAGTTTTTATAAAAGTTTTTTCGTGCAATTGCATGTTGTGTTAGTAACTTCCTTTGCTCCTTATCCAAACCTTAATTTCTCCATCCTTCAGACACACTCCCGGTGTACATACGCATGTATATATTAGCATTGGTATAAAAACAATGATATTAAAATGAAAACAAGAAGTAATGTCATTCAAAAATTTGCTGGAATAATTTGGGGAGCAGATGCAAAGACACTTCGTACAGCTGCATTGGCATTACTTTATTCTACAGCAGAATATTGTGCTCCTGTCTAGTTGAATAGTTATCATACAAAAAAAATAGATGCCCAGTTGAATTGCACTATGCGTATAATTAGAGAAACCATTAAATCTACTCATCTCGATTGGCTTCCTGTTCTTTGTAATAATACTCCATCGAACATTTGACGAGAAGCTGCGTTAAAACGAGAATGGGACAAATGCCAACTCAACAAAAACTTACCAATTTGGAATGACATTGAGAATCCTCCTGCCAAAAGACTTAAATCCCGAAATCCTATATGGTTGCAAGACTACTTACGTACGACTTTTTCTGAAGTTGAAGAGTGGAAAAAATTATGGTCTGGAGTTTTCAATAAACATCTCATTGATTATCCAATAATAGAAGGAAGCTAATTTTTAAAGTTTTAAATGTAAATTTTCTTCGCAGTTTATCTCTCGAGGAAAGCTCAAGCAAATATGCCTGTTTCACCTCTCTTCAAGAGGAACGCATTAGTCTACAGAAGCGTGTGGTCAAGTAGTATAATTCCTCTAGCACAAACATTTACCATTCAGGGAAGTCGGGTACAAAAACTGTATCGATCGAAAGCAATTCGGCAAAACAGCAAAATTTTAAAGTTCTAAGTAAAATTTGTGTCAAAAGTTTTAATGACAGTTTAAGAAAAAATTCTAAAAGTCCTGAAAGAAATTACAATGGATGAAAGCTACCCGGCAAATCGTTTAGATTCAGGTTTCATTTGAAAATGATTTATTTGAACGAAGAGAGAGTTTTTATAGTGAAGACTTACTACACTGTACTTCATGTTGATACCAAAACCATTAATCTATGACCCGTTTTCAAAAGCACCACCCTGTATACTAAGATTCAAAATTTGTTTGTTTCTTATAGGTGCTAGGCCAAAGCCAAGTATATGATTGGACTTAGAATGGAGCATAAGGGGCGAATGGGGGAATCTGGGTGACGGGGTCTAACAGGGGGGCTATTTTACATCCTTGTCCCGTCCGATAAGACGAGGGTTTCATCTAGTTACAAATAAAACTCAAAAAATATCCCAGTCTGTGTAGAAGATAAGAATTAAAGCTGAGTAAATTATTTTAATTATTTTTTTACCGAAATAGTTTTCATTAATGAAATAAATTAATTTTATACTCAGTATACTATTGGCGCGGAGTAATAAACCTGTCAGAATTATCGAATCTCCCGTATTGCAGTGGCGTAGGTACATGATACGTTTGGAAAATCATATTTTTAGTAGGTGAATACATTATAATAGTAAAATCTACCTTGATATGAATTATTATGTGGTTATATGTTATTTATTTTATTTGTATAGTAGATCACATTACAAATTTTACTTCTTACGTATTATATACCATTATTTTTGTATCTTGGTATAATACCCACATCTACAACTATGATTCTCGTTTCGTCAGTACCTGGGCTGATGGCAACGTGTTTACATAGATTAACCTATTGTTCTCAGACCCTAGATGGGTCGACATGCTGCAAGAGCGGCACAATGATCGTATTTTGGTTAGAATTTATTGGTTTTTACTTAACCGTAGAAGTACCGCTTTCACAAGAAAATAAAGAATTATTTCAAGCAATTATGATTTATTACTCCGCGCCAATACTATACAGACCTTAATTTATGTGATTTTAATTTTTAGTAAACGCTGTTTTGAGGGAGAAAACAAAAATTTGTCCTGTTTCATGTTCAAAAAGTCACCCTGTATGTATTTATTTGTTTACCCTCATTTTAATTTTAAAATTGTATATAAATCTCAAACTGTTAAAATTGATATTATTTCTTTCTTTTTTACTCCAATGCTTAATAGTAATGCGGATCAAAATATTAGCAATCAAAGAAATTTTAGCTAAATTGCTGTTAGTTATTCTCCAATTAAACTATGTTTTAGGTTTGATAAATAAATAATTAAAACAACTGTGACTTACCTCAAGCAGGTCCTTGGTACACAAACAAGTTTGGACGAGGAATAACAAAACAATAACCTTATTTAATATAATCCAGTCAGCCATAAAATCTAAAACAAAACAGGTATCAGCAATAATAAAATATAAATAGATTTTCCTGCACAAACTGTACATGTAAACACTACAAATTAAAAAAAATCAATCAGTTTATTCTAATTTCACTTTATTTTTTTATTGGTTTTCTATGAATTTTTTTTAATAAAATGAATAACATACAGCTTGACGAAGTTTACAAAAACCCATAAAAGGCGTGCCTGGAAAATCAAATATCAAGAATATATTCTGATAAAAGGTATTTCAGCGCTTCATACACAGTATAGAATTAATTAAGTAAAACAAGTATAATTTAAAAAATATGTCAGCATAAAAGACACATTTTATACACAAACACTCGTACTACTATTAAATATTCTATGAAATATTTCATTTCGTAATTGTAGAATGATATACTGGGTTGCATTTCTGTTTACTTTGTTTCTATACTGATCCTAGATACGCTTCGAGACGTAACTAACACAGTAAAAATAGTTACTGCAAGTACAAAATTTTAAAAATTGTTTAAATTTCAATTAATACAGAGTTATTATTCATTTGACGTTTGGGTGAGGGTGCTGAATTTAGTGATAAATTGTCAGTCATTTAACGCCATTTAGTAAACATGGAACAGTGGTTAGGTGCTCATCGTGCTTTTTCTGTGTTAAATCGTAAAAATGGCGACTCCACGACAACCGTGAGAAGGTTATTTCGCAATCAATTTAAATTCCGCGTCATGGGCGGGTACCGTCTTTTTATACAATTAAGTTATGGGGAGCAAAGTTTGAAGAAACTGGGTCCACATTAAATTTAAAACATAAAGGAGCAGCAAGAAGTGTTAGAACGCTAGAAAACATTGATAGAGTTTGAACTGCCATAGTAGACTAGTCGATATCGGAGCACTGAAAACCCACTTCAGTTATCAAATATTTTAAAAAATAAAATGGCGAGTCTAACTGAACAGAAAACTGTAAAAACATTTAGGTTAAAATAAAAAATTATGAAGTTACAGTAGTTTTAAATTTTCCCGCTTCACTGATGAACCCTGTATATTCTTACAATATTAACCAATCAAATTGCCTAATTTTAAAAAAATGAACCAATGGGAATCTTTACAGTTATAAAAATAGGTCTTGCTAGGTGAAACAAAATCGATAAAAATGTACCTTTCCTAAAAATTAATGTCAACATTTAACATTTATCCGGAATTGCATGTTTTATCTAAAATATACATAATGTTATCGATTGTATTAAATGGTAATAGTCTTTAATCATATATTAATCGTTTGTAATATAGTACACAAGGTTGATTTTCTAATTTTTTTGTTATTAAGGACTCAAAGGACATCCTGAATATACTGAACATGTTTTGATCACAGTAATTAATAAAACTAAGCTTCTGTTATAAGGAAACCAAACATAATTTTTTTATCTTAACAAAGTTCAAAAATATGATTTTGTAAAAAATATCTTACAAACCAATATACTTTTTTAAATTTAACGATATTTCCAAAACTATGCGAAGTAGATATTACAAACCATAATAAAAGTTGTTTTAAATTAAGAGCTAAATGCAAAAATATCATAAAAAACATATCATTCTATTTAACATAAAGAAGTTGATGTCGACTTCGGGATAACCGGAAGTGCAATATAAGCGAAACTATTTTACAATTAAAGATCAGTATGAATAATATATTATCACAAATTTTCAAAATTTAAATACGATTAGTTCTCCATAAACGTCTAATAGGCCACTTTGTTTGGGACACCCTGTATATGCAGGGTGGTTTACCGGGAACCGCCGCGATTGTTTATGTAAAAACTGTACGTAGGATAATTCTGAAAATTTGCTTATTTTAAAAAAGAACGCCCTATATATTACTACATTTTTAGATTCTACGTCTAATTCTAGGCATATTTCGTGTACAATGTCACATACCTCACCTCAATAGTTTCTAACCTATTTAATGTTTTATGTCAAAATTGGCGTTTGTTGACCAAAAACTAACTATGCGTTAACATATAGTAAAACAATAAAAGGGAGACTAAAAAATACTTTTTAACAGTACAGTACACAACATAATGCTATATGGGGGTAATGTGGCTGTTGACAAAGCCATTTAGAAATAAAATTTACTCTGTGGAAGTGAACTTCATGTGAAAAGACACGATCGAGTAAGAAAAAAAGGTATGGAGAATAATGGACACGACGAGCTCGATTACGAAAATTTTGGGAAATTGGGAACTCCAGTGAACATGTGTAAGGGATCTCAATCTGTAGATGCTTTAAGAAAGTAACGCAATTATTCCAACAAAAGAAAGCAAAAGAAGTAGACCCCCTCGTATTTAGGAATAGTACATCTCTTCTTTTTGAGGTGCTGTCTTCTTATTGAAGGTTGGCAACAACAATGGCAAATTCTTCTCTATTCTAAGCCGTTCTCAACAGTGCGTGCAAGTTAAGACCTGTCCAATCTCTGAAGTTCTTGAGCCACGCGCATTGTCTTCTACCCGGTCCCCGTCTGCCCTCTATCTTTCCTTCCATTATCAATCTGAGCAGAGAATATCATTCATGGCGCATTATGTGTCCTAAGTATGCGGCTTTATAGTGATCAGTAATTCTCTTTCTCCTCCCATTCTTCTCAATACCTCGTCGTTTGTTACATGTTCCGTCCACGATATCCTCAATATCCTCCGGAAGACCCACATCTCAAACGCCTTCAATCGATTTAATGAGCTAATCTTTAGCGTCCATTCCATACAGCAGAACCGAGTGTACGTAACACATTGCAAAGTTATAACTTTTATTGCCAGACCCGTATTGCACAGTAGATTTCTCATTTTTATGAAAGTTGATCTTGCTTGCTCGATCCTTGTACGTATTTCTGTATTTGGGTCCATTTTGTTTGTTAACAGCATCCTAGATATCTGCACTTATTCACTTGTTCTATTTTTTTGTTATATACTTCTAGATTTGCCACATTGGTTGGGGTAAACACTATTACCTTTGCTTTGTTTATATTTATTTTTAATCCCAATGTATCGCCTTCTCTTACATCAAACGTTGGAGTCTATCCGGGCTGTCCGCAATTATGGCTGTATCGTCTGCATATCTAAGGTTGTTTAGTATTCTACCAATAATTTTTATACCGTCTTTTCTGTTGCTTTTTGGAATATATATTCCGAGTAGATATTGAATAGAATCGGCGATAATATGCAGCCCTGCCTAACCCCTCGCCTGATTGGAACCGTTCTTGTAAGGCATACTTAAAGTTTTACTGATGCCACTTGTTGTCTGTAGAGGTTTCGGATAATTTTTGTGTCGTGATTGTTTAATCACTTTACTGTTAAGATCTTCATCAGCTCTGGGTGCTTAACACTATCAAAGGCTTTGGCGTAGTCTATGAAGCATATATATATATATATATATATATATATATATATATATATATATATATATACGTTTTCCTATATGTTTTCCTTTGATCCAAGCATTTCTGTAGGAGAACCGAGAGCCCAAACAGTGCTTCTCTCGTGCCAAGTCCTTTTCGAAATCCAAACTGTTGATCGCTGAGATCCATTTCGCACCTATCTGTTATTCTATTGTGCATTATTTTAAAGAGTAATTTTAAGAACTGTCCTATTAGGCTTATTAGGCGGAACTGGTCACATTTGTTTGGATTTCATTTTTTTGGGATGGGGATGAAGATTGACTCGTGCCACTCTTCAAGGCAATTTGCCCGTTAGATATATTACATTAAAGAGTATTAAGTATTTCCATGTTATTTTCATTTACAAGTTCGATCATTTCTGGGTATATTTCGTCAGAGCACGCAGCTTTTCTTGTTTTCAGTAGATGTATTAATTTGCGAACTTCGCTTGCTATTATTTTTGGACTGTTTTCTTTTTCTGTCGTGAGTAATTGGAACTTTGGTTCATCGTCAAATAGTTTTTTTTAATATATTTCGTCTATTCTTCTTCTTCTGTCCAATCTATCGTCAGTTTGTTGTCGCTAATCACTAGTTTTGTTTGCTGCGTGCCTGTAGCCTCTTTAATCTTTTTGTGAACATTAAAAAGGTCGTGTTTTCCTATAAGTTTTCTCTCTCCCATATGTTCCCACATAGGTTCGATGCATGCTTCGTTTCCGATCTCCATTTCCATGTTTGATCTAATATTTGTTAGGTCTTCAATGAGGGTCTCATATACCTTATCATATGTGGTGGGGTCTTTCAGTAGTGTCATATCTAGCCGTTTTTCGTTTATTGGTTGTAGTTTCTTCAGTCTAAATCTTATTCGTGCGATCAGTGGGTTATGATCTGAGTAGTACATAAAAGCGGTAATGGAAAACAGAGATTGCCAGGGGAAAAACAGTAAAAGATATAAAGAAACGTAAAAACAAAAAACGGCGTACTCGTAAAGGAAAATGCCGAAAAAGAAAAAGAAAGAATTGAAAAACCGTGTTGTGTGATCTGGGTAACTTGGATTCTAGAAGTTATAACGTTAGCGCACCACAGCAACATAAATTAAAATTTTCTTATCCTGAAAGTAGTACTTAAGCAGATAGCAACTATACGCAAATTATTAGTGCTAGCACATCGAATATAACACGTAGTAAAAAATATGTGAACATTTTCAAACTGACTCTTCCCTTTCAAACCTGATATTAGGTACGCGAAGAATAACTGGCCAAGACAATTCAAACCATTTTCTAATTGAAGATCGCTATGCAAAAAGGTCAAATGTATAATAAGCATAAGGGGAAATAAAATAAATGCAATTACTTTATGAATATGACAATAGATGTAATAGAAATAAATTTACAAAACAAGTAAAAAAACGAGGGTCAGTTAAATGTAAAAAGAAATTGGCACTTATATCAAAACATTAAAAAACAGTTAAAAAATTAGAAAAATTCGAATAAACAGTTTAATACAAAAATATAAAAAGGAAATAGACGTAAAAGAAAGAGTAAAAACGTTTTCAACATAACATGGTAAAAAACCGAAGAGACTGTTGTGGAAACAACATTTCCAAAATATTTGAAAGAAAGATGAACACAACCCCTAATTCAAAATTCCACAGAAGAAGAAGGCAAAGTGGAAGCCAACGAGTAGGTGAAAAGAAAGCAAATAAAAATTTTCTAAAGAGATAGAAAGAGCCGGATTTTATAATTATATGAAAAAATAAATTATGAAAAAATAATAATAAAAGTAGTAAGTGTGTGAAATTCAAAACAGAAGAAATTATAAGCATATATGGATTCAATATGATGCAAGCAATATATGAAGATGCCAGATGGAAAAAGTACGAAGTAGCCTTGAAAAGTATAACGCAAGGTCTATAAAGTAGTAGGTCCAAATACCAGTAATGAAATACACAAGCAAAAATAAAAATATTGAAGAAATAAAATATGGAACAATGGATATAAAATACCAAGTAATGAAATTAAATGATCTGTAATAGTATATTATTTTATAAGGAGCCTTGGTGATGGTTAAAAATCATTTAAGTTCTGCATAAAATATACTATTTTTTCTTCAAACAAAAACAGCCAAATCAACCGTAAGGAATTTATATACAGAAAATCCCGTTTGCTTTGTAACAATTGTACCGGGTGTCCTATTTTCGATGTAATTGGAGGGTTTTAGGTATTTTGCGAATTGATAGGGAAAAACCGTGGATGTTTTAGACAAATTTAATGGTCTAAACAGCACTTTGACATCTCGACTTGTTTGGGAGATACATAATGTTTTGCGTTTTATGCCGTTTTATTTAAAGCTTCATAATTTTTTGTTTGTAAATATTTTTTATTTTAACCAAAAATATTTTTTGTGCTTTTTCTTATATTCAATTTAATGGCGTACTAGAATTAATTCTGGCTTAATTCGTTTTCGAGTTACAGACCAAACATGCATTTTTTTAAATAGAAACCATAGTTGGCTATGACTCCATTGATTAGAGTTTTTTTAGCTTTCTGAAAATATCAAAACACCTCTTGATCAAAGTCACCTATGAACTTTTGTTCTTATACATAATTGGCCAAAAAGTTATTAAATTCAGTAATTAATTATTATTTTAAGCAAAACTTTGAAACATTAAATCTAATCACATCTATGTATGTTTTGGCCATTTATTTATAAGAAACAACTGCGTGAAGTGTTAACGAATGCGCGCAGTAAACAAAAGTTCATAGGTGACTTTGATCAAGAGGTGTTTTTCAGAAAATGTTTTATAATTTCCTTATTTGCCGAGAAAGAAAGTTAAAAAAAATATCTATTCAATGAAGTCATAGCCAACTATGGTTTCTATTTAAAAAATGCATGTTTGATCTGTAACTTGAAAACGAATCAAGGTAAAATAAATTCGAGTACGCCATTGAATTGCATATAAAAAAATGCACAAAAATGTTTTAGTTAAAATAAAAAATATTCACAAACAAAAAAGTTATGAACCTTTACAAAAAAACGGAATAGAACGCAAAACACTCCGTATCTCCCAAACGAGTCAATATATCGAAATGTTGTTTAGATCATTGAATTTGTCTCAAAAATCGGGCCAGGGTCCCGACCACGGTTTTTCCTTATCAATTCGCGAAATACCTGAAACCCCCCAATTTCATCAAAAATAGGACACCCTGTACATTCAACTTGTAATTAAATGGTAATTACAATATCTAAATAATACTTTTTGACAAATAAAATTATTTATTATGTTACTGCAATTTATCTGTTTTAAGCGCCGTCGACAGTGTCATGGCAATAAAGTGACATTTAAGCATTGTTAGTCATGTAATAGTATATATTCTGTAACAAGGTTAGAATAAAAATTCGTTCCGCGGGAATGGTACGAGCGCGAGCCGGAGGCGACCGTGAGGAATCACAAGCATCGCAAATATTCATTCTTACCGTGTAACCGACTGTACCTACTTTCTCCACAACCAGAGGTTTTAAATAAATATTTTAAGATAGCAACAATTATTATTAATAGTCAAGACCAACGCTATATTGTTGCATTTAAATTGCACAAGCATAGAGGTGTGCTAGAATATTTTTCAATCCCAAGAGTGAGAATGTTAGCATTTTGTAATTAAATTTGATTTCAGAATTGTGAAATTCTATTTGGGTCGTAGAGAAAAATTATATTATGTAATTTTTTAGATAACTAAATTCAATTTAATTTTTCCACATCTGTTACTTATTAGGTACAATCAACATTTTTTTTTAATTTAAAAAAATACGTAAAAATTGAATTAATCGTGTTTCGAATTCAGACTTTAGTAGACTGTCACCACCATTGTCATTTTCAAAACCACCTCCAAACATTCCGACTATTTACAAAAAGTTTTCCTTTTTGTAAAATGTGGAAATGTTTTGACATCTATTTTGGTTATGAAGAATTTCAGTTCCACAATGATGATGTAGTATTTATCTGGGTGTGGAAACATGATAATATTATGAATTTGAAAAGCTTAGTATGAACATAAGATCCAAAATATTTTGGATTTGGTATTTAAATTTAAGCACTTTGCCGACAACTTTATAAAATTTGTCAATTTGCCATAAAAAATGTAAAAAAAAATGTTTAACCAAAAGAAAATGATTGCTAAATATCCATTGATGAAATTATATATATTTTTTATATTTTTTGTTTACCATACGAATAAATAAATATTTTTTGTTTTCTAAACCTAATTACAAGTACGTGTTAATACACATCTTACCATTATTTATTTCATATAAAGTTAATAATTTTGTAGTATGCGTGTGACAATAAAACCTCTGAACATATACTAAAGCCCACCACAAGGACTGGGCTTTATTTCTTATCATGTTCAAAACATTCCTTACGCGACTTATTTTGGTTTAAGGCAATTATGTGTAAACCACGTATTTGGGCTAAATGAACTAAAGAAAATATGGGCGACGGATTAAGAATGCTTGGCGAAGGAATATTACAGCGATATGTTGCACAACATTTCAAAATTCCCCATCGTACATTAAAAAACATCTATAGAATTGAAAATCTTTAAATCACTTAGAAGAAAACTAGTTTTCATCATAGATCTAGAGATTGAACTGGAAACAAAAATTACCACAATTCAAAAACGAGGGTTGTCTTTGACTCTTAAATCTTTGAGGCGATGTGCTTATTTATTCATTAATAAAAGATAAATAAATTTTCCCAAAATAAAAATATGCTTGGAAGAGAATGGTACAAATTGTTCATGAAGCGGCATACAAAAGAGTATGACAACAACGGTGTTCATAAAATGGCTACACCATTTCTTAAAATTCATGTCACATCTGCCAGTAATTTTGATTTTTGATGGAGTTGTTGCCATTTGATATCTCCATTGTTGACAAAGGTGAAGAAGTATCAATTTGTGCTTATCCAATAACATAACGCATGAATTATATCCAATGGATATATTTAGATCCTTCAAACATTACTGGGACAAAGAACTTCTCTAGTATTGGAAAAACCGTCCTGAAACACATTTAAACAAGAAAATTTACTCCTGTTTGGGGACGATCAATGAGCGACTGACATCTGCTCCTTTAATAAAAATATTCTGTCCAACAACAATGAGATGCCAACTGCAAAAATCCAGACAACAACGTAGAAAAATCAAATAGCAAAGGAGAGAGTCCAGCATGGGAAATCTACGGGTTAAAGAATGGGATTTGGAGGATAAATAACTTCCAAAGACAGGATACTACGAATGTATTTTAAAAGTATTGATAACACCAAATACCGAAACATCAAAGAGAAACATAATATACGAAAGAAGGCTTTAAATTATAACGCACAAGAGGTTGCTAAGAGTCTCTTAAAAGAACGAAATGATCCTGACACAAACTTCAAAAAAAGAGCAGCCGGATTTACATTAAAAGACGGCAACAAAGGACCGTTTCTTAAAATTCAGATCACTCCGCCAGTAATTTTAATTTGTGATGGAGTTTTTTGCTTATGATATCACCATCGTTGACAAGGCTGAAGAATAAGATGTCTACAGCCTACCTTAAAAGATAAGAAGAAAGTCAAGGTCAACCAAGTCAATTTTAGCAGAGTTTTTAAAACCTATTTTTTTTTCTCTTTGCTTGTCATTAATACAGTTTATAGCCTTAAGTCCATATATTTTCAGAAAATAAAAATTAAAAAAGACGGTCTTTATTAACCGCACTTAAGTTAACGTGTTAATGTAAAAGGTGTTATGTCCAAAGAAACACCAGACACTCATGTGCCCGATGTTAGATATGTCATCACACGTGACACAAGCAAGTCAGACTCTTAACCAGTTCGACTCTATCCTACCCACCACTGCTGGACAAGTTAATGTGGAATGTACCGGTAATGTATTGATAAAGACAGTGCTAGTGAAGGTGTCAACAGGAACAAGCAATTCCCGTATTGTTCGCCTCCTGTTCGACGAGGGCAGTAAACGCAGTTACATTTCTAGTAAGGCAGTGGAGGAAATTTACAGCGAGCCGGTGGCATCAGAAACAGGGAGAACAGTTTTGTTTGATGGGTCACTTACAAATTATCAAAAAGTATTCAAACATTTGGTAACTGTATCTAGCCTTGACTGAAGCAACAAGTTATAACTGACATTGCGAAAATCCAAGAAACTTGGATGTGGAGTTGCTAGAGTTCCAAACGGACCATGGATTTAAGAGTTAGAACAGAAGGGGATTAACATTCAAGACAGGTGTGCTGTTGAAGTGCACGTAAAGACATTGATATTGTAATTGGCAGCGATTTATGGTTTCAGCTTATAACAGGCAACGTCCAAAAGCTCAAATGCGGATTGGGAGCAACGAAGACTTTCTTTGAACGGACTCTCAGTGGATCAGTGCCCTCTCCGTGTGACGGAGCTGCAAAGGACATTATATCAATGTTTGTTGCCGAGAAAGATATTTCCAAACCTAGAAGTAATTGAAGTAAAAGATTCCGTGGCTAGTCTATTAGAGGCAGAAAAAGATCGGGAAGCTAAAAAATTATTCTAATCTACCACTACCCGAAATGAGGAAGGACGATATTGTCTTCAATTGCCCTAGATTAGCGAACCACAAGAACTTCCTACCTATTGCTCACTAGCCGAAAGAAGACTTGTCTCCACTACAAATAAACTGGATAAGCATGGAAAGTATGAGGTGTACGACAATATCTTTTTATCATGGCAACAAGAGGGATTCATCGAAGAAGTAAAAGATGAGTGTGAACAAAGTCATTATCTACTTCATCACCTAGTATTTAAGGAGAGTAAACAACGCCAGTCCGTCCGGTTTTCGACGCGTGTAGTAAAGCAAGCCGATATCCTTCACTCATATAAAGGACCAAACACAATTGAAATGTTTCCAACCATATTGATGAAATTCCGAGAAAAGAAAGTTAGAGTTTCTGCTGACATTAGAAAAGCCTTCCAAATGCTGGTAGTACAAAAAGAAGATCGCAACATTTTCCGGTTTTTTTTTGGTGGGATAAGAAACATTGCGCATTGAAGATATTCAGGCACACCAAAGTTATCTTCGGAGTTAATTGTAGCTCGTTTCTATTCTCTGAAGTTATAGAAACTTACTTATTGGACTCCGTAAGTGCAAACAACGAGGTAGTAAAGATGCTAAAGAATTCAATGTATGTGGATAACTTATTGTATTCAGTTGATAGTTTCCAACATTATGAGAAATTCAAAGGTGAAGCAGTAAAAATTATAGGAGAAGTTAAGCTCGAGTTACTTTTGAGCATACTGTCAGTGGTGAGCAAAGTATTTAATCCAGTTGGTGTAACGTGTCCAGAGTTGGTGCAACCCAAGTTAATTCTGCAGCGTTCGTGTCTTGGGATCAGCAGTTGCCGGAGGAAGAGAGGCAGCAATTTATAAAGTAGATCAAGGAGCTGCCTCTACTCTCGGAGATTCTACCACGACACCACAAACTGGACAAGTGCACAGAAGTGCAGGTACACACCTTTTGTGATGCTAGCGCTGATGCCTTAGCCGCTGTAGTGTATTTAAGAAGAGAGAATCAGTATGACGTGATGGTGCAGTTAGTGCAAGCAAAGAGTCGTATTGCACCAATCAAGAAAACAACAATTCCTCGTTTAGAGTTGTTGGCGTGCTTTGTGGGAGCGAGGCTAACTGAAGCTGTGAAAAAACCCTTCGCATCGACTTAAAAACGTTAGTGATTCATCAACCGCGATTTCTTGGATTCGACGTAATGATGAATGGGGCACTTTTGTGGGAAGCCGAGTTTCTTTTTGAATTAACGAACGAAAAGGACTGGTGACATGTTCCGGGAAAGCAGAAACCGGCGGATCTCCCATCACGTGGCTGCTCACCGAAGAAGCTACTAGAATCCAGATGGTAGGAGGGTCCGAGCTGACTTTATATGCAGTGGATGGTTTGTACCAAAATTTTCCAGTTATTTGAAAAATGTGAAAGTCATTGGATGGATAAGGAGATTTATATCCAATGCCCGAGTTCCAGTTAAGAAAAGAATAAAGACAAAATTTCTTATGTATCCAGAAATACGTCGGGCTGAGCTGGATATTATCAAAATTATACAAGACAAAGTGTACAATAGTGAGCCGAAATGTAAAGGACTGCCAGTCGTAAAAATGCAAGATGGATTGTATCACGTAAAGACATCCATCACTCAGAGAAATGATCTGGAGTCATTTAAATGGCCATTGTTACTCCCCAAGGAGCATCCGCTTGTGCATCAATTGATCATGGGTGCACATAAGCTTTTTGGACACGCAAGGACTCAGTTTCTTATGGGAAAGTTACGAGAAAGATTACGCAGAGTAGAAAACAATATCTAAGCAGATGTACGACATGTCAAAAATTTGACGCATCTAAATGCTATGTGGTACCGGTACCTCTTCCAGTGAAACGCGTGACCGATGTAAACACAACTGTAAGTGATCTAACAAATTATATGTACTGGGTCCCCCATATTAGACTATACAATTTAAAAGTCGAATAAAAACTTTCTAATCAAAGTAAATTAACTTTTTAATCGACTAATATATAGCTAGTTCTGTGGATTTATGACTAAAGTAAATAACAATTTAAGTTTTAAAGATCATGTCTTCCGAATGCCCTCCTTCGCCTTCAATGCATTTTTGAATTCTAAGTTCAAAATCCATCATCACTCGGTGAAGCAAATCTCCATTTATTCTTGCAATTTCATTTCGAATCTGCTCCTTCAGCTCCAGAATTGTTGCGGGACGACTTGCATAAACTTTTTGTTATCCTCAGAAAAAAAAATTGGGGGCCGTTAAATTGGGAGATCTCGGGGGCCAATTCAAATTTCCAAATCGGGAAATTATATGGACGTCAGAAAAATCTCGAAAAATTCTCATAGTGTTTCTGGCTGTGTGAGCCGTTGCTCGATCTTGCTGGAATAATATGGCGCCATTTAGTCCACCTCTAATTAGTTCTGGGATAAGAAACGTTTGCAACATGTTTATGTAGCGTTCGGAATTAACTGTAACAGAACGGTTATTTTCATCCTCAAAAAAATAAGGACCGATAATTCCGAATGATGCTACACCGCACCAAACAACGACTTTTGGACTGTGGAGGTTTTTGGTAAATGGACATTTGCTTCGCCGAGTGATGATACATTTTGAACTTAGAATTCAAAAATGCATTGAAGTCGAAGTAGGGCATTTGGAAGACATGATCTTTAAAACTTGAATTGTTATTTACTTTAGTCATAAATCCCACAGAATAAGCTACATATTAGTCGATTAAAAGGTTAATTTACTTTGATTAGAAAGTTTTTATTCGACTTTTAAATTGTATAGTCTAATATGGGGAACCCAGTATAAAAATGATATCCTGTTAATTATACAAATAAATTTTAATAAATGCGAATAATTCAGGAATATAAAATAGATAATACATGTAACTTGCATTATGCACGACTTAAAAAAATAAAAAATGTTTTAAAGTATAAGCGTTTAAATTAAATATATAATAATTTAAAGTACGTTGCAATTAGTAACTAGTATGCAAAATTTAATAATAATACGCTGTTGATTCGGAACTTTAATACATATCTCGTTTTTAATTTGCAACTTACATTTGTGTACCCGGCAATATATAAATTCGCAATGGCATTTTTAATTTAAAAATACCAAGTAGACAAAGCTTTGTATATGGAAATCAATTTTGTTTTGTATGTCGGTCATGATAACAAAGTTAAAAAAAATTAGTGGAAGCTACAGTCGCATGCACATTTTACATTAAAATCTAAATATTTACAATTGGGCACAAAAAGTGCACAACGAATTGATTAAATAGAAAAAGTCAAACTTTTATTAACGTTTTTATTATAATTGTGAATTGTTTCAGTGTATGGATAATATTAAAAATTAAAACCTATTTGAGCACCAAACAATAATCATTTTTATACCAAAGCAATCACAGAGATATGAAAAACCTTCCCTTTTGATTCGTGCAAATTACAATCTAGAATTCATTTTGTTTTAAATTTTTATTCTCGTTCACATTATCGTCTCTCGTCAAGTCACCCGCTATAAGAGCAGAACTGGTGCTCTTTTCGTAATTATTTTCCCGCTTCCGTCATTGGTGACATCCTCCGGCTGGCCATCTTTTTAATTTGGATCCTTTCTTATGCAGTGCTGCTTGCATCCACTTCAACAATTGTCTCCCTTTTGTTATGCACATCATATTCATGTTATATTTTCATTGTTCTGATTAATTGTCTTTTTTGTCTATTTTTCCAGCTTTGTTAGAGTATTAATTATTTTTAAAGCCACGCTCTTTTTTTCTTCAGATTGTAAAACACCCGCCACATTCCGTAAAAACATTTACTTTGGCGCTCGGCAAATAACAAAACTATTTTGTAGTGGTCGGTGTAGGTAAACAAGTAAAGAAAAAGAACTAAAAAACAAGTGTCACTACCAGTGTTTGCATACTGAAAAACAAATTCTTCCACTAAAGCTTCTAAAGAAAGGCTTTTATTAATACTGCCGCTGGGTAAGTCGCGAGATTAAAGATTCGTTTAGGCGAAAGACAACCCCTAAATACAATGCGATATTTGCACATGTGTCTTTTTCATTTTCTTAAAACAATACAAAGCTCTAATACTTGTCATTTAAAAGAAATTACAATTTCCAATATCAAACACATATGCGATCATACACTAATATTACCAAATTGGCACTTTCCATTACCTACTTTTTACCATCTACGAGTTGAGAAAAAAAGTTCTTAATTAATTTCATTTGAGGATTTGTCAATAATGTTTAGCGAGAAAGACCTGAAACGTTTTCAGTGAGAAAATAAAATCTGTTCTATTATTTACTAATAACCGATACCGAAGGGGAATAAAGTGACTAGTCCATGATTAATTTTAATTTTAAATTTGCTGTTAAATCTGATATTTGAACTGCAAAATCTTGATAAAACTTTAACACAACTTTTTTAAATTGAGGGGAACGCATGGGATGTTTGAAACTCAATTAATTAATAAATTGCTGAATTACTTCAATTAATGCATAGTCAACTCAAACTTAATTATAACAAATTTTTTACTGAAGAATATTGTTGGTTTAAATTAAAATAACACATCCTTTTACATAAGAGAACTTCTGTAGGTAAAGGTTAAACCTTGTCTATAAGAAATATGTTAGTTCTAATCGTGAACATAAAAAGTGACTGCATTACGAAGCGGGGGTCAGCCGGCAGCAGGGTTTCAAAAAATGGGCAACTAGTACAAGAAACACGAAGATTTTATTTTTAGACAAAAGAATATTAAAAATGGAGCTAACGGTATCAAACAATATTAAAATCAAACGTTCAACCAAAATAAATTGAAACAAAAAAACTAGTAACAGTATATGATGAAATACATGAAATAAGTTCAGCATATAAAAACAGAATGAGAAGGTGTAGAAGAAAAAATAAGAATAGCAAACAAAAAACGTGCGAAAAAAAATTGGATAAATCAAAAACCAACGTATTGATTTAAATGTGTAACGGGGTGACGGTCTTAGGGCCAGAAGTCTTGTGGGAAGGTGTTTGAGAAAGAAAAATAGATGGGCTACTAGAGAGTTGATGGTCTGCTAGTAACGTTAATAACTATGACTACAACACCAAGTTATCAATTACTTTAATTGAGAGAAATAAACGGGAGACTTGTGAATGAATGAGAACGAGCAATTGATATTGTGAAGGAGAATGAAAATAAAATAATAGATGGTGCATAAAACAAGTTGTTTAGAAGAAATGAAAATAATAATATATAAACTGTTACATAAAAAGGATGGCAAATGTTTTGATTTGAAATAAGGTCAAGAATTAATATACAAACTGTTAATGAAAGAAGAAGGGTGGATCGGTCAACATGTATTGAAATGACTGGTAAATTAGAGAATCGAAAATGAAAAAAAAAATTAAAAAAAAGAAGGAAACATTTACTCCGTCAATTAATTGAAGAAGGCAGCCTTTGAGTACTTGGGAACAATAATAAAGCAGCGATGGGAAAATTGAGACAAAAAATAGCTAACAAAATTAAGAAAGCGAATAACATTTACTACGCAATTACTAAACCATACTTGGAAAAAAAGAAATAAAAACGAGTACAAAACAGTAAGTATACAATACAGTAGTAGTGCCAACGCTACTATACTCAACTGAAGCACTATCAACACTACCAGACCATAAAAGAAAACTAACAACAGCAGAAATGAAATATCTAAGAAAAATAAAAGGAGTATCGAGAATTAGACACAATTAGAAATGAAACAATATACAATACACTTAAAGAAAGAATATGGAACAAAAGAAAAAGAAATAATTAAACTGGCAAGCACATATAACAAGAATAGAACCAAATAGAATTACTAAAAATATCTACAAGCAAAAAGCAACACAAAGAAACCACTCGGAAGACTACGAAAACTTTAAATAACGTATTACAAGAGGTAGCAAAGAAACAAACACTACACCACACTCGAACAACTATCAAATATAGCAAAAGATCGAAAAGGATTGACAAACTGGATAACAGACCGCTACCCGACACCTTAATGGTAAAACGGGACAAGAGAAATAAGAGAAGAAGAAGAAGAAGATGAAATTAAAGCAAGGATAATTTACCAAAGGAAAAACCTAAGAAAATTAAAGAAACCCCAAAAAATAAGAACTTAGAACTTAGACCTTGAGGAAAAAAAATTAGATGAAAATCTTTCAAAACTTTGGCGTAGAAAGAGATACACTCCGCACAACAAATTATCGGATTTATGGAATGCCCATGGTGAATATTTGTACATAATGGTACTACATGTCAATTACAACAAAACACGTTAAAATTCCACTTACCAAAAAAGAAATAAAGGGAATGTGAAAGAGCAAAAAATTCAATTTTTATTTAATTTTTTTCACAAAATCTGATGAATTTGAATAGCAAGTATTGCCCCCTCTTGCTCTTATAAGGGCCTGTAGACGCCGTGGCATACTTCTTATCAGTGCTGCAACATAGTCATGGCTCATGGCTCCAGTAAAGAATGTTGTAGATCTTCCAGGTCTCTTGGAGGCGCTATACGCTGCCGTAACTGCTGCCTCAGATAGTCCCATACATGTTCAATCAGGATTCATATCCGAGCTTCGTGCTGGCCAGTTTATAGTGGGCACTCCACTATGTGCGCTATGTGTGGGTGGGCATTATCGTGCATAAACAGAAAATCTTCTCCGATGAAAAGACTGTACGGTATGACGTAAGGCTCTAAAATCTTTGTTATATAACGTATAGCTGTAAGGTTTCCATTCCAAAACGTCACCAATTCCGTACGGGCTTATAAAGAAATTCTTCCCCATACCATCACCGAGCCACCGAAACTGACCCTTGGTCAAAAATTGCACTGGGCAAATCGCTCGCCATGCCTACGGTATACTGGTATACGTCGATCAAAAGATCATAAACAAAATCGCAAAAAAAAATCTGCCAAAATTACAAACCGCCAGTCATCTCTTTCCCAATTAACATGTGTTTGAAAATGTCTCGTTAAAATGTGCCCAAGTGCGACTGCTGGTCGACTGTTGCACACCCATGATACCAGCGAAGTGTCTTTGAGAACAGACATCACGCAATAAACAATTGCTTGGGCCGCTTATACGGCGCTTAGATGGCGCGAATGTCTTTGCGAACCGCCATTCAAAATAAAAATTTAACAGGGGTGTGCCAAATGCAAAGTTTGCAGGAAATTAACAAGGCAAAAGGTTAACTGATGTTTTACCTTTCTAAACAATCGCCAAAAAGATGTAAAATAGCGCATCAAAAAGAAAATACTCTTTGTGTATTAAAAGTCAAATATTTGACGACCTGTTGCTATAGATCCAATAAACTAGGTGATGCAATATTTGTTGTACAGATGTAATAAATAAATAAAAAAAGATGATAGACAAGATGAAGACACTCACGAAGAAATAAAAAATAGAATACAAGATTGTAAGAGTGGCTGAGTAAACACTAGACCTATTTCAAAAGAATACCAATGATTGACCGATTAAAGTTTTCGAAGTGGGGAGAACAAAAATATGAACATCAGCACAACATAACATTTTGCTTCTAGAAAGTGTCTATTCACACAAGTACAACTGGAATTTAATGTACAAATGCAAAGTAATCTAAGGTTTAGAATCCACCAAAGCAGAGAAGAGAAGAGATGTGTTTTGAACAAACCAATCAGATTTCGTTATTTTCATGTCTCCTCTTGGCTTAGCTTTGGTAGAAATAGATCAAGCGGAGAGGTGATGAGATGTCTAATTTTTCTATAGGCCCGGTGTCGTATCTGCTAAAGCAAAGAGGAGAGGAGACAAAGGAGATGTTTCTGATTAAACTAATCCAGATATCGTTATTTTCACATCTCCTATCCGCTTAGCTTTGGTGGAAATGGATCAAGCGGAGAGGAAAGGAGATGTCTAATTTTGTTATACAATTATGTGTCACGAGCAAGAAAGCGGCGGGACAGAGTGGAAATGCGTGTAATCGGGCGGCGTCCGCGCTCCCACGCTTTGTTCCCCGCTGCCTTCTTCCCGCACCCCGAACATCTGAAAGCGTTATTCGATTGACTGACCTTGAATGCAAGAGTCGGTCCGTTCGTCATCCGTATTTTTAAGTTTTAAGTTTCCAAAATGGAAAAACATGGACAAACATTTCATTGAAGTGGTTAAAAATTTTCATATGCTACAAACAGCTTACATACGTTTTGGTGAAAATAACCTGGCAGATTCGCAGCACATCTTCTCTCGTCTCCTGTACTCTTTGCTTTGGTGGATACCGGACCATAGAAAAAAAAAGTAAAAATAGTACGCCACTGGTCGATACTTTTTAAAATTATTTTGTCACCTTTAATTGCACGAAACCAACAGATAAGTTGTATAAGTTGCGAGTATAAGAAATACAAAGAATACAAATAACTTTTTACACAAATAAATGGAATCACAAACTAAAACTTAACAGTTCCTTCGTTGGCGGCATCAATAAGTATATCAAACGAATAAGAGTACAACATGAGGTTAATATAGTGTTGAGCAGAAGATAAAGAAAGAAACGTAGATAGCCTTCCTCGAGATAAATGCGACTGTTATGCAATGGTGTCCTTCAAGTAAATGCGGGTAAAGAAGTCACCAACAAACTTTGACATTAGGAAGCACACGAAGCAGGTAGAAGCTTCTAGTCAGTGGTTACTTATTTACTGATAACAGTCAAAAATACCATATAAGTAATAAGTTCTAGAAATTTCACAAAATGGTGGTAAACCGCACTTTTTGATTGATGAAAAAAAAACACTATTTCCAAAGTAAAATAGATTAATAACAGACCTGCAAAATTTCCATTTTCTTAGTTATAAGAATGGGTGGAGATGATTCTTGTAGATTTTTTTACGTTGACAACGAATTTGATCTTGAAATTGCTTCAACACGTGGCTATTTTAACGTTAACGGTAAACTTCAGCTAAAATTTCGACTGCTGAGCAACTTCAAAGTCAGATTCGTTTTCAGGGCAAAAAAGGTTACATGAGTTACTCCCACTTATTGTTGAGACTGTACCTCGCGGGATTGTGTAATCTGCCAGTAAAGTAAACAAAATGTTTCTCAAAAAATAGAATGATAATGGACTAACAAATGTATACAAACTGAAAAATTTTTTTTGGCGAAAACAAAAAGAATTAAAAACGTTCAGAACATAAAACCATGAACTTCATAGCTAATGTAGCAAAGGATAACACTGTATATTTACAAAAGGAATTAAAACAGGTGGTAAATCTACTAAAAAGCAACTTTTGTACTACGACTTTTCGTTCTACATCCATTGAGGAAATTTTGTTAGTAATTGTACTTTCATTCAAATGTTTGTTGGTTTTGTCCTCACAAGAGAGGCTTGTATGTGAATTAAAGCCACATGTTCAGGTTTTGGTTACGTTTGCTCTTTAATTTGTGACAACTTCTAAAGGCATAAATTGTCATTAATCTTAAATGTATGTATTGGTTCATATTATCATGATTAAAGTATTTTGTAGTATCGGAAAATTAAATATATTAAGGGAAGCCAATAGTAACATGCTTTGTGTGGACTACAGTACTAGGATAACAAAACCGAATGAGTATAAAAGAAGATTTAAAACAACTTTGACAAAATGGCAAAAACAAAGAAAATGGAAGATATCAAATGAATAAATAATAATGTTATTAGATGATATTCAAACGAGAAAATAGAAGAAGGAGAGTGAAGGAAAAAGCAAAATAAAAAGGAAAAAATTAATTTTACAGAGAACCACAATCGATTGTAGTAGCAAAAGATTAACACAATACAACATTTTCGTAAATAAGAAAATTGGTTAGTCGAGAGTAGTATCCCTTAACGTAAAACAAATTTTGAAATCTTTTAACACTACGAAGAAGCAATGAAAGTCAAAGCCTCAAGCATATTAATATGGCAGTTTAAGTTTTGCATGGGTACATTTTGAATATAAAAAAAATGGAGTCATCAAAATTTTTAGACACAAACCAATTTACTCTCCAACAAGTCAACCACAGCTTTTTATTTAAACACAGAAGCTCACTTTGCTGACCTATCGATAATACAAACTAGCGACACTCCTGGCAAGTGATAAAAAACAAAAACGGCCAAACAAATCTGTCAAACCATAACTCAAAATCGATTCCAGCGACTCCAAAAACTTAACTATAGGTTTGAAATGTAACAAAACAATACAATACTTATGAACAATGTCAAAACATTGTAAATATACTAAGCATCGGAACATGGAACACGAATCGGTTAATAAACCATAAACAAGAATTAATAGTTTTCTTACAATTGAATTAAATATTAGTGAGTAAAACCCATTTTACTACAAAAACCATGTTTCGAATACCAAATTATTCTATTTACAATACAACGCATCCAGATAGCACTGCCCATGCAAGATCCGCGAATATTTTTAAAAATTCCGTATCACATTATAAAGTGGAGAACTTACCAAACTGAATTCATACAGGATACCAATGTCAAAATCAACTCTTTTTATTGGTTTTTATTGATGTTTTGGTTATCTTCAGTCCCCTCAAACAGAACATTTCTGCAAACCAATGCAATACTTTCTTCTTTACTCTGAGCAGTAAATTTCTTGTGGGTGGCAACTGGAATGCCAAGAACAAGCGGGTTCAAGAATTACATTAAGAAAAAGTTAAAATCTATTCCAATCAATCACACAAAATAACTTAAAAAAATAAACTCAAGTACTTCTACAATTAAAAAATCACTTAACCCCAAACTAGTGTCGACACAACAAACTGAAAACTTGTTCAAGAATATTTGGAAGGCAACACATATCTTAAACTACCAATAACGACCGTTGATAAACTAAAAGAAGCAACTTACCATCTCACTAATGTAATCCAAAAGCCCGTCTAGAAGTCAACCCCTATCGAAACAGATCATGAGAAACCTTCTTCTTGTATATCTACAATAGTTAAATATCTGATTTCAGAAAAGAGGAGAACCAGAGAAAAATTGCAGAGGACACGTAATCTTGCCGATAAAACCATCTTTATTCAAGTAAGAATTGATGCTTCTACGACCGGAGTCATTATTGGAACAAAATCTTTATTCGTCTAACGCGTAAACTTCATAACCTGTTAGGAGAGATATACAATGATAACAAACCTGAAACAAGATAAGTATTCAATCTAGAGAGCCCCGAAGAACTTTAAAAGACTTCAAATATCCAACCAACCTATTATGAAAGTCAATGGAACATGCGCAAGATGTAATCTAGATAATTTAACCACTTTTGCAGAGCATTTATCCGTAGTAAATAAAAGCATCTGTAGACACCCCGTGTCAAATGTTACTTCCATCTAAACCGTTTACTCCCGCTCAAATTATATTTGAAATACCAAAGTTAAAACAATTTAAGGCGCCAGGTCATGATTTAATAACTGGAAAATTACTAAAAATGCTGCCTAAAAAACTAACTACAGTTTTCAGGATCCAATCATTAGTCAGTACGCATATCTATTAATGATACCCAAACCCGGCAAGGAACCAGAAAGTGTGACTTCGTATCTACCAATTAACTATTTGCCTATAATAAGCAAATTATATCAGAAATTATTTTAGCACACAGGGCTGCTACATATGCTAAAAGAATTATTACCAAGCATAGCACAGCAGTCGCCAGCCACCCAACGAGCTAGATCAACTCAGCCAATCAGCGAGCAGTGTGCATCAGTCGGGGCACTACCAAACTGATCACTCAGGCTTCAACTCTAGCTGAACAAACTCCACTTAGCGACGACGACCACTATGCGATGCATCCGATACGAATTAACCACTTCAAAAGATGAACAACAAGATGACGAACCCAGCAAATTCAGAGCTTAAGCGAATAACAAACATGCAAGTACATACGATGACTATTTCAAATTACAAACAAAAAAAACGAAAGGACGAAGTCACTACCTTTGTTATTAGCAACAGACTTTCAAGTCTCTCCAAACTGGAGTAAAAACTTAACAATGGAGAACTCCTTCATCAGCGACGAAGATAAATTCGCAAAAAAAAAATTTTCTTGTTCTCCGTGAAAAAAAAACATTTTGGCTAACGCTCAACCTACAGAAAAACAAAACATAGTTAGTTAATCCTAACGGAATAAATAAAATGGAATCACCTCAACAAGATAATGAAAGGTGAAAAAATAGTAAGTATGTAAAAGCGAAACTCATTGTTGAAGGTGTAAGCGTCGAAGCTCAAACCGAAGAAGACTATCGTAACCTTTGACGGCTGATGGAACGTAAGAATATGTAATTCTACACGTACGAACTTCGATGGGAGAAAAAATTAAAAATCGTCATCAGGGGAATCATGCAGGAAATCTCCTTAAATAAGGTCCAAAACGACCTAAACAAACAAGGGCAACGGCAACCCAGTTCTAAAGGTGGTGGTCAAAATTACAATTCTAATCCATATATAACATATACGGTTATGTTACTAATAGTTATCGTGGAATCTTTAAGAATAAAATCTGTTATCTCACAATGTTACAGATGCTAGGTGTTCGGTCACTTAGAAAACAACTGCGACAGAGACTTTAAATGCATAAAATGTGGCGACAATCACCCATCTCAAGATTGTCTTAAACCAGGGACATCACATTACAAATGTGCTATCTGCGAGGGCTAGCACCTATCGACGTCTACAAAATGCATCAAAAACCCTAATAACTTAAGTGTCAGCAAACCCAACGACACTAGACCTCAACAAAATATATGAATCAAAAAATAAAAAACTTGAAAATGGATAAGCAGAATGAACACCAAATAAACCTAAAAACACCAAAGAATTTAGCAACAATGCAGCAAGCAGGAATATTCTAAACAAGACGATAAACAAAGTTAGTAAAATACTTAGACAAATGTTAACCGACTTTGTCAACACTAACCTACCGAAGCTCAAACGAGAAGCTTTTCCACAAAGCGATGAGCATCTTAAAAGCTGATCAGTAAATCCTTTAAACAACAAAAAAAATAAAAATAAAGTAATCAAACTTGCGAAGAAGTTCGCAAACAAATTCAAAACAGAAAGATTGGCAACTGGAGATTAATAGGAAAAAAAAGAAATTTGAACCCTCGTACGTTTTGAAATATTATTGAATATTATTTCAAATATTTTTAATACGTTTAGTTAAATTTTAGAAATTATTACTCAAAACGTTTTCTAGTACACATTGTTAAGTGTTTTGATTGTAAAAATATCCTAAACACTTTGGGGACATATAAATCGGACATTTCCAATTCCCCATGTTAAGCAGAATGCTTCAGATTTTCGAGACACACGATATACATAGCTCCAAGCAAAAAAAAAACTAAAACCAGACGAACTAAACAAACAAATTGAAGCAACAAAATCAACCATCTTAGCAAGCGACTTCAACGCTAAACTATTAAAACCGATTCTTTTGGCAACAGCTTAACCAAACCAAGCTGGAACGTAAAAATTTAAAATATAAGCCATCGCACAGATAAAGTCAAAAACAACACACACTCCAGAAGAAATAAAAAGAATAATTAACAACCTGAAAAGAAGAAAAGCGCCAGGAGCGGACAGAGTGATCAACACTCAACTTAAAAACCTACCCGACGAAAAAATTCAAGAAATAGCCAACATCACCACTGCCATCTACGACCTAGAAACCTACCCTTCCAACTGGAAAACGACCCAAACTATGTTAATCTACAAAAAAGGTAAACCACCCAACGAGGCCACGATCTGCAGTCAATCAGCCTCCTTTCGGCGATATTAGGACCGCTTGTGTTCAACATCTTTATAGAGAACATGACAACGATAACGCACACAAAAATCGCGCAATTTACCGACGACACGCTGATATATTGCAGCGGACGAACAAGATCGAGCGTCGCAAACAAACTCCAAAAGGACTCGCGAGTTTCATTAAATTTTGGAGGATATAACTGAACAAAACCAAGTCGGAGGCGATCCTGTTTAAACATAAACTAGACAGAAAGACTCCTCCAAAACCCCTAAATATCAACGGTATTGAAATTAGATGACGCACGTCAAAGATGCCATTACGAAGACGAGACAAATTGCAAGACTTCTCTATCCACTACAGCGTCGAAAACAGAATACGCATACTAAAATCCACCGAAATCCCAAAGGCGATCTACTCCGCTTCAATTTAAGACATGATCAACAAACACAAAAACAATAACTACAAATTCTAATCAACAAGAAAGTACACCAAACTCTGGGAGCACGTTGGTACATCTCGAACGCTCAAACGGGAAACTAACTTGAAAACCCTCGATGAAATAATGGAAGCACACGAAAACAAACTCTTACGACAAAAGAAATCAATTGTATCAAAACAAAAACGACCTGAAGAAATGAAAGAGAAAAGAAAGCGACAGATCGCAAAACCCAAAGGTTCAAAAAAAAGCAACGTAAAGCAACATAGAATGTGAAAGAAGTTTGGAAATGCTCACTATGAAAAGATAGGCAAAAGAAGATGAAGAGGAAAAAGAAACACCGTTACACCCCTCGCTAAAATCAAGGACCTAAGGTTTATAACCAATCAAAGAATCCACCAAGACCTAGACCTCCCATTTGTTGCCAATGAAATCAAAGATTTGCTATGAATTACCACTAGAAGTTGGATAGACACCGACTTTCCACTTATTATCCAGCAATACGACAACTCAAGAAAACATGGCTCAAAAGGCACTAACCTCCCGTAGATGGTGCTCATAGGGAATATCATTTGATGATGATTTGTCCTATCACTGCCTCCCCTAGCATCACATTTATCGAATACTTTTGTTAAGTAAATTAACATTATCGCCAATAAAAGTAAACAAAAGTAAGATAGTAGAGGAAGTCGGGGCAACATGCCGGGTAAATCGAACATCGGCTGCCATTTTGTGCGTGCCAATTGCAGCGGTCTGACTGTTCTTGTTAGAATACCTTTGTGGTATGTTAACAAAGCGTCGGTATGCAAATGACTGCCGAGAGAATACCACGCGTATCAATATACGAAATACAAAAGTGATACTTCTTTTAAAATTTATAGCCGGTAAGTAGATTCAATTTTCTATGTAAGTTTCACACTAGTTGAAAAATTTTCATACGTGGATTATAGTGAACATAATGACTTGTTAATCCATATTGTTAGGTTAAGTGAATACAAGCCAAACAAAGCGGCACACGTGTTACTTTTGTATAGGTGCATAACCGGGCAGAACGAACCGGGCAAAATGAACCAATGGTACATCACGTTTCTTTTGAATATTGGTTTTCCAAATTTCTCCAAATTTCATATGTTTGCTGTATCATGTACGTACTGTCTTTATTTCTGAAATGGTGTACAAATATCAGAGAACCGTGACAAGAGCTTCATGGACAGAAACTGTAATGCAACATGCAATTCAGGAATGCAAAGCAGGATCTTCTATCAGACGCGTTTCAATAAAGTATAATCTACCACGTATTACACTTTACAGACATGTGATGAAGGGCTCAGAGAAAAAAAGTCTTGGTAGATTCAAACGTATTTTTACAAATAAGCAAGAATCTGAATTATGTGTTTACCTGAAAAAAATTGATGGCTTGTTTTATGGATTAAGTAGAAACGATTGTTCTGAAAACACCGGAACCCACAACTATTGCTCGTGCCAGGGAATTTAACAGAATCCAAGTTTTAAGATTTTATAAGATATTAGAGACAGAGTTGCAGAAACATCACATTGGTCCTGAGTCTTTGTACAACATGGATGAAACAGGAATAATGACAACAACCAATAAGCCACCAAAAGTTTTCTCAATCAGTGGAAAAAATTAAGTAGGAGTTATATCCAGTACCGAAAGAGGAAAACTGACAACGGTTATTTACTGCTGCAATGCCACAGGCTCTTTTGTGCCACCATTTATGATTTTTGCCAGAAAAAGAATGCATGAACGTCTGCTCGATGGAGCTCCACCAGGCACGCAAGCTACTTGCACTCCAAATGGGTGGACCAATGGTGAATCATTTCTGTTGTGGCTAATGCTGTAGAACACTTTGTTATTTCATATCGTTTACTCCTTACACTACCCATAAACTGCAACCGTTAGATGTTGCAGTTTATGGGCCCCTAAAAAAATATTTTGAACAGGAAATCAACACATTTCAGAAACAGCATCCAGGGCAAATCATAAATCAGTATGATGTAGCAAAATTACTTCGTGAAGCATATTTGAAAGGGGCGAGTCCACATAATGGGGTGAAAGGATTTCAGAGTGCAAGCATACGGCCATTTGATGCGAATTTGTTTGATGAAGAAGATTTTGCTCCATCTACAACTATCATCAGTGAAGATAGTAATGCATCACTGCCTCATACACAAATTTCATCAAGTGATGAAATAAATTTACCATCTACTTCAAAGACTCTTCCTGGACCAACCACCAATAAGCCTTAACATGTTAGACAACTACAAAAATTCTTGTCGACTGACGACGAGTCGACATCTAGAAAACAAATGTTGGATCGTCAATTTAAAACACCTAAAAACTCAAATACTGCATACGGTGAAGATTGGCCTTCATCTGATGAAGAGCCGTTAATCCCGGCAGCTAAAAATCACTTGCTGGCTCCTCAATATGGAACACCTACAAAATTAACTGTAACATGCAGTAATGATGTGTCAATTTCGGTTTCTATTAGCAAGACAAACTCAACAAAAAATTATTTCCCACAAACATTCACCTATTTCACGCCAAATGCAATTAGACCACTTCCTGCCCCTTGTCCAAAAAAAGGCACCAGAAAAAAACACAAGCTAGGTAAAGCAGAACTGTTAACCAGTACACCCATAAAAGCTGAACAACTTCAGAAATTCGATGATGCCAAGAAAAAAGAATTCAAATTACAGAAAAAAACTATCCCGAAAACTAAAAAAACCAATTCAAAGAACCAAGTGAAGTCAGTTCAACATTATTGTAAAATTTGCGATTAACCATATGAAAAAATTAAAGGCAAACCAACCGAAAACTGGATCATGTGTGCAGTATGTCAAGGATGGTCTCATGAAGCTTGTACGTCTTATGAAAAACAAGACATTTACAAATGTGATTATTGTCAATAAGTTACTTTTATGTATCTATAAAATAAATTTTCAATAAAGTTCATTTATGATTATGACGAACGTTTTTTCTGGCATGCAGTTCATTTTGCTCGGAGTCACGGTTTATTTTGCCCAGAGTTACAGTTCTTTTTGCCCGGTTACCCCGGGCATAATAAACCATTCATCATTTTTTTTTTGTTTTTTTCAAAGGTTTTCAAAGATTTTTTTTTCGTATATCATAGGTAATAAATATAATGATTGAGCTGTATTTCGTTGAAAGAATTAATTCATTCCTTTAAAGGGTTACTCCAATAATTGACTATCAAGTTAGCGTGTTCATTCTGCCCGGACTTCCCCTAAACCACCATCAAGAACTAGTACACCGGCGATAAAAATAAAGTACAGTCTCGAGATGCTCCGTAAAAATCACCGCAAAACATGTAAATAAATTCTTTGTTATCTTAAAATTTTTTATAATAAAATTTTGTATACACGGTGGTGCTGATTTTTTTCGAATTCCTGCTCGCCCTTTCAAGTGAAATAATTGTTTTGGTATCAAAAGGCAGCATAGAGCTCGCTATCAGAAATCAGCTAAATTACACGTTTTTTTTGAAAATTTATCAATAAAAATTAGTAATTTTTGATGTTTGTTTATTGTAACCTTCCTATTTAATTTATTCATTCGAAGCTGTTCCTTGGGAATAAAGCTTTTTATTTGCTTATTAATGACTTTCCTTTCAGCCTTATTGTCAAAACCCAGGAATGTTGATTGTTTAGGCAACCTAATACTATTTTTCTTTCATTATCAAAACTTATTTTTAATTTTATGGACAAATATTTGAAAACAACGTGAAATTCAGCTGACTCCTAATACTAACAGCTATACTGACTCATTTTAGCTTCATTTTGATACCATAACCATTAACCTATGACCCGTTTTCAAAAGCAACACCCTATATATTTAAAACCGTATTCAAAAAATACCCGACGACATATTTTAAACACCATTGGATTGGAATGATTACTGAAAATGCTTTAATACAACTGGAAAACATAATCATATTCAAATGTTGTTCTTACAAACAAACATAATCCAGCGCGAGTATTAAGCTATACTCAGTAAACTATTGGCGCGGAGTAATAAACCTGTCAGAATTATCGAATCTCCCGTATTGCAGTGGCGTAGGTACCTGATACGTTTGGAAAATCATATTTTTAGTAGGTAAATATATTATAATAGTTAAATCTACCTTGATAGGAATTATTATATGGTTATATGTTATTTATTTTATTTGTATAGTAGATCACATTACAAATTTTACTTCTTACGTATTATATACCATTATTTTTGTATCTTGGTATAATACCCACATCTACGGCTATGATTCTCGTTTCGTCAGTACCTGGGCTGATAGCAACGTGTTTACACAGATTAAACTATTGTTCTCAGACCCTAGATGGGTCGATATGCTGCAAGAGCGGCACAATGATCGGATTTTGGTTAGAATTTATTGGTTTTTACTTAACCGTAGAAGTACCGCTTTCACAAGAAAATAAAGAATTATTTCAAGCAATTATGATTTATTACTCCGCGCCAATAGTATACAGACTTTACAAGCAAGTACGTATGTAATGTGACTTTTCTTATGCCAAATCATTTAAAGTACATTGAAATTTAACTAGAATAATAAATGAATTAAAATTTGGTTTTGATAAAATTATAATTATTATTAATTGCAATTGCCATTCAAATAAATATTTTTTCTTAAAAGAAACTATAATTAATTTGAATTGTTTACGGTTAATGTGTTTGCTATAAGCATGAAGGAAGAATGACAAAAAAAAATGTAAAGCACCTCAGCTTTATTTTTGTCGGCGAGTGTAATATAACAACTACAAATAGTGAGAAATACTCCAAAGGGCGTTTTATTATATTTAACAATGACAAATCTACTTCTTATCATGTCTATTTCAAAAATTAAAAATGAAGAAAACTGATAATTAAAATTTTGATCTCAAAAAAAACGCGACGGCAACAGTCGCTGACAAATAAATAACAGATACTACTCTACAAAAGCAAAATTAGCAAAAAAGACAAACCTTTTTTGGTTCAGAGTTGTTAAAGTTCATTCTCTTAAATAGAAGAACGACACGGCAGCAGAAAAAAGTTGCGACACAATTTGTTCATTTAAGGTGACATTTGACAATTGTCAATACATTAATTTTTGTAATTTGTTTTAGTTTATTTTTTTATTTTATTTGAAAAATACTAACGTCAAATTGCATTAAGCTGTAATCTAGAGAAGAGAAATTCGTATATTGCAATGACTTACATATAGTGGCTGTGGCAGATGCAATTACATTTCACACAAATCTAATTAATCTCATAATCAATGTTAATGCAATATAATTCTCGCTAAATATCACATCTGCATTATTTTCTGCACCAGCTATACTTCTAAGACTTACTTTAAAGTGTAACATTTTTAAAAGATTACACTTACATTGTTTCAATCAATCATTTCGTTTCTTGAGTGGTTTCTTAAATCCACAGGGAACAATCGTTTACAGTGCTTCTTTATTGGTGGCATTTTTTAATATTACCAAATTCCCAAAGGCTATTTTCGTCTGCGCCCAACGATTCATTTAAGATAAACTAGACTATTATAACACGTCACTGAAAATAGTCACTTTAACAGAACTTTAATCCGACAGAGTTTATCTTTTTCATTAAAACACAAAAAAATCTCACAAACAATGCACTAACACAATCTTTCAAGAATTAATTCATCCTCGAATAAGTTTGAAATGATCTTACGCGAATTTATTCAATAATCCTTCTTAAAGTATTTAGCAAAGATTATGCGGTGTGTAACAATTAAGGATTACGTTTTGTAAGACGAATTCAGATAATCGTAAGCATCTCTTACAAAGTTATGGAATCGAGGAGAAAGTCGAACGGTTTGTTACAGATTTATATCTACTGCTAACTATATTTTTAAGCAACGGATTAAATACTAATGGAATTATAAATAAACTTACCACTTCAGCTTCGATGTATACAACGATAATATTATTAGAGAATCGTTATGGATAAGAAAAAATTGCCATATTTCGGTTTTGACAGTTTGATGACGTCGATGACTTATAAAGGCAAAATTATTATTAAAAAAATTATTCCAAAATTCTTCTAGTTTTCAAATAGACGTTAGATGTGTATACATAATTTTGATTGATCCAATAAAATCATGCAATCACGTAAAAATACAACTAAAGTTATATTATTTGTTTGTAGATGTAAAACAAAATGACAATAAAAACAAGTAAAACTTTTATAATTATTGATTTTTAGATGCATTTAAAGGTAACATGTACAATATCTTTCCAAATTAAATAAATTAATCAAAACATTAATATGCGACAGAATAAATAAACAATTTTATAAAAAATGTTCATAATAATTAAAATAAATTACTTTTAATTAATTACAAATTTTGTTTACGCATATCCCTTCAATTGAAATTATTGTCTCTTCACATTCATAAAGGTTGGAAAAAAATAGTTAGGGATTCTTCGTCAGTATTTTAGAAGAAAAATAGGTTTTAAGACAAGAAAGAAAATGGTAAAATTAATAACAACCTATATGATACTGTGTCGTTTAGGGTGTGAAGACTCTAGACGCCGCCGAGTCAAACCAGAGAAAGAATTTGGAATCGAGTCGGTTTATAAATATATTAAAGTTGCGTAGGTCGTGGAACATAGTAAGTTTGCGTACTATGTGCTAATGTGTGTGATACTTGACGGCGCAATATCACATGTCGGGACGTAGATCGCTGGCCGGTTTGGATGTTAGTGTCGCAAACCAGTTGAGGCGAATTAAATGCAGAATCGAACTAAACTGATGAACTCAAACTCGAACTGATACTGATAGTACTTCGACTGATTTTGTTATTGAACCTACTTCGCTTTATATGTGTGAAGTAGGTTTGTTAGCATTGTAAGCAAGGTCGTAAGAAATGCTTCCCGATTGTCAGCATTTCCTTAATCGTAATTGTTTGTTTGAATTCCGCATTCCACGTCGCAATATGCGGATGTAAGATTGATTTTGTCGATTTGCGATGGGGTTGAGATGGCAACCTCATGTGGGTCCGTCCTTAGTGGATTGATCCACGATAAAGCGTGTCGAAGGTTCGTGAGCAAGAATATGCAAACAAAGTTTTGTTTTTAGGTGGCGCTTTCCTTGCTAGCGTTGTGCTTATTTTTAAATGTTTTGGGAAGTGGAATCGCTACTCCTTGATCGGTTGGATTCGTATGCCGAAGCGCGTATGCCAGCTTCAGTTTCAATATTTTTGGTCGTGGCTGCGTTTTAGTGAATGGGATTTTTCGGTGATTCATCCGTGGTGGGTTTAGTTGCAAAATTTGACTTAGGTGGCGTTTTGCTTTTCGTTACCTTGCGTATTAAGTGTGTTGGTGGTGATTTGCGGGGACGAAAGGTCGGGCGTTGGCGGTTGACAAATCGCAGTATACGGTTATGTCCGTGTAGGAGTGTCACTTGTTTGAGTTGTAGTAAACTTACTGGACTTAGATGCGTTTGCAAATCTGTGTCTGTGGCTTATGCCATTGCTAGTTCTTGAAATTGATTGGGGATGTTGTGATTGTTTTGATGCGAGACAGTGCGTCCGCAACGACGTTTTCTGTATTTGAAATGTGACGGATGTCTGTAGTAAATTACGCGATGTATTCGAGATGGCGGAATTGAAGGGGGAAACATGTGTCCGGTTTTTAGCGGAAAGCGTATGTTAACGTACGTTTAAATGGTTTAGACAATGTTATGTTTGAAATAATAACACTATCAAAATAAAAAAAATATAGACAATGGAAGTCCAGAAGAGTGATATTATTTCGTATGTTAATGGTTTGTGGTCCGTACGGACAAAGGATTCTCTACCTTCAACCATGTGTTTGTAGTGTTTTATGGCTTGGTAGATTGCTAACAGCTCTCTGTCGTACGTCCCTTACCATTAACATACGCTTTCCGCCTAAAACCGGACAAATGTTCCCCCCACCTATTCCGCCACCTCGAATTCATATCGTAATTTACTACAAACATCCGTCACATTTCAAGCACAAGAAACGTTGTTGCGGACGTACTATCCCGCATCTAAACAATCACAACAGCCCCAATTGATTTCAAAGAACTAACAAAGGCACAGGCCACAGACACAGATTTGACGACCCATTAGGGTTCTTTATTGGTCAATCTGCGTTCAGAACTACCACGATTTAACTTGAAACACAATACTTAGTTTACAAAGTTTCAGGCCAATCGGGATTGGGGCCGGTAACTTCTTTTAAACCTAAGTATGTTTGAGGGCCAAAAAGATATAGCTCAAGAGAAGAAAATAATGTAAAAAGTATAAATAAAAGTAAAAAAATTTATTAAATAAAATGTTTGTTTTACAAGCTAGTGATTTAACCGAAATTAAGTCGAAAGAGTCTAAATCGTCTGAAAGTTAGAAAAACCGGATATGTGTGTAGGTTTCATTTTCGGACCTCTATATCGTGTTTCCTTACAGATCCACAAACTATTTATACATTATTGACCCCAAACTTAAATGAGAATGCACGTACTTGAAATTTAGTTTCCGATTCCAAACTGTAGATAGCGCTAATACCAATTATTGTTTAAATTTTGGTTTTTTATTAATATATAATTGTGATGGCATATCTAAACATATGTGTATAATTTATTAGTTTTATTAAAAGAGTATTTTACATTTTAGTGTAACGTTGTATTATATACTAGTCTTTAAGCACGTTCTACGGACGCATGAGTTTTGACCTATAACTTTTGACCTTGAGATCGTAAGTTAAATGTATACAAAAGATGTTTGTCTTGTCAATACAAACAAAATTAATTTTGAAGTTTGGGGAGAGTGGGTGTGGCCTTGCATCCAGACCTCCTTAAAATCCTTTATTGAATGATGTATTGAATTGGTTTAGGACTTTGCGACCTTTAACACTAACGCGTACACTAGGAAGGAAATTGAAAGATCAGTGAGGTCCAAAAATCAAAAACACAGGAATCCGAGAGTCAATTCATTACCGCTCAGACATAAAAGTCACAACATTAAAACTATCTTGAAACCAACCAAGAAGATTCAGCGAACTCTCAGATCAAGAAAGGGGAAAAGAGAGCCTCTTTTAGTAGCCGTAGTTTACCGCATATACCTTTGTTCTTGTGGCAAAGTATTGCGATGTTATTGCATTTGAGCCAGTCCCATAATCCTCGAAGTCCTTAAAATGCTATTCCTGATTGATTAAAACCCCATTTAAGGCAAAATTTCCATATTCTTTGTAAATCGGCTATGTCCGGAAAGATCATTGAATTCTGCTGGAAATTGGATAGTAGATCCTAGGTAATGATGATCTTCCCAACCAAAGAAAACCTGTATAAAAGTTAGTATTAGTTATGTAATTAAGGTAGAATTAATAGGTCAAGGTCATTTGCCAAGTCAGAAAATGTGATGTGAGAGTGATAAATGGGACGAAGTGTGATAAACAAAAGTGAGTGATAGACAATGTAAAACATAAACAAGACGTAAAGGATGAAAATGCGTGGTTTAAACAAAGTTAATTATAAAAAGTTTGTTTATGAACATAAACAAATTTAAAGACAAAGTGCAAAGTGGCGCAATACTCTTTCAAGAAAAGAAAGACAAGGAAGGAAGGGCAAAAAACAGAAGAAGAATGGCAGTAATTAACAAATAATTAAGAGAGTTAATTAGAAAAATTAAAGAAAACTGCAGAAAAACTAAGGGTTCAGTTAAACATCCGGTAGATGGCAGCACAAAAATGGACGCGGCGTAACGGATTAATTTGAATAAATTAATAAAGAAGTTGGTCATGGATCCGAAGTAATAAATAGAGGTGCGGAAGAGACGCCTGAGAGTTAAAGGCGTACAGCGGTGCGAAGAAAAATACCGCCAAATAAAATAGATGACGTCACGTTAAAACAATTCAAATTTAATAAAAATTGCTAAGTGCAAAAACAAAGCCAGAAGTTGAAGGAGTAGAGTAATAAAAGTAAACAAAATAAACGGGGAAAGCAAATACTCACCAGTGAAAGTGATCCGGAAGAGAAAAGGTCCGTAAACTCAAGGGTGAATGAGCGGTCGAGGTTGCGAAAATAAGGACGACGTAGCAATAACCTGAAAAAAAAGTACAGGAACATCGGAAGCATCAAATACAACAAAATTACTCACCGTCGAAGTTGGCGTGATGATAAGGTAGATTTAGTTTAAGTATTAATAAGTTTGTAAAGTAGTAATAGTCTATTTAGGTTAAGTTTTCATGTAAATAAGCGACGTGCACGTAATAAAAACTTGCGCGTGCAAGGTACGTGAAATTTGTCCACGTTGTCAAATTTACATTTATCAAAGTTGTGTAAATAAATTATTGTGGAGCCGAGAAGGTGTTTTAATGAAGGGAATAAAAAAAATAAAACAAAATTTAGTGACAGAAATTATTTGGATAGTAGGTGTACAAAACGCGTGCATGTGAAAACATTTTTGCTTTCCGGTAAAAAAGTAACCCTTGAGAGAAAGAGTTTAAATTTAAATTGCTTTAAAAAATGTGGTTGGCGCCTAACATTAAATCAAAATTAAAATTTACCCCTTTGTCATTGCAGTATACATAAGAAACAACAAGAGATCGATGATAGCTAGAGTTAAAGAACTGTTCTCTGAGATACACCAAGAAGTCAACGGTAGCCGAACATGCGTTTAGCTATGGGGACAGAAAATACTCTTCGAGAGCTTCAAGTTACTACCAGCGTTTAATGGTTATCATAACAGATTGGTTAGAGAGGCTTTCGAAATTCATAAACATCCAGAAAACTTCAACAGACAATTAAAAACTCTGATTCTCGTAAAGATCTGAAATCCAATCTCTAAGA
Source organism: Abscondita cerata (assembly GCA_030710515.1). Classification (NCBI taxonomy): domain Eukaryota; kingdom Metazoa; phylum Arthropoda; class Insecta; order Coleoptera; family Lampyridae; genus Abscondita; species Abscondita cerata. The sequence goes on along the minus strand of JALBCR010000879.1, from coordinate 200,060 downwards.
ACATCCAAACGGCATCTTACGGAAAACCGGATTTGACCGGCGCGATTAAAGCCTTGCCCCCTTTGAACCAGTATAAATACAACCTGCGAAGCCAAACTCATCAATCTACATCCAAAATCGGAGATGAAACAACCTCTGAAGCAGCTAACCACTCGCTTTAGCAAAACGTTTGGAAGAAATTCCAATCCACGACGACCTTTAGACACGAATCTAGACAACACTAGTTTATACTTTCCAATATCTGATTGTTTACAAATTTACAGATATGGGTACCATAAAGTGTTGATTACCAAATTGCAGCAGTGCAACACATTGCCAAAGATTTCCAAACGCAAATAAAGAGATTCAGATCGTTGTCTGAAATATCATGTATAGCAGTTAATAATCAAAAACGGGTTTGTCGCAAACATTTCAATTTTTACTATTTCAGGGACATAAACGATTACATAACATTGAAAGAGACAATTCAAAACAAAGTAGTTTTTACATATTTGCATTAACAGTTGTATGTACATCAAACAGACTATATTACTTGTAATAAAAGATGTAAAAACGCCATTCTGTCAGCCAAAACGTACCCTGAAGCAGACATCTCTTCAAACCACAACCTTATTATTGCAACTGTGAGAATAAAATTTAAAAAAGTTAAGCGCCCTACCACAAAGAAAACAACGGATTTCAGAAAATTAAAAGAAGAAAAAACATATAATAAAACTAAAACAACAATAAATGACAGTCTAAGAAAAATCAAGACTGAAACTACAAAAACGAGGAATATAGATAAGACATGGGAGAACATACAAAAAACCTTACTTATACCTGGGAAGAAAACTCTACAACCAACAAGAAAAAAGAGGAAGTGCTGGATGACTCAGGAGATACTTGAGCTGATGGAAGAGAAACGACAACATAAGCTGAATGACATAAATAAGTATAGAAAAATTCACAAAAGCATTAGAAAGAAGATTAAAGACGCGAAGACAATTTGGCTCACTGAGCGATGCAAAGAAATGACGGGAACTCAAACTAATAAATTCTCAAATATTCTCAAAGGTGACCGAGGCAATGTCATTGGTGACTTGATAGAAAAATTAGCTCAATGGACCAACTATATTCAACAACTATTTTACGACGACAGAAGTGAATTACTAATGCCGACAACGGAAGACACTGGACCGCCAATATTAAGACAGGAGATAATTTATGCCATAAATAACACAAAGAATGGCAAAGCTGCTGTGGGTCCTGACGAACTGCCTGTCGAGCTATTAAAACTTATCGAAGAAGACTGTATCAGCGTCTTAGTTGAGCTCTTTAATTTAATTTATCGGTACTGGCACAATCCCTAAACAGTGGTTTCAATCGACATTTGTGGCAATTCCCAAAAAACATCATGCAACAACTTGTGCAGACCATAGAACCATAGCCCTAATGAGTCACACGTTCAAGGTATTTTTAAAGATTATACACGGTAGAATTGCCAAGAAAATTAAAAACGAGATTGGAGACACACAGTTTGGATTCAGAAATGGCATGGGCACAAAAAATCAGAACATCCACAGTAGTAATGTGGAGATTATATCTCGTTTATATTGACACCAGACTGTTAAAATCAAAGTTGATGACCAACTGACTGAAAGTATTGAGATACAGTGAGGTGTCTGACAGGGTTGTGTGCTGTCGCCAATGCTTTTCAATGTCTATAGTAAAATGATGTTTCGGGGGGCACTATCGGAGTCCACAGAACACATACCTGTGAATGGAAAGATCATCAACAACTTGCGTTTTGCTGATGATACAGTGATAATGACTGATGATATTGATTCTGTCTAATGCAACGCCTTAATATGTACTGTGATCAATATGGACTCAAAATCAATCTAAAGAAAACCAAGTACATGATTATTACTAAATCAATAATTGAAGACGCCCGACTGAGGGTTGGTAACACGGAAATTGAAAGAGTAGATGCGTACAGATACTTAAGAACATGGATAACATCAAGTATAGACCAAACAAAAGAAATAAAGACACGTATTGAGATGGCACGTCTGACGTTTATTAGGCTCAACCAGTTCTTGTGCTGTCGAGATGTGGACCTTAAAATTCGTTTAAGAATACTCCAATGCTACGTATTTTCCACTCTTCTTTATGGCTTAGAAGCGTAGACATTAAAACAAATCCATAAAATAAACTAACCGCTTTCAAACTTTGGTGCTATAGAAGTCTCCTACGAATATCTTCAACTGATAGGGTGACAAAAATGGAAGTAATAAGGAAGATAGGGAGTGAACCAAAAGTTCTCATAACTATCAAAAAAAGGAAAGTCGAATATCTAGGACATGTAATGAGAGGACAGAGATACTCATTACTGCAACTCATAATACAGGGAACAATCCGAGGAAAACGTAGTGTCGGCAGGGGCAGAATATCCTGGCTCACAAATTTGAGAGAATGGTTTGGATGCAGTAGCGCGGAACTATTCAGAGCAGCAACAAACAAAGTTCGTATAGCCATGATGGTTTCCAATCTTCGATAGGAGATGGAACCCGAAGAAGAAGTTGTATTACAAATTTCATAATATACTCATTGTACAAATACTAACATATTAACATTAATCCCTTTAGATCCTATAAAAGTTTTTATAAAAATTTGTTGGAAAATGTGGAAACAACATTTGACATTACTTCTAACATAATTCTCATGTAAAATTATTTATAACATGTTTGTACACTGCAAATTTTTTAACAAATTTTGTTTACCAAATTTAGTATGTAAGTATTGTGAAAAGTGGACCAAGTTTAAATTTAGTAATTTCTTATGCAATCAGTTTAAAATAGTAGTGGAAAGTTTGAATTGAGATTCTAAACACGAGAAGCAGTGCAGTCGCAGCAACTTTTAAAATACATCGGGGATTAGCATCTAAAAGGTTTAGTTATTTGTGTATAGATCCCATAAGTCAATAGTGCCTCGGCAAGAATGCCGTTAGTCTTAGTATCTCACCTCGGTCGGAAAACGCATATGGAGCATGTCAAACCATTATTTTAGTATTTCTCCTAACCAGAGGTGGCGTTGTTGTTGGTGTTACAACAGATGTTAATGTCATTAATTTTAATTTAATGTCATTGTTATTGGTATTTGTATAAGTTATTATAATCGAAAAGAGCAGTTCCAACAACAGTAAAGAACTTTATTGTAACTTTGAAGTAACGATTATTATCCACTTTAACGCATTTGGGATTAAGGTTATGAAGAAAATTTATTTGGTTCTATCCGCGTCAAAAAGGTTTTAGAAACAACAATTCTTCCGCTGAGGTGTTTACTGCACTATACCGTGTGTCCCACGGAGAACGCAACATAGGACTTTTATTAAGGCAAAATATAGAATGGATCTACTAGTGGTTTGAAATTTTCAACCAATGCGACGTCGGTATGTGTCATTTTGATTGCTCTGAAGTTGCAGCAACCAACTTAAATTTGAATTATTAGCGCTACTTTTATAACTTTCTGCAATAATGAGTGTGTGTACAACTGCTGATGGTTAGATGGGTATGCACTGGTGAAAGCTATAGAAACTGTTCAACATTACTTGCTGCACTTTTTCAAGATCGACCGATTCCAAGTGCTAGTACAGTCATGCGAGTATTTCAAACCTTTGAAAATACTGGCAGTGTTCTAAGCGGCCAAAGCTGGTGCAGTTTGACAGGCCTAACAACAACGACGAGATTGATGTACTAGCAGCAGTTCAGCATAATCCGATCATAAGTGTTCGACAACTAAGTGTTGACTGCGGTCTAAGTAAAAGTCGTGTACATAGAATACTAAAGAAACACAAGTATAAGTCCTACCATTATTCTCAACATCAAGAGCTTTTCAGAACAGATGCTGAAAAAGACAAGAATTTTGTGAAATTTTAATGGAAAAATCTAATAATGACGATAACTTTATTAAAAATCTGTGTTTTACTGATGAATGTACTTTTACATTAAATGGAACACCAAACATTCAAAATTACCGTTTTGGAGCACAAAAACCCTCATCTGTTTATACCAGCTCACACCCAATATCCCCAATCAGTAAATGTTTGGGCTGGGATATTTTCCAATACCGTAATAGGTCCTTTTTTATTGAGGGTACACTTACTGCTGTTAAGTACCGTGACCTATTAATTGAGCATGTGCTGTCCAGCTCATAGTGCTAAAGGATCTGTGTCTGGTATCGCAGATGGGTGTCTATGTGCTAATCTGGTAAAAGGCCTCTTAAATGATGCGTTGCCCAGAACTTGGATTGAAAGAGGTGGTGAAATTGCTTGGCCACCGAGATCACCAGATTTGTCTCCTAATGACTTTCTTATGGTCATACAATGCCTCTAAAGTGTATTCAGATCGACCACACATCACTGTCGAGTCATTAAAGAACAAAATTGTAGAAGTTTGCTTTAATGTTCCGGCAAACGTAATCTCTAATGTGCAACGCAATTTTTTAATCGATTAGGGCATTGTTTAGCAGTAAATGGACAGCAGTTCGAGCATTTAATATAAGCAGTCGCTGGCTTAAATAAAATGTAGCTTTCACTTCTGCATACCTACCCAAAAACAAAACGGTCCTTTTCAGGACCACCAAAAATCACAAAAAGAATTTTACACGACTTTCAAAGAAAATACAATTTTATTAATAAACATAATTTAAATTTATTTTGCAAAGGTTTGGCGATTGTGTGCATAGATCTCATGTGCATTTGCAGAGATTTAAATTTATGATCTGAAATTTAGAATATGAAACAAAGAAAATAATTTAAAATACAAACCTTATTCTTTTTGTGAGTTTAAACCGAGGTTCAAACATTCAAAGCTGTTAACTATTTGGCATTCTCAAATAATCACAATATTTTTGTTTACCTACATTTAGCTTGTACGACTCCTGCAAATAATATTCCAAGTTAAATCACTTTTTAGGTAGGTACTAAAATAATAATATTCCTTGCCTATGAAACTGTTGTCTCCTGGTTCTTCCTTCATCGTGTTTTACACAAGTATCGGTCTTATATCGTAAAGTTCTTAACATGCTGTATAAAATGAAACCTGAATCTTTATAATTATACTTTCATAGGCACTTTTAATCTATTGATATAACGCATCTTAAATCAGCTTAATATTCTTTATAATACTAGACCACAATTACTTTTGTTTATAACCTAAAATTAATTTACGAAAATAATTATGCATAATTATGTAAAGAATTAGTTGTACTTACCTGAGAAAGGATCACATAAGCGACTAAACAATTAGAATTTTCGTAAAAAAAAATAAATTTTTAGATTGAGGAATGTCAGGAATATTACAGTTGTGGTAGCATGAACAATCGTCACACACAACCGCTTTCTTTTCTTTTATGACATAAAGCGTGTTGGAGGTGAAAAATAACTTGTGTTTATTTTGTTAATAAAATTGTTGTTTATGTAATAACGTTTATGTTTCATAGATAAAAATTGTGTTTTTAGAGGAAATGTTTTCATTTGCGTAAATAAATTTAAAAGAAACATTTTTAATCTATTTGGACAAATTAGCATGTAATAAATTAATAATTTCTGTATCGAACAAAATAAATCTGTATTATTTAAATTTTTGCTATATTACTAGGTTCTCATTTAAGGTATTTAGTTTCTATCTCTGCTGAGTAGTTTTTCTCCCAACCAGAGACGGAGCTACGTGATAACGTACAACATTTTAGTATTGAGATTCCGTTCTATAACCTTCAGTTATTATTCTATGCTCACCTCAAAAGTCGGATTTTGGCACATCTACTATGGATGAATACTAAATTTGTCTCTGAGAAGACATATTAGGTGCCTCTTTTTTACTGAATTGTAAATATAATCTATTTACAAAAGAGACTCCCTCGGTCTACTACATTTTGTATTCGGTAGTTACGTAGAAGATACCCAATTAGATTATTTTTCCTAGAATATTTCATATCGATAATTTAATGATCATAAAACAGTAACTCATAAATTTTGGCAGTAATTACAATTTCAAATTTGATCACTATATCCGCGTGTCCTGTCTAAAACATAAGTGTCAAATTTATAGTGCAAATACCATTCATTTACGTATGTTTATAATGAAAATTTAATCAAATGGTTATTTGTTGTGTAGCTCAACCGCCGTCATCTCCTCCGCCACCGTCTTCCCCGCCTCCCCCACAATGCAGCCCGCCTACAACTTCGCCGCTTCAATGTCAGCCACCACCTTGCCAACCGTGCCCGGGATACCCGGATCAGCGCCCTCCAGAGCAGTCGCCTCCAGTTCCGCAACCTAATTGTCAACCCCCTCCATGCCCAGCGCCATCGCCACCGCCTCTTATGTGCCCACTTTCCCCTTGCCCGCCACGTTTCTGCTTTCCACCTCCGCCGTGCCCGCCACCAAGTTGCTGCAGCGACAAAGTTTGTGCAAAATTTACTATAACATGGAACTTGGAAGGACCTGGATGTATATCGGAATCATCAGGTTGGCAAGTAGAATTTACAGATGTGCCAGGAGTGGTACATGAAAAATGTCAGAATATGGTTGATTGGGTTTGTGCCCCACCTCTTCAATGCGGTTGCTGCACAGAAGATCATAAGTTTAGCTGTATGTGTAAAATTTGCAAGGCGATTACAAATGTAGAAAGAAGACGTTCATCCACATCCTAAATTGAAGGGGTGTTAAAGTTGATTAAGCAAGAAAAAACAGAACAAAAAAAATGCTAATTGTAACAAACAAACCTAATTAAATTTTTAATGACATGTTAATTTATACATCTAGGTAATTATATTTATTTTGTAATAAAAACTTTTAGATGAAACTTATCACAAAAACCATTACGTTTGTATAAAGTTTCCGATAAATAATAGGAAAAATTTTAAAGTAAAATAATTTTTTTAAATGCTATTTAGAAACAGACTTTAATTACTTTAATCTAATCTTACTTTAAATGTTTTTTATTTTGAACTAAATTTCAAAACTTGAACTAAGATGAAAACCAATCTCTTATTGTGTAAATTGTTCAAATTTTATTTTTTGAAATATATATTTTAATTAGAACATTTTATGAGAAGTCGGAATATCGTTATTCTAATTTTTGAGCACCACCCCTCTGCGAGATAGCTCCGCATTTCACAGTGGCAGTCAAGAGGAAAGTACCCTAAAAATACGTCAAATCGAAAAATTCTTTTGCAGGAATATTTACTCATTTATTAGCAGTCAAGATACCTAGAATCATACTTTTAACCATCACCCCTCTGTAAGCCATCTTTGCATTTCGTAATAGCAGTCAAGAAAAGAAGACTGAAAATCGATCGAATAAAAAAATTTTTGGTAAAATTATTCAATGATTTATAAGGGCACATATTCAAGTTGCAAACTCCATTCCTTTGCAAGCACCCCTGCATTTCGTAATCAAAGTCAAGAAAAAAATATCCAGAAATCAGTAGAATCAAAAAATTCTTTTTCCGTCGACCGTGCATGACTTACATTAACGTAAGCAAAATCGTTCATTAATGACCCCTATTAATTAACGATTTCTATTAATGAAGGATTTTAGTATAGGCAACTAAGCATACATGGGTATACCTAAAGTTGCCATTTTATACAATATGAAAATGTAAATAAAAAAACTGTCATAATTTGTAGCAAAGCAAATTTTAATAAGAACAAATCAACATTAATTTACAGTTGTAAATAAATCTTCAATTTGTTCACACACACTTTGAGACATTTTTGTACTGTATACAACATTCCGATGATAACACTTAATAACATTTAAGGATGTTCAGTTCATCTATCTTACAAACTATTATCTCACACAGTTATTGTTCAAAAGTTAAATTCTTTAAGCAGGGTTGTAAGAGAAAATAAAAACTATAAAAACGAAATGGCCCGATAAACATTCCGACTCCTACAAATATCTTTTAGAGGTGTAGTGGAAAAATGTTTTTTTTTATAAACTCTACATGCGCATGTTGTGTGAAATAACTTTAAGGTAAAATCAAGCTTCATCGTTAAAGAATCTTAAGCTGGAACACATCCAGGATAATCAATCCTGCCCCAATAAGTTGGTGGACCACTTGTACACAATGACGATATGAATTAATATCTTTGTTTGGTATGATGTGACAAATCATTAGCAAAAGTTCAACTTGTTTAGTGGTAACGTAAAGATGTACTTGGGCTTCTTGTATTATTTATCAAACATTGTCAACCATTTCTGGTTCGGTCTTTGTAAGTGCATCACTATTTCGAATAAGCACCAATCCGTTCTCACAAAAAGATTTATACACTTTGTTTTGCTGTGATGAAAACTATTGTATTTTGACAGAACAATTGGAATTCAGTACCTCAATTCTCCATCAACTTAGTGACCTTAATTAAAATACTGTTATCAAATAACCATACAAAAGACAAAAAGGAAAAGAATTATCAAATACAAAGCTCACAAAAAGTAAAAACAATGAAGTTAGGTTATGTTATTCAATTAAAATATTGTGGTGAGTTCACAAAACGGTACTTTCTAAAGGTGCGTTTACAATAGTATATCTTTTCTAAAGTTATTAAATTATAATTTTATTAAAATTACAAAGTACGGTTGACGGAAAGGTTGTGTAACTAACTATCGAATTAAACGGCGATTAACAATCTCAAACATTAACGCGCTCGCTTCGCTCACGCGTTAAATTATCTCGATTGTTAATCGCCCTTATTAATACACTCTCTTGTTAAATAACTATTGTAGGAATAGTTAGTTATTTATGAGGAGACAATATGCTATAAATAAACGATTTATTAGTTAACTTCAAGCATTACACCCACCAACAAGCTGGAATACCATTAACAAGACTCAACACCACAATGCAACCCAAAAGGTTAGTTTATAATTTGCTGCGTTTAAATGTGTTTTGAAATTATAGCACTAATTTCAGTTTTGTTATACACGTAAACGCAGTTTATTTAATAATTTTAGTTTATTTATAGATTAACGGTAGTGTTTTTTTAAGTTAATTCAAAGTTTTCTAAATCGAACTAATTTTAGAATGCCCATTGCTTAAATTTTATGCAATGAGTCATTGCGAATGAAATAAGAATAAACTAAACATTACAAAAAAAGATTTTGATTGTAACCTATATACAGGGTGTCCATTTAGCGCGATATTGGACAATATATCGTTTCAGAATGATGCCAGAAAAAAAGTTAAATTTATAGTTGTTTGATGTTTCGAAACAACCCAAAATAGTTTATAATAGGGTACTCAATGTACCAGACAAAATTTTGTTATTTTCAATGAAACACCCCGTATATTTTAGATCTTAAAATTCTAGTACAATTCTTAATTAAATTGGTGTATTATGTCCTATACATAAAGTCAATAGTTTTTTAATTATTTTCGAAAAATTTTGACAGATACATGACCTAACATTTTAATTTATTACACCACCAATTGTAATGTTAAGAGATTGTTTTTTGGCCTGCACAAGAACTAATGAACATCCTTTAAAGCACCGTTCAAAGTAATCCCAATTTTTATACAGGGTCTTCGTTATTCACATTTAAATTTGCGTAATTTTAAACATCCATAACTTTCTTATTTCCAACGGAACTACTATCAACTATTTATGTCATTCGATGGAAAATATTATTTTCTACTAGTTTGCCATAGCATTTCCTATTCCTAAAATGAATATTGACAAAGATATTAAATAAAATGTAAACATAATGCTGTTTTCAACATTTAATTCTGATAAATTTACTCAGCGCCATGAACTGTTTTGTATGAAACATAGCAAAATAGGAACACCAACATATTATTTAATTTTTGGTTTCTACACACTTTTTATTAAGCGATTTAATAAAATATCATGAAAAAAAAAATAACAAAACAATTTTATTAAACAAGTAGGTAACAACTAAATTTAAAAATTAAATAATATGTAGGGTGTTCCCTATTTCGCTGTACTTCATACAAAACAGTGTCTTTCATGGCCAACCGAGTAAAATTTAAAACCTATAGATGTGTTAACACCTCGTTTACAAAGATTTGTATATACGTCTAATACGTTATAATTATAAACTATACTATTCACCTGTAAAGAATTAGTAGTCGTCGAGCACTTTCAAGGATACTTTTCAAAGACTTTAGTGGCTCCCATCTATGAATTGTCAGAAGAAGTTAAGCCATGTTAATCTAATCAGTAATTAGAATGCATAGAATCCTTAATGAAGCACTTTAGAATTGTTACGTGCAGATTACGCCAAATCATCCGTGTGGTGTTTAATGTTATCTACTGAAATAGAAAATTTAATTCGTACATGCCGTAGATGTGTGAACAAATCCTAAAGAAACTTTCATTAAAGATAAATTTCCTGATAAACCATGGCTGAAAATAGATTTATTTAAACATAAGTTTTGGTATCTAATAGTAACAGATTATTATTTCGTTTTTATAGAAATTTTTAAATTAACCAATTTTACAGGAAGAACTGTAATTTTTCCGAACGATTTGGATTTGAGCATATAACGAGCAATTCTTATTTCGCTGTCAGTCGAACGGCTGCATTGAAGCTGCTTTGACAGCTATAAATTTGTTAAAAAAGAGTGAAGACATTTAATTGGGGGTTACTACCCTATCGGTCAACGCCCCTAAAAAAGGGATTTATCAGAACTTTTAATGAATCGTCGATTAAAAATAGATTTACCTGTTTTGCCTAGTTTATTAAATAAACCAATAAATCATAATTAAAAAAAAATGAAGCTTAACTAAAGACAAAAAGTTCAAAACAATTTAATAAAAGACATAAGACCAGAGAATTGTTTATATCGCAGCAAAATGACAGTGTTTGGGTAATCGACTTATCTGCAAATGGCAGAGTTATTAAAAAACTAAAAGAACCGAGATCATACTTTTAAAACGGAGAGTGGTGTTTATAGAGGGATATGGCATTTAGTTCCAGCTCCATATTATAGATGGCCTAGATTTACTCCAGTACTGTCAGGCCTTTCTTTTGATAAAAAAAAAAAAAAAAAAAAAAAAAAAAAAAAAAAAAAAAAAAAAAAAAAAAAAAAAAAAAAAAAAAAAAAAAAAAAAAAAAACACAAAAAAAAAAAAAAAAAAAAATAAAAAAATAAATAATAAAAAAAAAAATTAAAAAAAAAAACAAATACTAAAAAAACAAATAAAATATTACATCTTAATTTTCAATTCATCTTAAAAATATCTTTCTAAACTCTAAAATTCAAACAAACTAAAAAAACAACAACAAATCTTCAAAAAAATATCAAACACACCTCACACCCTCAATACAGGCAATCCATTGTAACTGTAGAAAAAGTTGCACGTTGCGCAGGTAAGGTGTTGGAGTAGGGACCCGGTTGTACACTCAAAGGTAAAATGATTTCGTAACTGTTGGTTATTCCAGCATGAAACACTGGCGGTATAAGATATCAGCGTAGGTACACCGTAGATATTTAAAATATTGCTTCACATTCATTTATTCAATTTAAATTTTTATATGATTATAATGACCGTCCTTTATAATGTGAAATATAACATTTTATCTTTTATCTTTCTAATTTTAATTTAATAACTACACTTCCGGGTCAAAATTCATATCATTGGAATGTAAAACTTTCTTTTAAAAATGACTAATTTAGAATACAAAAGCTTGGATGTACAAAACAAAATTAATTCTATTGTTAAGTAAATGTCTTTCTGATTGGTTAAAATTTAAATCTTAAATCCTCTGATTGGCTAACAAATTGTTAATATCTTTTGTTAACTAAAGATTATGCTTTACGCAACCGGGTAAAAATGAGTATTAGTTGAACATTATCAGTTTACTTGCATAGCTAGGTCTATATATTTAGTTTTAAATTAAGAAAATGTCAAAGTTAGGACAGGGAAAAGCTATTAGTGCTCAAACTCGCGAAGTAGTGTTTAAAGTTTTTCAATATTTTAAAAATTGCCAACAATGAAGTGAACATCATAGATGCTTCTGAGGTTGAGTTAAAAAGCCATTTATCAGCGGCTACAGGTGTTTCACAGAGTATGCTTTACAAAATTATCAAGGAAGGGAATGACGCACCAAATGATCCTGAAGCTGAAGAGGACGCCAATGTTTTTAAATCTCCAAAAGGAAGCGAAAGAAAAATTTCCAATTACTGACATACATGAAACAGAACTGCATCACATTAGGCGTATCATTTATAATTACCATAAAACAAACAACCAACGGGTAACTCTTAAGAATTTGTTACAAAAATTAAAAGAAGATTTAGATTATGTCGGTGGCAGGTCTTCACTACACAAAATTATTAAAAAATGGGGTTTAAATTTTCTTCGGCTGAAAATAATCGAAAATTATTACAAGAGAAGCCCGATATAAGACACTTAAGAATTGCTTTTTGAAAAAATTAAAATGTACCGCAATGACAATCGACCAATCATTTACATGGACGAAACTTACATCCATGGCAGCCATACAGTTTCAAAATCGTGGACCGACAAAACAAGAAATGGTTTATTTGGTAATATTTCTAAGGGACAACGATTAATTATGTTGCATGCAGGAGGGGATAGTCATGGTTTTGTGAAGAATGCACTATTAATTTTTAAATCTGGAACCAAATCAGGAGATTATCATCATGAGATGAATTTCAATAATTACGAAAAATGGCTCACCGAAAAGCTGATACCAAATTTGCCAGAAAAATCGGTGTTAGTGATTGACAACGCGCCATACCATAATGTCCAAATAAATCCAGCGCCCAATTCAAACAGCAGAAAACAAGTGATGATTGACTGGTTAACGCAAAACGATATTCCCGCATCATTGGATTTGACTAAAGCTGAACTTTATTTTTTAATAAAAAACAACAAAAACAAACTTAAAAATTCAAAATAGACACAATAATGCAGGCAGCTGGTCATACTGTGTTAAGATTACCCCTTATCACCCCGAACTTAACCCAATCGAGATGATTTGGGCTACCGTAAAAAATTTTGTAGCATCCCACAATGTAACTTTTAAGTTAGAAGATGCGAAAAAATTAGCGGAAGAAAAATTTGCCTCCATTACGGTAGAAGATTGGAACAAGGTGTGCGCTAACGTCAAGAAACTGGAAGACGAATATTACGAAAACGAAGTTTTTATGGACTTTGTTACAGAATCGTTAATTATTAATGTTGGAATTGAAACTGATAGTGATGATTTCGGGTTCAGTTGCAGCTCAGATGACGATTCTAATACTGCGTCGTTGTTACCCTGAATTGCCGCAAATTTAATTGTGTTCATTAAATATTTCTATTTTTTATTCGTTCAAAATTAGTATAAACTTAATGATTTATAGTTTAGGTATTCAAATCCAAAATAAAAGATCGCTCTGTATTTATTTTATTTATTATTGTATTTATTTGTTTATTTGTATTTACCTAATTATTATTATTGTAAAAGCATAATTTGTTAATAAAATGCTTGAATTTTTTTGTATATTGTGTACCTACTAACCAGAAAAGTAATAAATTATTGGTGTAATAATTAATATTTATCTTGCACCAATTTGTATTATATGCTAGTAATACCTACTTCTGCCCGGAGTGTACTATTGTCTGGTCACGCCTTGAAATTCTATAAACAGCTACATTTTTCCTGCGCGAGATTTCTTAAGTTACAATGGATTGCCTGTACACAAAAAAAAAAAAACAAAAACAAAAAAAAATAAAAATACAAAAAAAAAATTAAAATAAAAAAAAAAAAAAAAAAAAAAATAAAAAAAAAAAAAAAAAAAAAAATAATAAATAATATTCTAAAAAAAAAAAAAAATAAAAAACTTTTTTTTATCAAATCCTCTCTCCCCTTCCTTAATTATAACTCTTTAAAAAATTTTTTTCTTATACCTCCTCCCCCCCAAAATTACAACACAAATTAATTTTTAAACATTTTTTCCCTCCCCTTTTTTTACCTCTTTATTTTAAAAAATATAATTATTAAATTATTTTTTTTTTTTTTTTTTAATTAATAATATATTAACAAATACTTTTCCATTTATTATTTTTTTATTTCCTCCAAAATATTATTATTAATTATTTTTTTTTTTTTCTATATATTTTTTTTTTTTATTATAATTTATTATCCCCCCACATCCCCATTTCACATTTTAATTAACAAAATTTTTTCCAATTAATATCATTTTACAATTTCCCAAAACCCAAACATCTCTCTTTTTTTTCATATTATATTTATATTATTAATATATAATTTTAAATAAAAAAAAAAACAAACAAAAACACAACCCCACACCCCTTCCACAACCACACACAACAAACCCACCCAACCCCACCCACAACAACAACAAAAATAATAAAAAAAAAACAAACAAAAAAAAAAAACAATAACAAAACAAAAAACACAAAACATCTAATAATTCTAAAAACGCTTCGTCCGTTAAATTATGAATGTTTACAAACCCTGCTTTAAACTTTGTTAATTGACGATGCTCCACAAGACGTGCAACGGCCTCCTGATTTGTTTCCACAGGCACAATTTGGATTAGATTGTAAATTGTAAGTAGTGACTAACCGCTTGATTTTCTGTAATGAATGTTATAATACTATATGAGCTATTTTTGAAACCCAAAAATCACCGAGCTTTATATAGCATTATGTCATCATCATTAATCTTCTGCCATCTTCAACTCAGTTGCGAATGTAGATTCCCTCCATCTTATTCTGTCCTGAGCAATTCGATTTCAATTTAAAACGGCGTATCGCTTTAAGTCATCTAACCATTGCATCTGTGGCCTTACGCAAGTTTTTTTTCACTTCTCTTCCTTTTGGCGGGCATTGGTGTTCGAAAAATTAGTTAAAAGTGTAATAATATATGGAGATGAGATTTGCGGCTGGAAGAAGTGGAAAGAGTTCAAGGAAAGTATTACGTGGAGAGGACGTTAGGGTTGGATAGAGAAACACGGATTATATAGGAAAAGAAAAAAATATTTTTTAAATAAGAGCGCAAGCGATGAAGAGAGCAATAAATTATGAAGAAGGGGTATGTACAAGAGCAGATAATACTGTTTTAAAAGAGTTCTCAAAACTAGTTAATATGACAGAAAATAACGTTTGGACAAGAAGAAAGGAAATTACATACATGATAGAGGACGGTATGCAAGGGAAGAAGTGGATTGAAAGAAAGAAAAAGAATTTATTATTTATTTTTTATTGTAAAATTAAAGATGCTAAAAATGAGTTAGTAAAAAGTTTATATAAGAGACAAATAATTAGACATATAAAAAATAATTACAGTTTGTGTTCATAAATAACACCAAAGATTCTGTTTGTTCTCTTGATATGCTTCTAACTCTTTATTTTTGTTATCCATATTCTACCAAGGTGTTGAATCAACGTCCAAGGCTTGTATACATCTATTAATATGTTGCAAATTATCACATCTTCAATAGTAGTAGTAAATCAACAAATGGTTCGTGGAAAGCTTCTAATGTAGAGTGTTTTTTGGTAGTTTTTGAAACACATGTTTGAGACAACAGCATTTCGCTGCCTGCTTTACGTGCGCTCTTGATTGTTTTATAGGTAAGAAGTGCAAAAATGTATTATATACCACCGTAGCATCTAGGGTGCATATTAGACGCCGGGTCGAACCAGAGAAAAAATAATTTGGAATTGTCGTTTTTGGTTTAGCTCCGTTTATTGAGGTTCACTTACAGTTATCGTGATGTAGTATTTACATAAAAAAATGAAGTTGGCGTAGATCGTGGGACATAGTAATTTTGCATACTATATGCTGCGTGAGTTATACTTGACGTTGTGGTATCACATGTCGGGCCAGAGATCGCTGGCCGAGTTGGATGTTAGCGACGTGCTCGTGCTGACCGATGGTCAGCTAATCTTAACTGTGTTTGATAAAACTTTGACTTTTCACTTTCTTTGTTATCGTACCTGTTTCGTTTTATATGTACGAAGTAGGTTTGTTTCTTATGCAAGCAAGGTCGTTAGAAATGCTTCCCGATTGTCAGCATTTCCTTAATTGCGTTAATTGCATATTTGGATTCCGCCTTCGAATCGTTGCAATATGCGGATGTAAGATTGATTGTGTCTCTTTGTGGTGGGGTTGACACGGCAACCCCAAACCACTCTAGTACAATTAACCTTTGCTAAAATACTAAATCAACTAACACAGAAACGTCAAAAAGTAATTTTTTACAATGTTGTCAATTTTGTTTAGTAGAATCTAGTTCGCATGATATTTTGCACATTGTGTGAAACTTGAGAATAGGAACTAAATATCGTATACAAATTTTTTCATGCAAAGCTCTATCGATAGAAAGTCGTTGAACGAATTGGTCGCATGATTCGAGAATAGCACCCCAGGTGAAACCAAAAAAAATAAATGGAATCAAGAAATGACTAATGGTCATATGCTTAAACTTAAACGATGCTTAAAAACAATCGTTGCTCTGGTTTTAACAATTGTATCGTAGTTTTTAAGCGTGGCTTAAGTTTAAGCTGTGTTAGTGCATACGGCCGTAAGACCCGTTGTTTAATACATCTTAACTTAAGACGAGCTTACGCTAAGACTAAAACAAAGAATGAGAATAATTATGATGTTTTAATAAGATTTTCAGACATCTGGTCTTAAGTAGATCTTAGTCAAAACTCACTAAAGTTTATGTGCACAATTCTGGTCTTAACCCCACCGTAAGTCAAAATTGGCTAAGACAAATATAAAACTTAAGTCCTTGCTCAATTATAAATACGGTCATAGTCCACTACACATTAGAAACAAAATTGGAAAACAACATACTCACGGCAGTCAACGTATTTCAACAAAATAACTCTTAATTAAACGACGGAAGGTCACAGAATGTTCTCAAACAAACTTCTCTGAGATAGAACAAAACGTTAAGTAAATCTTTATAAAAAATAGCAAAATTTTACATCGTATCCAACAAATAATTATTTATTTCAAATTCATATTTTATAAACAGAACTCGCTTTTTTTTATATATACGAACTTGCAACAGTCCTTTTAATTTTCGCTATCACGTGTTAATTGTACGAACCGGTGCAATTACGACCTTTCAACAGGTGTTCAAATGTGCGACAAATTATTTACTATAAACCTATAAACTAACTAAGATTACTACAATTTACAAACTAACCTGGTCATTAGTCTACAGGGATGGTATTAATGGTGATGGTTTTGGTGCTTCTGGTCTTCTATTTTCAGGTTATCTCGGTCTCAGCCAGCTCCTTCTAGTTTCGAACGACACGCTCCTGCCTCGATTTGTGAATACTTACTTTTTAGCCTCAAATTTTACTTATCTTCCCAAGAAGGTTATTCATCACTCACCAGTCTTTTCCCTTTTCAAAAAAACCCATTTCATTATACAAGGTGTCTCAGCGGAACCACTTAAATTTAACCCCCATTAACCGTAAACGGAAAAGTATAAATGGAAAAAATTTGAAAATTTGGAGAATGACTAATCCCTATAGGACAAAGGAAAGGAACACCAACTGCAGCGTCTATTTAACCAACTGAAAAACACCAAAACTGCACCAAAACTTGACTCGGACACGTGTTTCAACAGCTACGCTATTTATCATCAGCGATACCGATACTAAAAATAAAAACAACGGGAAGCTTATATATACTATCTGCTTATCACGCATTGTTAAACAATTGGTTCTTAGATAGCTTAAATGTTGCAAAAATCCTAATGGACCGTTATCATCATAATTCGTAAGTTATTCATAACTTACTTCTGTTATTTATTTAACTTTTATTTTGATTCGGTACACTAGTATTAATGTGTATTGTGTATGTCCCGTTTATTTATTTCAATTTGGTGCACTTGTGTAAAATTTTCGCGTCTCTTCGTAATTTTATTTATCGTGGCGTCACATATTACTCTCTTTCTCTAATATTTGAACTAACTGACCGTCTTTCTATTATCACGATATAAATGGAATAGAGCTTAGCGTCAGTTTGCGCCCATATTTATAATTTTTTATTCCATGATTTGCTATCATTTGATTTTTAAATTCAAATTCTAGTCAAGTTCTTTACCTGACATCTCGCATCTAGCGGTACCTCTCTGTAACTAAATTAATTCCGGATAGATTTCTATAATTGGAATATTTATTAATTGCAATTATTATGTTATTTAATTGGAGAAACAATCCGTTATTCTCCCTTTCATTGCATTTTGCGTAAAATTCCTGAGCCATAAAACAATCAGATTTTGAAATTTTCGTTTTCCTAACCCCTATTTTCTTAATTATTTCAGCATTTTAATTTTCCCGGACAATTGTTCACACTGATACACTGATTTTCCTTTCTATTGTTGTTTTACGTTAACAACCCATAGTCTCACACACGCACATCATTCTTTTAATTTTATTTTTTGTTATCTGACCAATGACCTTGAGAATTACCTATTTTTTAAAAAAAGCTTGTCTTAATTCTATTTTTATCGACGGTTTGATGCCGGATTTGACTTTTGGAGCTGCTTGATGAACATAATTGATGGGTTTTACACGGAAACATGGATAAATTACTTCAAATTCCTGACAGCTGCAACAATCTTTCCGATCACTACTAATTACTACAAATTTACACGATTTTTAGTATTTTTTCATGGAAATCATTGTGGGATCAATTTTAATCAACAATTTTAGACTCGGGAATGCGGATAACATTGCAATATATACTACAGGTTGGTGCTTTTGAAAACAAGGTCATAGGTTAATGGTTTTGGTATTAAAATAAAACTAAAATTAGTTCGTATAAAAGTAAGTTTTTATAATGAAAGAAAAATAGTATTGGGTTGCCTAATCAACATTTTTACGTTTTTACAATTAGGCTGAAAGAAAAGTCATTAATAAGCAAATAAAAGCTTTATTCCCAAGAAACAGCTTTGAATGATATTAGAACTAAATTAAATAGGAAGGTTACAATAAATAAACATTAAAAATTACTAATTTTTATTAATGAATTTTCAAAAAAACCGTGTAAATTAGCTGATTTCTGATAGCGAGCGCTATGCGCAATAATTTTAGCTGGGTTTTGATGCCAAAACCATTATTGTCACTTGAAAGAGCAAGCAGGAATTCGAAAAAAATCAGTTCACAATGCTAAATCCCTATGACTCGTTTTCATAAGTACCACCCTGTATAAATGACGGAATTCTTTTTGGGCAAAATGAAAATGAGTCAAATTTAATTTTAAGAGATCTCGCGAATTTATTTGAGATAACTGAACAAAAAACCTACAACTTTTATTGGTATTAAAATAAATGTAGACCATGGAATTCATTTATCTCGAAGCAATTATACAAAAGAAATTTATAAAAAAACACGTCATTTTGTAACAACTGCTGTAGTGATACAAACACAAACTAACGTAAACCGAGTGTAAACTTCCTTATAGGGAGGCATTGGTAGTTTATAGTATTTGTGTGAAAAAACACGACCCAATATAAGTTGCGCTGTTAATTATAAAGCTCGATTTACTGAAAACCTTACGTTTTAAATGTTAAACGTACTTCAACATATCTAAAGGGAACACCTACGATGGAAATGGTGATCTAAATACTCTGATAGTTTATTTAGATAGCGATTATGCAAATGTCTGTTTTTTAATGGAGTTCCTATTGCATGGTGTTCTTGAAAACAACATATAGCAGAGGCTGAATTCATAGCTGATAGTGTGATACAAGTATTATATCTTAAAAATTTAATAGAAGAGTTGTTAAACAATAAATTAAATGTTATTCTAAACGTAGTTAATACTAGTGCTACATCATTAATAAAAGCAGAAAAATTTAACAAAAGAAGCAAGCACATTGATGTGCGATTCTTTTTTATAGTGGAAAAATATGTCAAGAAATATTTTTAATTATTTCACTGTGCTTCAGAAAATCAAATTGCAGGTAATTAACCAAACCGTTGTTATCTATAAAATTCAAAAGTTTTTTGAGACAGTCTTGTAAATATTTAAAATTCAAATGTATATTAA
>JALBCR010000879.1:0-175000 GCA_030710515.1 Abscondita cerata | reverse complement strand
ACAAGGTGAGTTATTTAAATTTGATTTTTTAAAAAACAATATAGTATATAAAAATATATTATTTATATTATTAATATTGACAAAATGTTTATTATTTTACTTTCTTAAGTAAATATTGCAAAATGTATCGTATCTAAATTAATTTTAATATAATATATTTATCAACTAATATATTAAGTAACAATTTGTAAAAAAATATCAATAAACCGATTCGAATATATTATTAACCATACATAAATTATGTAAATACACTTCTATTTTCAAATGCCTTCATTTGAATTAAAATAGTTTGTAACCTTTTCTCTTACATTGAATACTGCAGTTTGGGAATTAATACCAATTGATGGCAAACCATTCAAAATAGTAGTTTGATCTAGCTCATCATTATTTTCTATTAATGACATTCTTCTTGTTGTTGCTTAGAAGACATATGCCAAATTTTATTAAAATATCTATAAAGATATTAAAGTTATGATAAAAAACGTTTTTTTTCTTAAAACTTGAACACCTTGTAGATCAAAAAGTTAAGAGGTTTAGGACATATGTTTATTTGAACTTTTCTTTTTAAAATCGCGTAAGGATTGACACCCTTAAGGATCAGCATCTTATTCTGAAACACCCTGTATGTTTTGAGTGTAAAAGCAGAATCTGCGATAATAACTGTGGCGTAGAAATATGGGACCCAGGCAGTTGTTTACTTCCAGGAACATCAAGCTTACCATTGTTTAAAGCATTCCCTAGTTTTGAATTAGAGAAAATGCCTCCATCGCTGTTTTTTCTATAAGACCCTATGTCTACAGCAATGAATTTGTAATCAGCATCTACGAGTGCCAGTAAAACTACAGAAAATGTTCTTTTGTAATTGAAATAGTTAGACCCACTATTAACAGGAGCAGTTATTTGTACATGTTTGCCATCCAAGGCTCCGATGCAATTTGGGAAATTCCATACGGCATCTGTTGGCGATTTCTTTCCACTGCTCTTTGTCAGGTGTTGGAATGCATTGAGCAAATAATTGTTTAATTATTGATTTACATACATCGTGAACAATTGAATGGACTGTTGAATGACCCAAACGGAAACTAAAAGCAATTGTCTGAAAAGAGTCACCAGTTGCTAGGTATATGAAAAAAAGAATGTTTTTTAATGAATATATTTTTTTACAGTATACTAAAGAACAATTTTTGTAAGGGTTGATTTGGCGCACGAGCGGCTTGTTTTTCTATGGGATGAGTGCGCCAATGCCCTTATAAAACGAGTACTTTATACTATTTTTTCTAATTTGCCATCCCATGTTTACTTATTTTAATAAAAAAATCGTGTAGAAAATTTTTGTGTTGATTGATATAGTTGGTAACACTCCATGTCAACTTAATTTTATGAATCGTTTTACCGCCGTCTGTAGATTGCAATACAAATTTCTAATTTTATTTAATTAACGTAATAATAAATAGAATACATAACAATAAGACAAATAAGAACAAATAAATAACAAGAAATAACAATAACAAAATGAGTGAAGAAGATTGCCGAAGTAACCACTCAAAACTTGTTACCTGATAAATCGGAAGCAGTATACAAAAAACAATTTGCAAAATTTAAAGGGCGGAGAAAAGAAAATAATATTCAAATCTTGTCAGAAAATGTTCTGTTGGCATACTTTGAATCCCAACGTCAACAATATAAGCCTTCCACACTGTGAACTAATTACTCAATGTTGCGGTAATGTCTTTCAATTCATCTAAACACCGATATTTAAAAATATGCAAAATTGCAAGCTTTCCTTAAACGGGCTTCACAAGGCTATACGCCAAAAAAATCTAAAATACTAGAAGAGGATGAGATAAATAAATTTATATGTGAGGCTGAAAATGTGAAATACCTTGTAATGAAAGTGTGTATAATTTTTGCAGATCTTTTCATAAACTTTATATGTTTGTAGGTGATCTTAATAATTGCATACAGTGGAGCCTGTAGACGGGAGGAACTTGCCAACATGACACTGGATGATATCGAGTTCAAATCCGATTTAGTTACGGTTTCAGTGCCTAAAACAAAAAAAATATATGCCACGTTTCTTTGCAGTTACAGATGAAAATTGGATTGCACTAGTAAAAGAATATTTTAAATTAAGACCATAAACAGTTAACAATTTTTCCTCACTTACAGGAATGCCAAATGTATAAATAGCCCCATTGAGATAAATAAGATGGGGAACATTTGCAAAGAAATTGCCTGTTTTCTTCGATTGCCACACCCGGAGCTGTACACTCGGCACTGTTAGACAGTCCAGCGCAACCCATTTATTAAGCGACACGGAGGGTGGAAGTCGAGTGCCGTAGCAGAAAGTTATGTTGATACATATTTAAAAAACAAAATTAATGTGTCACAAATGCTTTGCCCCCATACTAAAGTTCACTCACCTCATAGAAGCTCCAGAGGCCAGACTCGAGACCAGACCTACCTCTAGAGCTGAATTACAGAAACAACGAAACCATTACCGTTGACAATAGGAATGTGCTAACCATAAACATTCAAGCGCAAGACACAGCAAATGTGACAGTACATATAAATAATTGCCAATGTAATAGAAATAATTAGGATTTATATATTTTTTTTGTAATATTAATAATTATAATTGTTCCTTCGTGTTAATCGTGTTTGTTCACTATCCGCTAACTTTGCGGTCAGCTGTTTCCGACACTTGAGTCGTTGAGGTTATTTTGCCGATCGAACTCTTAAAAATTAAATTCTCCTAAATTCATTAAAGTACAGTGTGCTATTATGAATAATCCATAATTGACGCCTACTGTAAAACGTTAATTGGCTTATTATTAAAGCAAATTAGAAAAACATATTTTTCTATTTTAGGTCGTTACAGAGCTATAAAAGCACCCAAATGAGTTCTTTTATAGAAATAGAACAATTTTTATTCCGAACTGTGGTAACACTGATTTGATATTAAACGTCAAAGCTGTCCTTACGTTCGGCGTGCGTTAATTTAAATTGTAAATAAGGTTCAGTCGATTTATTTATCTACTTATTTTTATTTTCACCCATTTTTTTGAAGTTAAACGTATCATAAATGTACTAATTAAACTTAAACTAGCATTTAAACCAAAGTTTAATGCTCGCCGCATCGCGGTTCGTTTTCGAAACTGTACTCGTCTTATAAAATACGTCTTCTAAAAACTAGTTCTTTAATATACTACTTTAACATTCAAATAAAATTCAAACAAATTTTACATTTTACATAGAAAATATCCATATTATTAATCTATTAAAAAATTAAATAACGAACACAATAATTATATTAATTCTGTATTGAAAGAACAACTAAACAATATTAATTTGGGAATCTCTGAGCTCTCAATACAGGAAGTATTTGCGTAACCAACGCCCTAAAACAGGTGATCTCGGTGGGTCGCAACCCACTTGGAAGTATATAAAAAGTCTGGAAATGTCCTCAGGAAATTAAAAGAAAATCAGCCCAAACAAAGACCGCTAGTAGTACTCTAATAAAGCATTTATTAAATGAAGAAAGAAAGAAAAAGAAGTAGATGAGATTGATCTTTTTTTTTGATAAAAATATATAACATTGTAAGTTGTCACCTCTTTTTTGGTAAAAATTGTTTTTTTTGTAAGCGCAGATTATTTTGGTCCATTATGCTCTTTTGATTTAAATTAGACTATAGTCATAACGTATTTCATTTACATTGTATTGCACGTGTGCTCAGGGTCAAGATTATTAATATATTGTTTTAATCATTTGATATTTTTCTTAATTCGGAGTTATAAAAGATGTTATTGTCACGTTTGAGCAATTAGGTTGTTGTGGAAAATGCCGATTTCATAGTTCTCACCAGTCGATTTCTTTGAATTCTACTGAGTTTGCGTTTAGTGTGCTAGATCAAGGGTGTCTTTGTTTTTGCTCTACGAATTACGGTCGGTGTGGCCGGCGTTATCAGCTAAATGAACGATATGTTTGTTTAAAAGAGAAATAACACACGGCTTTGCGCCACGGTCTAGAATTCTAGATAAGCGGTTTCGTTTGTTAATTCTAAGAAAATTGTAACGCAGTAATTTTGGTGGTGTGAAAAAAAACCAATGACAGGGGTGACGCTTTTTTACCCGATGTTAGTTTTTTAGTTAGTTCTTAAGAAGACTCCGAACTAATGAGATGTTTGGTTGTTAATTAGTTACGCAACGACATAGCGGATTAATGTTGTTAAATTTTAACAATCGCGTCAGAACTCAAGTGTCGTAAATCATTGCGTAAACTTAAAATAAAAGTTTAGTGAACAAAAGATAAATGGAACTTTCACTTCGCCGCTATTAAGAGAATTCCGTTCGATTTGGTGAAAACAATCAAAATAACCGCAATACGGATTGTAAATTATCTCTGAGCACGCAAAAATCTTAAGACGCATTAGTATTTGCATTGGTTTCGAAATCTTCGGTTCCTGTGGATTACTCCGGTATTTAAAGAAAAGTATGCAGTTGTGAACAAATTATATGGTTCCTGTGGATTACTCCCGTAATGGAAGAATAATTACGCTGGTTACAGTTTAGAAAAAAGAAGCTTGTCAATGTAAGTACTCTAAGATACTTCACAAACTTTCGGGAATTGTTGGCCCGTGTGCGCAAATTCGTGCTTTTGTGACGAACGTTTAAAGTTAGTTTTTTTAATTCTTTGTAAGTGCGTTTGTAATAAATTGTAGGCGGCTCTACTGAAAAGCCCAACTTGTAATAGATTTAGAACGCGGTGACTAACCTCTCGTCTAACCCTGGTACCTGGGATGCGAAGCGTTGCATGTTTGTTTGTTCTTTTTTATTTATTTTGGATAAGCGTTGTAATGCGTTTAGATTTAAGACCCCGGGAGATATCCGTGTAATATTTTATTAAGATCTAATAGAGAACGGTTACTAATAATATTTCTCTTTCATTGCATTAGGTGTTTACATTTCTCCCTTTTCTTTAGTGAACATTTGACTCAGTTAATTAAAAGAATTGGGTGGCGCCTAACCAATATCGACTGTGAAACATGTTAAAGACCTTTTATTCTTCAATCAAAAGTAAGTGAAAGACAATCCTAATTCACCCCTTCCGCTTAGCTGGCTGGTACCTTCGTTAGTTGCAAATTTGTTAAGTCAGATTTGTGGCGCAACAAAGTGATATAGAAGGAAAATATGTTGGTAAAGAACAGCCTCAGCACCAGCAATTGTACTGGCAGAATACCCAATACAGATACCATAATTTAACATCATTTCCACATACCACTCAAGAACACGTATTCAACACCAAACACTCAACAGCAATTTGTTTCCTCACATACGTCTGGGCCGCAGACCAATGCTTATTACGAAGAAACAAGCAATTAATCTACTTACTCTCGACCTTCTTCTGCTGATAGTGTTCATTCTCACTTAAATAACTACAATCCAGATGCATAGAACAATTAATCTCAATTATAATGTACATGTATTATACTTTGCTTACAAAGTAATTATACAAAAAAACCATATGAAAACACACGAATAGTAAAATTTAGGTTTTGCTTACCGTAAGCAGACAGATAGTTTTTCTGTGGGAGAAATTGCTTTCCGAAATTGTGTGTCCATTTTTCTCAAATCTATTTCAATTTTTGACAGTATATTCATGTTATGACGTCATCATTCACTAACTGGCGTTAGAGTGTTGTATATTCTCCTTCCTCTTGGCGAGTCTGGACTAATAGGTGAACCCAAATTTGTCTACTTCGTTTACTTTGTCTCATTTCTTCTTCGTCATTGAGAATGAATGCAATTTTCATCAGAGTACGCTTTAAAAATGCCATCACGATAGGATTAGATAAAAATGTGACAGCGAGCAGACTTGTCTTTTTAATTGCCAGTGACCGGCAGTGAGAACTCTACATCATAATCCTTGACCGTGACTGGACCGTACCGAGACCGCTAGTGTAAATAGGGCTTAGGCGGTTTCGACCAGGACGCTGATTCTCATCCAGTGAATGTGAGTGTTCCTACGAGAGAATCTGCCATCTTTCTATCAAAGTTTCGTAGACTGTATTCTAAACCGATAGAACGCACTTCATTCCTACAAGATTTTAATAGAAACCTTTTCTCTTGCTTTTAACCGGGAGAACTCAGTAATTTCAAGAGAATCGCATGCGCAAAAGCGCAAAGCGTTGATTGTTTACATTCAGTGATAATATAATTTCTTTCATCTTAATAAATTTTAGCGTTTAATGTTATCAGTTCTTATTCATTAATTATATTTGTTTATTTAGTTGTTATATTTGTTTATTTAGTTGTTATATTTGTTTATTAAGTTGTTATATTTGTTAATTGTTACTTTTTGGGAATTAATTTTTAAAAGTATGGATGAAGAGGAAGTTTTATTAATAAATCAAATCTTTGATGATTTACAACAAGCGGAAGAAGACGGTCAAGCACCAGCAAGGCAACGATATGAAAGAACAGATCCCTTTGTTACTTTGGCAGATGCACAATTTATAGAATTATTTCGTGTGGATAAGGATTTGGCACGACAAATAATAATTAGTTTAACTCCGTATATGGATCTGGGACAAACATACTCCAGTTTGGACATTGAAACAAAGGTATGGGAATATTTTCCTATTTAATACTATGTGCCTACCTAATACTTACCTGTTTTTGTATATAACATTTTGTTTCAATTTAAGGTTCTGGTTGCGTTATTGTTTTATGCCCACGGTAGCTACCAGAAGATAACAGGGAAAAATGTTTTTCTGGCATTAGTCAACCCAGTGTAAGCCGTTGCATTAAAGAAGTGACGAGTGCCTTAACACACAATAATGTATTTAGTGAGTGGGTGAAATTTCCCGAAAATATGGTCGAATTGCAAGATCTAAGAGCCAGGTGAGGAATAATGTATATCTAATATAAGTAATTCACATTGTTGTAATTTAATTTTCATATGGCCATGGTTTAAGCAATATCATATTTTAGGTTTTTCCAAAGGTATAATCTTCCCGGTGTAGTTGGGTGCATCGATTGCACACATGTAGCAATTGTTCGACCAAATGAAGATGAACATATATATGTTAACAGAAAAAACTATCATTCCTTAAATGTTCAGTTGGTATGAAACTAGGTGAACAAAATAAAGATTAAAATTATACTTATAACTTTTAGATTTGCGATTATAATTTAAAAATTATGAATGTTGTGGAACGTTTTCCTGAAAGTGCGCATGATGCTCACATTTGGAGACAATGTAATGTGTCCCAATTAATGGAAGCTATCTATAGACTAAACAATCAAAACCTATTTTTTTATTGGGAGATTCGGGTAAGTGTTGACATTCAAGCTAAACATTTGTCTATTTCACAGTGGTCTAAATTTGTATTATGTATTTCAGGTTATCCACTTAGGCCTTGGTTGTTAACGCCATTGCGGGATACAGTTGTGGGCACTCCAGAAGATAGATTCAACAATCAATTAAAACGAATCCGCAGTATTATTGAAAGGTGCAACGGAGTGCTTAAAACAGATGGAGGTGTTTATTAAAACATAGAGTACTTCATTACAGCCCTCGTGCAGCAGCTAACATTATTAAAGCATGTTGCGTCTTACACAATATGTGTATTTCAAGAAATCTTCCTCAGCCTGAAGAAAATGATGAAGTAGAGCTAGAGTATGGAATTTATGCAATGGAAGCTGGAAATGTAGATCAAAATGTAAATGTAGATTTATTGGCTGCAAGACAAATACAGCAACAGCTGATAAATAATTATTTTAATCATTGATTTGACAAAATATGCACCTACTTATATTTAAATTTAACTATCATTAAAGTGTTTGTTTAAAATATCTTTTATTTCCATTAATGCTGTAACACGTTTTTCATCGCGGTCTCCTTTTTCTTTTAAATATGCTCGTTTGGCCTTCATATATTCAATTTGTTCAGCATAGTATAATTCTAGTACTGAATTTCTCTTATCCACAGAGCTTAATAGGTTGTGAGACAGCTCGAGGGAATTTTTTAATCTTGTAGTTTTGTTTGGTTTTGTAGACTTTGGTGTTTTCGGCAGATAATCGTGGTCATCATTACTTGTTGAACCTTGTTGCGGGTTATCCTAAACATAGATTTTGAATAAAATTTAGATACTAATTTGGGTATTTTTAAACTAAAAACCCATGTAATATACATACTTCAATTATTTCTTCTGCACCTATTGCGATTGTAGTGGATGGTATAGCATTAGTTGCATCTATTGCGATTGTAGTGGGTATGATGTAATTTTCCTTAAAAAAATAATTAAATTCTTAAGTAATAAAACACGCAGCTGTTGGTTTGCTTCTGATAACGTGCTTGTTGGACTTGTAATTTCTTTTATTTCAAATTATCAGTTTTCCCAATTTAATTTGACGTAAGTAAATGTTATAAGTACTTGCCTTGTCGAAATTAAAATTTATAGGTGTTTCCACAATTGGTAACCCATCAATCTGCGTGGGGTTAATAATTTCTATTATTTCCATGTCTATTGCAGACAGGGGTTTTGATGGTTCTCCACCTCCAGTACCACATGCATGTTTCTTTGCAGCTACAGCTTTAGCCTTAGCATGTTTTTTAATATCCTGCCACGTCTAAATAAAAAATCATTTTGTAATTAAGTAGTAGTACAATTAATATGGGTACCACACCTTTCTCCACTGTTTCCAGTCTTTTTGTGCCCCATTTGGTACGCTGTTTAAATTAATAGTAAAATGTTGCCACAGCTGTTGTGCCTTTTTAAATGTAAATTCATTTGTGAAAAGGCCAGTTTGTAATTGTGGATGATCTATTATGAAATTTTTCAACATTTCCTTTTGAACAGAATTAATAGTGTTTCGCTCCATATTAACACTCGACGGTGAAATACACTAAATCAACAAGCCAAGCAAGAAGATAAGTGAATAATGTTCAAGCTAACCCTAAATAATACGGGAGGGGAAGATGTTTTTAAGTTTGCAATGACAAACGAACTATTTCGTAGTGCCAGATACACGCATACGCATGGCAACAACGCTTTAGCTTTTCGCTGATAATTCCTCAGTTCAGAATACGAATCGAAATACGTGAGAGAACAGGGAGCATTCACTTTCGTGCAATAGAACAGTCGTTTCTCTCAATTTTTGTCACTGGATGAGAATTGGAGTCCAGAAAGCTCTTGACCGCCTCGGTCTGGATCGTGCACCGACCGGTATGGACCGGAGCGAACCTGACCGTGACTTGACCGTAATCGATAGTGTGTATGATGGCGTTGGATTACGTGCTACCAATGTTGACATGACCGTGACTTGACCGTGACCAAACCGAACCGAGACCGCTAGTGTCAATAGAGCTTAAATGTTGAGGATTGAGCAAATGTAGATAGAAAAGAAACTATGACAAGGTATAAAAAGTTTTGAGCAATTTCATCCATTCCGTTTTTATGTGTACGACACTTTCAGTAAACTACCACATACTTCCACGTATTTCCACTGGAATTCCACGTGGATGTACACCTACTTCCCCTGGCGGTTTACATCTCGGATTACACTGACAAGAAAAGCAAGCAATTTTTCTTGTCAGTATAATCAACATTTTATTTGTTTTGATTTTTAAATTAGAGCATTGTCATTGGTGAGTTATTTATGAAATGGATTGTCAAATAAAGATGTGGCAGATCAAGTAGCAGTTTTTTTCGAAAAGTATTTAAATTGAAACAGTTTTAAAATTAAAAATTTTGATAAATAGTGTGCTAACTTCACATCCGTTGTTTTCGGTCTTTTTTAGGTATATTGTAAAGCAAAAATACATAATCAGGGAGAAAAGGATTAAACCGACAATGCCACAACCACCCAACCAAATCGATTATCAAACCCAAAAGAAAATTTGTATAAATTTTTTTAGATTTTAGTTATTTTACAAATAATGTTGAATAACTTCGCCCATATTTGCAGAATTTAATAGACAACGTTAAACGTTAAAAAATTTGGACTGTTTGTAGTTTGAGAATTGTGCAATATTGCAATTTTATGAAAATGGACACAAACTTTAAAAAGAGATAAACACCACAATTTTATCAATTAAATTCATTTTAATCTTAAAGTTTAAGGTAGTATTGATAAACAATAAAGTAGCAAATGCATCTGCCCCGAGCACACTTCCTGAAAGCTCAAAATAACTCAGACCAAGTTAAAGGGGCGATGTAATTAAATATCATTTAATCTCAATCAATTTATGTACCCCGAGCACTGTATTTAACTAAAGCCGGAAGTATAAACGATTTGTGTGACATATTTATGCACCTTTGCGAAAATACTACTCGAATGCAAAATTTTAATAATGTAAACCACGCCGCGTTGTTCTAAATTTTGGGCTACCCTAATATTTTAAACAGTTCTATTGAGACTAACTTAAAGCTCAGATGCAACAAGATAATTAAACTAAATGCAGACCCCAAAAACGTTTCCATCTTCAATTAGTAGAATCATTGTGAGTTAGAAGATGTCGCGGTAATAACGACCATAATCTTAAAAGCTGCACCTATAAAGATCATAAAACAAGTATATACACCTCTCTGAAGACACATAAATTATAATAGCGTACACATATTTCCTATGGCTAAGTATATCAATTTGAGATCGACATACGGTCCTAAGTTAGCCGGAGCGGTCGGCCTTTGCATTATTTATAGTAAGATGGCCCCAACCGCCAAGAGAGACGCTTCTGTCGCCGAGCACTCGTATAAAACAATTTGCGACGCTCATTTTTATCAATAATACACTTCCCTTGTTTTATACTGGGTCTTCTTCCACAATAACTTGAGGGTAGATTCCGGTTTTCTAATACGTTGTCTGCATTTAAAATTGCACTTGTAAATTATTTACATTTAAAGTAAGATTGCTTTAATTTTTTTTCCAACTTTACCTACAAACAGCAAATTCTAAAAAGCATTATTTTTTAACGAAACTTTCACGCCCAGTTAATTAAAAGTTGAACGTGTTTAAATTGATTATGTTCATAAAGTAATTAGTATGCATCAACTGTACTTTTTAGAGTAGTTAAATATTTACTTTTCTTAGAACTGTAAGCGATGCTTCATTTTTTATTATAAACGAATGTTTGTTCTTTAGTAGTAATTAAAAACATTACTTATTCTAAAAATGAAATCTGTATTTTGATTTTTTATGTAGATTACTTGGATACTATAAACCGTTTTAAATTATTCGTTAGCACTTTTACAATCACACATAAAGAGGTAAACAAGACGTAATTACAAAATGTTATTTTTAAGAAAGAATACAAAAGTTTTTAACAAACATGCAAAATTGCAATGGTATAATGGTTTTTGAACTCCTATCCCTTGAATAAAAAAAATTATTTTGTTGATAACATTAATAGTTCAGATTTCTTTCTACTACTTTACAATAACTAAACTAATTTAAATATACCTACAGGATGTCAATTAAAACCTTGTATGAACTATATCTCGAGAACAACAGATGATATAAAAAGATACCAGGATAGGAAGAGTGACAAAAATGACCATAGAGACAACAAACCTCTATCAACCCCCTACGCCACACCTTCCCCAACTAAACAGCAAATCCCTATTTGCACTACGTCATCGAAAACTTAATTTTCAAAAGTACGACACTTTTGTACGTCTTGCAACAACCCATAAAGAGTTGGATTTAAGGGAGGCGGAAGGACTTCAAAATCGTGACGAAAATTTACATATATTAAAAAGATTAAATAAATAATCTTGTGGTAAGAAATACATACAAAAATAATTAAATAATAGTCAAAATTCCACAAGTTTTTGATTTAAGGCATAGATCAAGATGTAATTGAACACCCAAAATTAAATGATACGTACTGTGAAATTAAAATCTTCTTGTTAAAAGAATATTCCTTTGTAACGGTTGTTGTTTACAAAAACAAAAAAACGACGTCTCTAGAGGAACAACCTAAAAAAAACAACCAAAGGAAATTCGGCTCGATGTAGCCCACTAAGTTCGTGGAGGATGAAGTGTTTATAATAGTTAGAGCAGCAGCGTCCGGATTCTTCGGAGAGTCGCAAAGGTCCCTGAAGAACTATAAGAAATTAGACTGCTGTTTAACAAGACACCACCTGCTGGGTAAAAGAAAGAAATAAAACCGACCAAGAGAAGATCAACAGGTTTTACTTAAAGTCTAATACGCTAAATCGAACACAAACCAGAGGGAAAGACAGACAATTCAATACAAGAAACAAATCTTAAAGTACTAGGAGAATGTGACAGAAATAGAGAAACTGTACGTGCGTTAGCAGCAGCCTGGCTTAACGATAAATAAAGCTCGCAATTAATGTGACGGATTTCAGGTAAGCTTTAGTTACACCCACATTAAAGTTAACGTTCCAATTGAGGATTGGCTACTAAGACGGCTCTGCGTACACATATCACTTACACACGGAAATTTAAACTAACTTAAACTAGGATTAAAGGAGTAAGTACCTCCCGCAAACTCAAAAGGCCTTTTGTTTTCATGTCAACCGCTCTAAGTAAAGCGCCCGAATTCGTATTGAGCTGGTTAAAAAACGTTCGGTTGTGGAGTGCACACCGAATAAAAATTTACTTAAATACGGCTTGTTCTCAGCCGTTCTATGCCATATGTACACTCATGAAATTTAAAACTTGGACACCACAATTTCTGTAAACAAAAGTTTGCACATTGTGAAGCGGGCTTAAGGGTATCATTTACAATTCTAACAGCAGGTAGTCTCAGCAGGGGTTATCTTATCTTGAAGGACTGTAGAATGAATCATTACACTAAGCACGTTTTAGAAAATAGGTAATTTACGTTGCTTACTTAATTTTTTTCTTTAAAGAATATATTTGAAGGTATCGCTAATTAAACAGCATAGCTCGATTAATTATCGAATCAAAATTTTGTTTAGGAAATGTTTACAAAATAAAATTAGAAATAATTTTGATTTAAAAACGTCTACAAGCAATAACTTTTAAATTAAATCAAAAAACTAAACATGGTTATTTGGGTTGACTGATTATTACTTATTTTTAAATAAATCTAACCTATGAATGTAAGCCTTCGCGGCTGTTGTCACTAAGATTACTATCTTCCGGGTTGAGCCGTGTTCGTCCTTCCTTCCTACGTTCTCTGCTTGACGTTTCGCTAACCATGCTGTTAGCTTCTTTAGAAGTTACTCTAAAGACTGATGTTGTTGTCTTCTGCTCCTCGTTATATACCTATGTTCCGTTTCGGTTGGTAGAGGTCGATCAGTGACGGGTGGTTGGTTTTCGATGGTTGGTTGATCTTCTGTTTGGTATCGACTAATTTTGTGGCGACATTTGTTTTCTTTGTTTTTGTGAAGAGTTAGTTTCCACGTGTTGCTTAATCGGTAACCGTCTTCTCGATTAAAGTTTTAACGTACCAGTCGACGATACACATAACATCATAAAACAACTGTGCACAACCCATGGGTTAAGAGAAGACATACCAGAGCTAGCAAGAATATGTCTGAATACAACTTACTTTCTATGGAACGGAGATTTCTACGAACAAAAATCAGGTGCAGCCATGGGATCACCATTATCACCGGTTATTGCGAATATCTTTATGGAAGCATTCGAGCAAGAAGCCATTCAATCCAGCGAACTTACAATAATTAGTAGGTTAGATTTATTTAAAAATAAGTAATAATCAGTCAACCCAAATAACCATGTTTAGTTTTTTGATTTAATTTAAAAGTTATTGCTTGTAGACGTTTTTTAAACCAAAATTATTTCTAATTTTATTTTGTAAACATTTCCTAAACAAAATTTTGATTCAATAATTAATCGAGCTATGGCGTTTAATTAGCAATACCTTCAAATATATTCTTTAAAGAAAAAAATTAAGTAAACAACGTAAATTACCTATTTTCTAAAACGTGCTTAGTGTAATGATTCATTCTACAGTCCTATAAGATAGCCCCTGCTGAGACTACCTGCTGTTAGAATTGTAAATGATACCCTTAAGTCTGCTTCACAATGTGCAAACTTTTGTTTACAGAAATTGTGGTGTCCAAGTTTTAAATTTCATGAGTGTACTTGAGCTTCATACGCATTATCACTGACTAAGTTACTTAAATAATAAAACTTAGCTGTAATCTGTAGGATGCAGTTCCGAGAATGAAAGTTTCCTGCTAGCGACGATATCGACAGTTTGAAAAGTTAAATAACCCCAAGATTCCTCATAGGGGAGGTGTGCAAAGAAGAACGGAAGGCGATAGGCTCCCTCGATGAAATAACTTAACTAATTCGAAACCGTGGTGTAGTCTTTAATTGATAGGGAATGTTCTTAATTAGTCACTCCAGCACCCTCAAGAGTTATCCAGATATAACACACAACGAGAACATAAGGTCAACGCAACGTGGGTGAATTTAGCCGGATTTAAACTTAATCACCAATTTGAATTGGAAATCTTGAATCACACATTAATAATTTTTGTGGAAAAGATGTAGCCCAAATCACCCTTACTTACGGAAGAAAAGAAGATATCCGCTGTTCGTCTAGGAAGCTTAGTCGGATTTTATTTTCCACCAATAGAAAATAAGCAAAATGCGCGCCATACTACTCCCGACATACGTTTTAAGAAGGCTCTCGACATACGTCCTATATTCGAAAAATAAAACCGTAACACTTTACATAAAAAAAACTAAAGGAGTCGAAATAAAAATTATTAATGTATATGTACATTCATGCATGCTACCATAAATTACTGTATTGCCCATTAACTTAATTAAATAAAAAAATAATTAGAATTACAATCAAATAATTTTTTTTTCGTCATACACCGATTCACTGCCGTGATGTCGCTACTACAACCACTACTGTTTGATTTATAGATAAGCGATCTGACTAAAATCCTAACCCTAAATATGATAACGTCACGACGTAAGTCAGCAGGTAACATAAACTTAAATTATTACGATTATTATCTACATATAAGTGGCAAAGCAATCGGTGCAAAAGATAAACTCAAAGGAAAAATGAGAACAAGAGATTTATAGGGACTACGTAAACGGATTGTCTTAAGTATTGCGGTAAGTGGCTTCAGATAAATGGGTATGATTAGGAATGATCTAACCTCAGTTTGCCCAGTAATACGATGCTCGGTGTTGGTTTTTGTAGATTCAACCAGCTACAGCTCGGGATGGTAAGCAATATACTCAGGTGAACTGGGCCTTGATAGTTCTAACTGCAGCTTTAAGCCAATGGGGTAACCTGTATTAGATGAATGCAACACACGTTTTACAAACAACCAAACTTATAATTTTAGGTCTCTCGACGATGCCTCACGACAATTTAAAGAATAACAGAAAATAAAAGTCTACAAGACACATAAAATAATAAGAATTCCAAAATTAGGAAATGGCTTACCACTCGATGTCAATGTGGCTGGTAAGATTGTGAGGTATGTATATAGAAATCTTAATAAATTAGATTTTACCGTTAGCTTATCTTCAATAATTAAGCATTCGTAATTGCCAATGGATGGTTCGCTCCGATTAATCCAAATTACAAAAATGGTGCCAAGAAGCAATTTAAAACCGTATGTAGCGTGGATACCCTCGAATTAATTGAAGAAGAAACAAAAAATTGGAAAATGAATGCTTATCAAAATTAAAAAAAAAAAACATTTCCTGAACCGCCAATTTTAAAAATCCAAATAGCTGATAGAAATTATTTGAATATTTTTAATACGGCAACCAACATCAAACACATCAAAGACAAAAAATAACATAATTGAATCGCTTATACTAAATGAATTTAATTAATACTTAAGAAAAATGCCAACAGTTAACTGTAACGACATGTGTCGTTAAAGTGCATAGCGCTATCTAAGCGATAGCTTTAATGCTTAAAACACACGTGTGTCGATAAAGCCAAGTATAACTTATACACGCAACGAAAGAACACCTGATGCAGCATTTCGCTCTTATTATGAGCTCATCAGAGGTGTAAACTTAAGTGCTGTATACAACTGTACAAGACGGCGGTTGGTTTTTTAAACTCTTGTGGAGCAATGAACATAAGTAAAATGTGTGTCTTACGACATCTCGTGTACAACATGGACACGTGTTATACTTGGCTTTATCGACACACGTGTTTTAAGCATTAAAACTATCGCTTAGATAGCGCTATGCGCTTTAACGCACACATGTCGTTACAGTTAACTGTTGGTATTTTTCTTAGTTTATACTATTCACACGTGTCCATGTTTTACACGAGATGTCGTAAGACACACATTTTACTTAATAAATACCGTTACAGACCACTTTTATGTAGAAAAAGAAAGTTTATCGCAACGTTAGCAAAAACTCAAAAAGAGAACAGTAGAGCCAACGGCAAATTCTGAAGTTCAAAATCTGCACCTGGCAGGATTTCTAACGACATGTATGAATGTAATCTCAGTTGCATACTCACAAGTGAACTTTCTACTACAAACGTTATTTTTCTACTCATTGAATAAAAAATACAACTTTGTTCCCTTTTTTGAGGGTGCAAAATCGTCCATTACCTCCCACGGGAGGTAATATTTTTTATCTCCCGCATTTAATCAAAATCGAGTTCGCTGGTTTTCGTACGTGACAGCGTGATGAGATGTATTGGTGTTAGTTATGCAGGTATTTTATAAATTAAAAGTATTAGATGAGTAGTGCCGTTCCAGGCTGACTTTTGGTGCGAAATTTGAATTTGTGGTGGGGAAATTTAAACTTCGGTTGCGATCGTTTGCCGTCGGGAGTGTGCGCGCATGATCGGTGACAATCAGGGCATTCGGGGACGGTTGAGGCCTCTCAGGACTTTAGGTCAGGAGCGGGGCGGTAGGTTAAAAACCTTTGCCGTCAATTTAGTGCAATGCTCTCGTATTAGATCAATTAACCTGAAGGGAATAAATGTCATACTTTGCTAACTTGAAAAAATCATCACATGCACTTGTGTAAGTGCAAGTAGTTTGATTGTTGACATTAGAAGTATGAGATAGTGTCTTTAACTAAAATAGATACAAAATACGGAGAAAAAGTTGAAGTTTGATGCAACAATTGCAAGACACTGCTTCCACAACAATTTACCGACCTAATTTCAATTGAAGACGTCAATAAAATTAATGAAGTTATAAGATCTGAAACGGTTGTCAGTCAAAGTCCAGTTGGTCAAACTACGAATATTGAATTCGATGACGATATTATTTACGAACAAACGAAAATTCGTAATTAAAAATTGATTTGTGAATCAAAATCTTTCTAGAGTTTAAACAACTGCGGTGGGAAAGAAACTCTTCCAATTATGTGTTATGAATGTTTCTAGTGACTTTTATCAACTCGAGATTGCCAATTTCTTCTTCTTCACCTGTCTGTTAAAGGTACTACATGAACATCATCTGAAATTCGAACAGCTACACATGTATTAATTTATTTAGTATAAACCTAAGTAAAAGCATCCCGTACAACAAGGGAATTTTAATTTCCTGTTCGTGTGTGAGTATACTTTTACGTGTTCATAAAGTAATTCCTTATCACGATTTCGTATCAATTTCAGACACCTTTTTTTTCTTTCGTTTTCTCCTGTGGGTCTTTCTTGATAGTTGCTGTGCTGGCGTATGGATAATAACCCGAACCTGGGTCTGAATATTATTAGTGGAAGTCGTCAGCGTTTGAATTTATCAAATCGGAGTTCATCTTCCATCTTGTCTTCCCATCTTTGCTGGCAACTAAGTACTGTCTGATTTGAATACGAAAGCTGTCACACCTATCTATTAACGTTCGAACACCTAAAACTTCCTATGACAAGCTAAGTTCTTTTTATGCATGTTATTCGTTATTTTTGTCGCGTTTTATGTACTCGTACTACGGCTGTAAATTTAACAACATACCCTTTACGCTGTGTCTGAAACTATTTAAATAATCGGCTAAAGTCCGGTACCTCACGTAATTTATTTTTAAGTAAATTAATAACAATAATTGCTACGCGAAATTGGTAGGTCGCTTGCAAGGAACTATCGGTGCTACGACTGTCAAAATTTTATGGTACACTACGACAGCTACCTATTCGGGTGCTCGTGCCTAAATTATTACTTAATTCTTAACTCGCTCTCCTGAGTTATTATTATTTTGTAACTGAATATTCTGCATTCCTTTAAACCGTATTATATTTTTTGTGTCTATGTATTTCTATGTTTTATTATATGTTAATGCTTCCATGGTTACATTTATTATATACGTCTCGAGCTACTAAACGTACAAAAATATTGAAAGCTGTTAATGCTCATATCAATGAACTCCGTTTGATATTGTTCTAAAAGTTCAGATAATGTGTTTTCACGTCTCAATCAATAATGAAAAGAATAATCAGCAAGAAAATTAGTTTATTGTATTCCTTTAAGGATGAAAAGGTAAATGGTAATTTAACAAATTAAAATTGTTTGAAGATGTTAAATGTATATAGATTTTTTGTATTTGGACACTATGTAGTATTATGTTTTTAGTGGCAGTACAATCTAAATTTTCTAACGCTGAAGAATGTGTAATATCAAAGATTATTGGCCCAGATTTAGCTAACGCTGGAGACCCTGAGGTTGGGAAGAAGAAAAGACAAAAGATCACATAACTACTATTATAAATTAATGTAGACAATATTATGTATTTTGATGAATAATACTAGTATTTCTTTTTCTGGACTTTATTAATTGTTTGAGTATATTAAACTAATGTGATTTGTGCTTGAAATGAAATTGGTCCAATATTATTTTACAACTTGGCGTAATACTGAACCAATGTATTTGGTAATATTGGACCAATATAATTTGTAATAATGAGTCAATATAACTTACCAATATTGGTACAATATTGCACAGCTACTTGGGCAGGTTCTTTTTTTATTGATAATTTCGGCATTATGAATGGTTGGACTAAATAAAATTGAACAACTGAGTGTGAAAGTTAAATTCCCTATCTTAAATGTAATAAAAAATGATAAATCAAGTAAAACACCATACTCTATAATACATAGTAATATAAAATAAAAGCAGAGAGGTAGAAAGTAAAATGTGCAGAAAAATGGAACTTAGCATTTCATGTTTAACCATAAATAAACTACAAGTAGTTATAAATAAAGTTATTCCTTTAGTGATAACAAAGCCATCTTTAATTACCAATAAATTGAAGGCTTCTTTTGTGTTGTCGATATTATAGGAAATAATCGATTTTTTAAAATAGATTTGCTCTGAATTTCCATTTCAATTTATAGTGACGTATCCATTGTTCTTGTTTTATTAGAAAACAAAGCACTGTCACTTGATTCCTAGTTAATGAAACAAATATTACCCTAAAAAAAAATCACTATCCTTCTTTATAAATCATTTACCCCACTAAAACTTATTTATTATGTACATAACCCCAAGGTGTTGTATCAGTACTATTTCAAAGCATGCGTTTGTCATCATACTTTACTTTGTTTCATTGAATATACACATCATGCTTTTTAGATTCGATAAACCTTTGAGTCTTTTCAATAGTGTTTCTATTGGATAAGCAATCCTTATAATCTTCAAATGTAATCGCATTAATAGAAGATCTAGTAAATCGCTATGCAATTTCTTAAGTGTTGTGAGTAGTCTAAGTCACATTCGATAATGTATCCAACATTAAAATCGGCTGGGGTATTTATGATCACAAAAATATCAAATATTTGAATACATTCCAAATCGCCATAGGGTAGATATTGAGACATGCAAGCGCCATATAAGTTGTTCATATTGTAGTACATTAAATATGAACTGTCCTGATTTGAGCCATATCCGGTTTTCATATATTTATTGTTTGCTTTTGTCGAGGTAGTACGTTTCCCACAACGCTTCAAAAACGTCAGCCAGAAGTAAGACATCTGTTTTTAAATACAAGTCTAAATATTCACCGATTGTCTGAATATTGAAAGTGTTCCACACGTTTACAGCATAACAACAATATTTATCTGAAATGTGTTGATCATGTATTTGACTATAAAATTTATTTTTTGGTAAAAACAGGCAAAAGGTTTCACTTAGCTTATTGCTAGACGTAGGGTGCAATCGGTTTTAGATAGATTCGACAGCTGCAATATCCAGAACAGACAAACTGTAGTTTTCCAGAGAAGTAAATGAAAGAATAACGGAACCAGTTGGCCATGTATGGATAGCTTGACCTGTTCCAAATGATCAGATAGAGATCACTGTTTATCTTGAGTAAAGTCCTCGACAGCAAAGGGTACAGCGATTATTTTACAACGACCAGGCTCCAGGAACGGATTAGTTTGATCAGTACATCTATATATACATCATCCTGATTCACGGCCTTGTTAATTGTTTAATTTAAAATTTAGTTTTTATTTATATCCCAACAGGTGGTCTGCAACGATGTATAGAAAATAACGGTAAAAGAAAGTTTTTGTTAATCGTAGAAATGTAGCAAAAAATTATACTTACGAAGCAAACAAAATGATAAAGGCTTATCCCGTAATTTTAATGGAACCCTTTCCTTGGGTGTTTTTCCAAAAAAACATAGAATTAGTACATTCGGATCCCCTTTAAATTTTGGACTTAGGAAAAATATCACCTTAATGCGTCAGTAGTTATAGTATAAAAGAACGACGTGCTTTTAGAGTTTTCAGTAGGGGAATTTTCAGGCTTGGAAACCTAAATATATAAACTTTGACACTTGAAAAATGTTTATCAGGGAAAGCACTGACGCAACCGCAGTTGCCTAAGCTACATGCATATATTCGCCTGGAAATCAATTTTAGGAAGCTAAAATGAATGGTTCTCAATAACGGAGAAATATCGT
The DNA here is from genome assembly GCA_030710515.1 of Abscondita cerata. Lineage (NCBI taxonomy): Eukaryota > Metazoa > Arthropoda > Insecta > Coleoptera > Lampyridae > Abscondita > Abscondita cerata. The sequence goes on along the minus strand of JALBCR010000879.1, from coordinate 154,120 downwards.
CACAACTTTTCCTGAAACTTATTAACCTATAACTTTCCTTTGTTGCAAACCTATTATTTACCATAATTTTTAACTTATTATAACTACTTCTTATTTCTAACCCCACTTCTCTACCTATAACATCTAACTCATTTATTCCTGTCATATTTAATCTATTCACATAATTATAAACCAAGTTTAATTTTCATTTTTAATAACTACCCTGTTGGTGTGCCTTTATTGCCAATTTTAATTTTAAATTAATTTTTATTCTAACCTTTCTAGTATAAATACTTCTATTTCTTCAATGTTTGTAAATCATATTATTGTTTTTAATTTTTTCTTCAAAATGTCCATAATCACTACGTCAATTTAAAATTGATTCAAATAAACACAATTTTTTTTATTATTTAAAATAATTCATTCAGTGCAATTTATTTATTTAATCGTATGGTACATTTTAAATATTGTATTGTAATGTAAGTGTTATGGTGCCCCAGAAGATCAGTATAAACCTGTATAGTGTGGAGACGAAACCGTGTGCAATTGTGGATTGGTTCGTCTTGGCAAAGCATTTACAAAGTTTAGGAAAACCACTAAAACCTAAACATGCCAACCCTTACCCACCCTAGCATTCACATGTGATAATATTAATTAAGTGTGTAATGTGATTGTGTTTTGTGAAATTGTGTTGTACATTTTTCCTAATTATCCGGAAGGGTCTTGATGACCAGATCCGAAAAACAAATAGGTGATTCTCAGGAACAACTTTATATTGTTTTTCTGCTTTAGATCTACAATAAACATAGAAAGACGTACATTGCTGCGCATTTGCTTTATGTTCCACAAATTTATTACTATGTATCTCAAAACTGGTATGCTTTCAGGTAAGTATATATGCTTTCCTTAATCGTTTGGTATTTGGTTTTAAATTTGGTAATAAAATTACATGGTAAAAATCTAAGAATTATTATTTTTTACCGAATTATCACTCTTTATAAACTCACCAAATTTAACCATTTGGCTCATTTCCTAATGACGTTGATCGTGTCTTAATAGCAATCATTATAAGTGGCCTTTGTTTAATAATTATTTATTTATTCGTATAGTACATTTTAAATATTGTATTGTGATGTAAGTGTTATGTATGGTGCCCCAGAAAAACAGTATAAACCTGTATAGTGTAATAATATATATATATATATATATATATATTTGTGCTTGTAATATGTACATTACTTACATGCGTCGTAAATGTAGATGTGTACAACTTTAAATTATAAACTTAAAATTAAGAAATTCATTGTATGAATAAAATGCGTTTCTAGCCAATAGTGATTTTATATTATTTCGAAAAAGGTCGTGTGGTAATTTTTATAAATTGTCGGGCAGACAGTTATAAAATTTTTGATAAAGCACGACGTTGAAGTTTAAATATCCGTTTCCACAAAGGACTTTGACCCCAAGCAAATTATAGAGTATGAAATTTTACTATGAAATAAAGCATAATATGGACTCAGTAATGTCGTTGTGGATACATTATTGTATAATCGACGTAGTACAAAAGTGCTTAGTTTTGCGACAACATATTCTATGTGACTGTTAAATGATAATATGGAATCAAGATGGATTCCTAAGAATTTTATCTGGATTAACATAATAAAAACGCGTCATCAATAAAACTAATTTTTGTGATTTTGTAGGGTTAATAGTTAGACCATTAACTGCGAACCATTGAGTTACAGTTTTTAAACAAAAATGAGATTTAGTAATTACGTCATCGAGAGTGATATCTTTTAATAACAAGGTAGTGTCGTCGGCATAAACATTCATTAAGAATCAGTCATTAATAAATATAAGAAAAGTAATGGTCCCAATATACTTCCTTATGGTACACCCTTGTTCAAAGGGAGCGTCGAACTGCAGTTGTTATTTATTCGAACATACTGGAAACGATTAGACAAGTACGATTTGATTAAAGATAAGCTAGTAGCATCAAAGTTGTAGTATATATATATATATATATATATATATATATATATATATATATATATAAGTTTTTCAATAATTTTGGAGAAAACTGGAAGTATAGATATTATATTGGGCGATAGTTTTGAATGTCATTAGGGTTGCCTTTTTTGTAAATAGGTGAAACAATAGCAATTTTTAAAATATCTGGAAATATCAAGAAGTGCACAATTAACTAACTTTAAAAGTCGTTCGACATATAAACTTCAGTTACCTTTTATAAGATTGACACTAATACTAAAGATATCGTTGACATTACTGGTTTTTAGACTGTTTATTATATCCCTAATTTGTATTGGTGACGTTAGCTCTAATGTGAATTGTAACGACTTTGGAACGTAAGTGTTACAAGCATCAAGAGGGTCTATACTAGTAAGAGAAGTATTATTGAGTAATTCACTCGAAATGTTGACGAAATATTTATTGAAATCATTAGCAGGTATGTTATGTTTAGTAAAATTCTTAGAGAATCTATGTGAGTTGAGAATATTCCACATAGTCTTTATAGGATTTGATGAAGAGCTTATTGCTAGATTGTTTGCAAACATTTTTGCTTTTCGAATGGCCTTTTTATACACAGAGTGCATATTACCAAAAGCTCGGTTGTGCGATACTTTTTATTTAGTTCACAGATAAATTGATAAGAATTTCTTAAAGTTTTCAAATTTTGTGTGAACCATTTTACAATAGTACTATTATTTTTAAAATTAACTTCTTTTTCAGAAAATGCTACACAAAACGCATTATAGAACTCGTCATAAAACATTTGAAATTTTGTATTGATATTTAAGTTTTGTCGTCTAGGTACTTTCGATTAAGTGGGCTCTACATATTGTAGAGGAAAATACGTCCACAATTAGTAATAGGCCGGCATAAGTATAGCGAACCGTATTATGTTCCATACTTAAAAGATTTTAATAAACAACGCATAGAAATAATTTTTTTTCCCTCCCAATATCCGGTCAGTTTTGCAGCAAATTTTAGTGACCGCTATTTAGAGGTTTTACTGTAGTTGCATTATTAATTTATTTTTAACCAAATTTTCTTTTTTTGATCAAATCCAGGACTTCCATTGTTGGACCATAATTTTTTCTACTACACTGTGTAAGAAAAAATTAAGTTTCGTTTCGGGTTGGGACCCGGTTTTTGTTGTTTTCTGTGTCCCAGGAGTCCAGAGAATATTTTTAGATTTTAAAAAACCGAGAGTGACTAAAAATGGGGTCAAAGCCGAAAAAGTGAAAAATCATCATCACCGATTGGGCTTAAAATCGCAGGGGTTGTTTGTTATCTACTGCAGACCACCCAAAAAAATTTTTAAATGCCCTGCTCAAAAACTCTGTAAGTTACGGCCACCGAAACATGCATTTTTATCAAAATTTTGAGATTTCATCCTTCAATAACTTCTTTAATTTTCATCAGAAAAAGCTGAATTTTTTTTTGGTACTCTGGGTATAAGTACTAACAATCACAGTAATTTTTGGCCAAATCCGTTAAAGTTAAAAAATTGCATATTTTTTTAATTTTCGAAAAATATGCAAAAATTGATTTCGCATTTTTTTGCATAACAAACCACAGCCAACAACTGAGGTCTCTCTCTCAGGTTCAGGTCCTCTTGTGCCTGCTCGTTTTATTCGGTCTCGATGATCTTGGGGGAGGGAAGGGGAAGGTTTTTCCGAGAGAAACCAAAGACGCACGGTCATAGCCGAGAAGTAGGCTGATATCCCTGCTCTCTACGCCTGCAGAGTGAGCGACAAACGGCTGTGCCGTTGCAGCGCGTTGCAGAGACGCTCTCCCTCTTTCCATGCTCGCCCGTCCGCTCTTTCTGCCCATCGTCAGCGCCTTCTAGGAGACCGGTAGTGTGAATTTTTGCTTGAATATGTCTTTATTTTAACATGAAAACAGTTCCTTGCACGTCGCGCACCTTTTCAATAACTCATCTTTTCATTACGTTGAAAATTACAGCCGAAAACTAACAAAACGGTCGCCTACAAGGCGGTGAGGTTGGAAGAGAGCGGACGGGCGAGCATAGAAGGTGGGAAAACGTCTCTTTAACAGGGCTGCTGGGCTTGCCGACTCCGTCTGTCAGTAGCCCCGATATGAAGGACTTAGATAGGTATCTTGACCCGTTATAAACTTATTAGCAATTTAAAGGACAAATCGCTTATAACTTTGTCATACTCGCATATATCCTTGAAATTGAGTTTTAGGTGATAATTTTTGAATTTACATTGTTATTATGCACCGTCTCCACTAGATGACAAACAATCCCTGCGATTTTAAGCCAAATCGGCGATGATGATTTTTTCACTATTTTCGACTGTGACCCCCATTTTTAGTCCAAAATTGCTGCATAAACTACTTTTCCCATTTGAAGCTTTTTTTCCGTTTTAACGAGTAAAACGTTTTTTAACACAACAAAAGAGTATGATATTTTAATAAGTGTCGTGTAAACGTTAACTTAAAAGCTGTAAACTTCAAACAAAAATTTTTTTTAACCAAGCTTATATTACCTACCTGGAAAGAATCTTTATAAACGTAAAATTGTTCATTAAATTTTGATTAAGGTTCATAGTCACGTGGTATATAAGTTTTATCTAAATCGAATAAGCAGACTACTAACTTCTTTATTTTATTGAAAAACACCAAATAAGTAGTCAGTTTAAGTAATAATTAGTAACACATTATTCACTCCTGATGGTCCAAGCTACAATAAAAAGCTCAAGAGACAAAGTTATTTTCTTGTCAAATTAAGATTCTGTTTCTAAAAATTGAAAGAATTCAATTACTTTTTCAACTTAATATTTTTGAAAAGAAAGTATTAATTATAAATGAAACGTTTTCTTTAAATTCTAACAAGGCGTTTTCTATAATGTAACGAAACCGTACAGAAAAGCTACAGGGCGCAATAAGCCCGAAAAGAAGTCTCTTTAAATATTCATACGTGAACTGGTCAGGGCGTTGGTCACATTTTCCTGACATTTTCAAGCGACTCCAACAATGTACGTGATGGGAAAGTGTGAATTGAAAAGAAATTGCGTCTAGATGTAGAGGCGTCTTGTAAACTGTTCAATGTCAGTTGTTTTACCTCATCGATCGTCACGCACATATACATGTTTACATATTTAACCGTAAAAGATATATAAATTAAGGTGTATTTTATTTATGGCGCTAAACAATTACGGTAAAAGTCAGTAAAATAATTCTTAGTATTTGTATATTTTAAGAAAACGAACAAAATAAGTTCTTGTGTAACCTTTGGAAAACGTAATAAAATGTAGAAGAAGCGTGCGGATGAGTATTAAATGGTTATTTATCGTGTAATTTGAAAATATGCTCATTTTATTAAGCGCGCGCGTGCTATCTACGCGAGAAACTGTGCGGTTTGGGCGCATTACAGGCAACCCACAGCTAATCTAATCTAATTTTATGAACCTTTGCTAATACGAACTGGCAAACAAACTCTGTATACTGTATTGTCACGACATCGATGTAGAAGTGACGGAAAGATGTTGCTAAATTAATAAAAACTTATTACATATTCTAAATGGTACTTAAAAAAAAATTAATGCAAAATATGTATGCATTTTTTGTTTATCCGACTAAATACTGTTGTAATCACTACGCCGAATAAAACAGAAAGACGATGATAGAGAGAAATAGAATGAATTTAATTTACTTTTTATCTTCTGATGGATACAGTAATAATAATAATAATAATAGCAACTTTATTGACCAACAGATACAAGCATCCAATTTAGGACAATACTCAGAATTAAAGAAATAACTAAACTTAACTCAAGAATTGTAAGTACAAACAAAATAATTCTACTTAATATAATACAAGGTTACTAGAGCACTATTTCTTAACTCTTTAATGGAACAAATATGTATATCGTACTTATTGGAAATACGGTAAAACCTCTAAATAGCGGTCACTAAAATTTACTGCAAAACTGACCGGTATATGGAGGTGGCCGTTGTTGGAAGCAAAAAAAATTTATTTCTATGCCTTGTTTATTAAAATCTTTCAAGTATGGAACATAATACGGTTCGCTATAGGGTACTATACAGGTTGGCTACTTTTTATATTGAACAGTATTGCTATCTTGAAAACCATAAGAATTACAATGTCGGTTAAATGGGACAAAAGTTGCGCATAATAGGGACCAACAAAATTTTGAAGATATTAAAAACTCTTACCGTTTAAGATTTATACAGGGAAAACCAAAATATAAGAATTTATAATTGTCATTGTATCTCTTTTATTTTAAAAAGATATTAAAAATTGTATTTACATTTTTAATTTAAATTGTACATACTATTCTGCAATAGAATTCACTTTTCATACAACGTTTCGTCTGTTTAAGGAAACCATCAACATTTTTTCTTAAATATGGACCTGGTTTTTTTCTACATTAAATTAATTACAGTACCACCATACATACACCCCTAAAATTATTTTTTGATTACCCGCCATTTAGTCACATTTCTATTCAGCACTAAATGAACATTTCAGCTGAAGCACTGCCTGTTTGTTATTTGAAGACCGATTGTTAAGCAGTAGTGCTCATCAAAAAGAAAGATAGTTATTATTATACACAAATTATTAATATTGTATAACTTTTTAATAATAATTAACAGAAACCAACTAAAATAAGTAAATGATACAAGAAATACATTTACAAAAATTGTTCAAAATAGCCACCGTTCTTTTCAACACAAAGTCGTGTTCTTTCACACATATGCTCTGTTGTCCTAGCAATTATGTCTGGATCTATTCCATCGAAAGCTTCAATAATTTTAGCCTTAGTTCATTGATGTTTTGAAATTCGTTATTATAAATTTTATTTTTTAGGTAACCCCACAAAAAGTAATCGACAGGGTTTAGGCAGGTGACGAAACGGCGGGCAATCAAAAAATAATTTAGGGGGTGTTTGTATGGTGGTATTGTAATGTAGAAAAAACCAGGCTCCGTATTTAAAAAATGTTGACAAATGAATAATATTGCAGAATAGTATGTATGTAAATTTAAATTAAAAATATAAATACAATTTTTAATATCTTTTAAAATCAAGGCGAAACAGTTCGACAATTATAAAATCCCTATTGCGCACTTTGTCCTATGCCACCACTGTATATCTGGATTAAAAATAACTATAAATGTGCTGATGCAATATTAAATAATTAGACAATATAATAATGAAGAATTATACATATTGAATACATAATACATACATTTACATAATATGTACCTATTTTTAATTGCACGTTATACCTGTTACAATAATTAATTACATACATATACATACCATTAAATTACATTTTTGTGAAATATTTTTGTATTGAGGTTTGTTTTTAAATTTTAAGTTTAGTTTGTAAAACAAAAGACTACATTTTGATCAAATTTGAAGTACTTCTACCGCTAGCTCACTCTAAACATTAGAAAATAGAAAACTTTGCATATCTCTTAGTTTTTCACACACTTCACCCATATCTTTAATGTTTGACGTAAAAACTTCGGATTCTTCTGCACCACTTTCATTGTTCGAATCACAGCCTTCACTATAGTCTAATTCACTGATTATATCTTGAATACTTAAATTGAGGCTTTCGGCAAAATATTACAATTAATAGATGCATAATTTTCAAGGCTTACACGTTGATTACTTTCTAGTAATTCTAGTGGAATTTCGTCTTCTTCATCGAAATTTTCTTGCAGGACCTTTTCCGGGAATCCTGCTTTCGCAAAACATTTAGCAATTGTAATAGGTGAAACGTTTCTCCAGGCTACTGATATCCAAACTAAAACGCTGGATAAGTTGATACTCTTGTCCGCATCTACAAAATGACGTTCGGTATTTGTGAATGTTAGCAGCCTTTTGATTAAAACTTCCTGTAGACCATCTTAAAGTTTTGGATAATTCCTAGGTCTTGTGGCTGGCAATGAGATGTGGTGTTTGGGGGTAGAAAAACAATGTTTAAATTGTCAAGAATCACTTTGGGATGAGACGTGGAATTATCCAGAAATAATGACTTTTCTATTTTCTTTTTTCATTTTTTCATCAAATTTTTTTTAACCAGGAAGTCATAATCTCTACCGTCATCCAAGCTTTATTTTTTATTAGATACCCATTCTAAGAGCAATTTGTTGATATGAGAGCCTTTAAAGCATCTTGGGTGTTTACTTTTTCTAATGATTAACGGATTTTTCTTATCACTTTCCATATTTGTACAAAATAAAATTGTCAATCTTTGTTTTGCAACTTTTTTACCACTACATTTATCGTTTTTTAAAGAGAACGTTTTGTTTGGCATCACAAGGTAAAAAAGCAAAAAAAGGAAGTTAAGCGAAAAACAGAATTTTTAGGAGTGACGACGAATTAGAAAGTGTTTTGTCTAGTCAAAATGTAGTTCATGCTATAATGTCACAACTTCAACTTCATGCTCTTCTTCTTCTTTTAATATTCCACCGTCAACAGAGTTTCCGAAAAACTCAATCAAAAACTACGCTAGATCTCCATACCAGTAATATGAACACTTAGTTACATGTTATTCAAGTAACAACCTTCATAATCATAAATAAATCTTCTAGCGTTTGTTTCTTTTGTTCACATAAACAAGTAATAAAATGAGTTAAAATTCAAATTCAATCATAATAGTATATTATGCAATGAGCATGTAATGCTTACTATTAAGACACGAGCAACGCAATTAGAATGTGTCTAAAGTTCCAGTTCAAAATAACTCGCTTTCACAGACTACACTAATTGGTGTTTTATTGATCATTCGTTATTAATTTAAACAAAAAATATAAAACACAAGATGTTTCGAGTAGGTAATAAGTTGTAAACGGATAGATTGTAAATTAATAGAAGCATCGGAAACTTGGCTTTTTCGATTAATAACTAAAAAAATAAAACACAATTAGTTCAAAGACTACTTGGTATGTATAATATTTATCAAACTTAACCAGTCGTTTTGTATTTCTTTTTTCTCTAAAAGATACTAATAATAATAATTTTATATCAACGTTTTGTGACCCAGATAGTCACTTCAGACTATTTTAAAAAAAATTGACGACAACAGTAGGGAAAAAAATAAATTGTATGTCATTTTCTAAACTCACTAACTTATCTAACGTGTGCTTCCATATAAGAAACAAAGTTTTTTGCAGTTATCTACTTTAAACAAACAGAAACAACCACAAAAAGACCTGGTAGTGGTGTAACTGCGCTAAAACAAAATCATTCAAGCTAGAAGACAACCGCGTGCCACTGCTCGTCAGCATGTGCAAAGCTTTATTAATTCCACTGGCACTAGAGTATCTACAGTAAGAAACAGACTAAGAGAGGTTGTATATTGACCTCGTATACGCCTCAAAGACGTTCTCCGTTAACAAAGAATCAAAAACCTCAAAGAAGAATATGGGCCGAACAAAGGCTTAAAGAAGCTACTCCCTGGGAGGACATTTTGTTCACTGTAAGTCGAGGTTTTGCCTAGTAGTTGCAAACAGGTCTACTTAAATTGGGGGCATTGTTATTTACCCTAGTGCACCGAGTCATTTGTAGGAGGTGTTGTTATGGTATGGACAGCAGTCAGCTTGGGACATGGCTCTAACTTTCATATTTTTGATGTAAATGCAAGACGTTACAAAAAGAATATTATAATCAATTACATCGTACCCAAAAAAAATGAAATCGGAAGTCAAAATTCAATTTTCTTGGATGATAACACAAAATGTGATCAAAGTAGTAATTCTATAACGGTCAACTGTTGTAATACAATTATGCGACATCTATCGGATCCGCTTTGAACATAGCAAGACGTCATCACTTTTGAAGGTCGCCCTACGAGAGAAGAAAATAAATTACAACCAGTCCGGACTGATTGTAATTTTTGTCAACGGTAGAAATCGGTGGTAATTAGTGAAATTATGAAAATAACTAAATTAATTGGTATGTAAAATAAAATTGGCAATTTATTTATAAAAAAATCAAGAAATGGCAATGTTCTTGGGTCAGTTTTTTATATTAGAAGAGATGGAAATGGATCAACGTGTTGTCCACCAACAAGTTCGTTTGTTGAGGAGAAACTTGAAGGATACTCAAGATTCCTTTCAAATTTCCGATGTAGAGTTTATAAGCAATTTTAGATTAAATAAGGAAGCCCGTCAAGAATTTTTTAGTCTTGTGGAACCCTACATGGATCTTGGACGTTGGTACATAGTTGTATACATTTGAGTGATTCATAACATTGTAGGTACTAACAGCTTTAAATTTTTTTACGTGTGAAAGTTACCAGCGCAACGTGGCGAGTAATTTGTTGGCGTGTTTGAGCCAGAGCACCGTAAGCCGAAGCATTTAGGAAATTTGCGTCATTGTTCTTCGGCATGTCTAAATAAAAATTGTGGATGCGTTTTCTTCAAAACGACAGGGAAAGGAAAGCCATCAAGCATAAAGTACCTGATATTTTTAATAAATTATAAAACCTTTCACGGTCAGAAGGCCTTCAATAGGATTGCGAGGGTAAAACAATTTCTGTGAGAACAAAACAATGGTCATCAACTAAACCATCACGACAAATTAAAATTTAATAAATAGACAGAAAAATTCACTTTTTAACATAAACAAAAACGAACAACATGTAATATAAGACGCGAACTGATATTTTTAGTTTAGGTGAGGTTTCCTTCAAAGTTTTTTAAGTTAATGATTTAATTAGGTCAAAATTGCGAGAAAACGAAAGCTACGCAAAACGGTGGCAAATAACTCGAGCAGCAGAGGACAAAGGAACTCAACAAAAGCAGCACAAGACCTCAAGCAAATGCTGTTAGACATAAAAATCAATCAATACAAGAGAGTACCTGAGTAATCTCACCGCAACAGAAGCTAATGATTATTCCCTGTGAAACTACTCCAAAACTGAAACTACACACCAAACAACACCACCTATAAGGATTAAAAATGGTACCTGAACAAGAGACGATAAGGAAAAAAGCTGAGACTTTCGCAATCACCTAGAAAAGGTATTTATTCCTGTTCCCTCACAACTAACGGCAGACTAAGAAAGCGAAATTAAAACCTATTTGGAAGCTCCGTTTCAAATGGAACTCCCTATCAAAAACTTTACAACGCGTGAAATCAAACGTGAAATTCTATTTGAACTTAATCCTAACAAGTCACCTGGTTGGGACCTTATCACTGGCAGAGTACTACGAGAAATAACTCCTAAAGGTCTAAAAGCTCTAACATTTATCTTCAACGCTATTCTACGAATAAAACATTTTCCTAATCAGTGGAAGCTGGCTCAAATAATCATGATCACAATACCAGGAAAGAATCTAACCAATACTGAATCCTACAGACCCATAAGTCTCCTACCAGTGTTATCCAAACTGTTTGAAAAAGTATTCTTAAAACGACTCCGACCAATATTAACCGAAAAAGAAGTTATACCCAATGATCAGTTTGGATTTCGAAATCAGCATGGTACAATAGAACAGGTACATGGAATAGTCAACCAAATAAGCAATGATCTAGAATCCAAACGATATTGTTCGGCCGCCTTTCTGGATGTGCTACAAAATCAAAAAAATATTACCCTATCATTACTACGAAATTATCAAGTCTTACCTAGAAGGAAGATGTTTTTTTATCAAACAGAAAGAAGAGCTAACGGTTTATATCCTATTAACTGTGGAGTACCTCAAGGTAGCGTTTGGGCCCAGTTTTATACACCTTATATACAGCCGATATACCAACAACTAATCTTGTTACCACAGCTACATATGCTGATGACACAGCTATACTAGCATCAGATATAGCCCTGCTGTTGCATCGGAAAACCTCAACAAACTTAATATTACTTGAAGACTGGTATCGGAAATGGAAAATTCAAATAAATATCCACTAAATTGTTACACGTCACTTTTACCATGCGAAGAGGTAATTGCCCAGCAGTATCCTTTAATAATATAGTAATTCCACACACCGAAGATAAAGTACTTAGGTATGCACTTAGATCGGAGACTCACATGGCGTAAACATATTTTACCAAACGAAAGCAACTCGGCCTCAAACTCAGTCAGATGTACTGGGCAGAAAATCACAGTTGAAAATCGAAAACAAACTGCTTATTTACAAAACCATTTAAAATCAATTTGGGCATATGGCATACAACTGTGGGGCACAGCTAGTACCTCAAATATCGAGATATTGCAAAGATTTCAAAACAAAGTCCTAAGGTGTATAGTAAATGCTCCATGGTATGTGCCTAATTATGTCATTCAAAATGATCTTAATGTTGAATCAGTGCGGGAAGTGGTTAAAAATTACTGTGTGAAATACAGCGAGAGGCTTTCAGCGCACCCTAATATTTTAACCTCACAACTGCTCGAGGATAATAATACCATCCATAGGTTAAAACGTTTTAAACCATCAGAACTGGTTAACAGGTTTAATTAGTGTCCATGTGCTGATTGTACATATTTAAGCAAGGCAATTAAATATAACAAATTGTAAATTAATGTAATTGCTTAATTATTGTATAATAATTTGAAGATAAGAGAACTGTCATTGGATTGTTACTCGGCCAGTCTGTTTGTATGTAGTTTAGTTTAGTAACTAGTATCATAAAATTTTTTTATTGTTCGCTTGAACAGATTGTAAATTTGCAAAGAGTTAAATAAAAAAAAATAATGGTAGAAATTGCTGACGTTTCGCTCTTTATGTGAGAGCTTTATCAAGGCTTAATCAATAATGAGTTGATGGTCATCAAGAAAGTTAATCATCAAAAAAACAAGAGATTAAAAATTGACATGTACATAATTAAAATATTATTAACAATGATAAAAAGGAATAAAAATTTTATTAGTATTTAATGCGATAAATTGTAGATTTGTGATACACAACTACGCATCTTAAATATAGTAGCCAGGCACCCAGGAAGTTGCCATGATGCCTTTATTTGGCGTTCTATTGGTGATTGGCCAAGCGATACGTGGCAATTTTAAAAATGGAGATAAAGAAAGTATTCTCATGGGTGGTACATCATATGAATATTCCATTGTATGTTTATTTTACAATTATTTCAAGCGATTCTGGATATCCATGCTTGCCATGGTTATTGGTACCAATTACCAACGTCCGAAACCAGAAGGAAATGGATTACAATAATCGCTTCAAACGGTGCCGAAGTGTAGTGGAGCGATGCATTGGCCTATTGAAAGAGTGATTTCGCTGCTTGCTAAAGGATCGTACGCTTAACTATCAACCTTCAGTTGCAGCAAAAATCATATTAACGTGAATGGTGCTTTATAATATGGTTGTCAGTTTTCGAGTACAAGACTCAGTCCCATGTGGGATGAAATAGTCAGAGACTTGCTGATGCCAGGGTATTATGGCGAGCAAGATGCGGTTTATCGACAACGTAGCCAAGAACGCCGTAATAGATATGTTACCATGTAGTTTTGAATAATCATTAAGTAAATTTATTTCCCATGTTTTGTATTATTTATTTTGTATTTCTCCGGATTAGAGATACATATAACATCCCTATAATTAGAATTTTTGAAAATTTTTATCTATTATGATTTTTAGTAACGTAATTTGAAAAAAGAATCAATATAACTCCCATACCAATTGAAAACAAAAAAAGACTCCAACTATTTCTTACAATTTTAAAATATCTATTAATAATATTAATACTCCATGGTCAACAAGAAAAACATATTGTTCCTGAGAATCACCACTTTGATTTCCGGACCTGGTCATCAAGACCTCCCAGATAATTAGAAAAAAATGTACAACACAATTTCACAAAACACAATCACATTACACACTTAATTAATATTATTACATATGAATACTAGAGTTCGGTAGGGTTGGCATGTTTAGGTTTAGTGGTTTCCTAAACTTTGAAGTAAATGCTTTTGCTAAGACGAACCAATCCACAATTGCACACGGTTTCTTTCACCACACTGTACAGGTTTATACTGATCTTCTAAGGCACCATACATAACACTTACAATACAATATTTAAAATGTACCATACGATTAAATAAATAATATGTGAAAGCCAAAAGTACTAAAGAAAATAATATTTCATGATTAAAAAATTTATTAACAAATATGTACAAATTCACTGTCTTCGAAATAATTAACCAATATTTCCAAAAAATGATTGGTTTTCTTCTTTTCATCGACCAACTTCTGAACGGTGTTGGTTAAAATGTTGATCTTTTCAGTTCTCATCCAATTTTAATAAAATCGGCCGCAGTCTCTTGCTACAACTGTTCGTTTTCGGCGAGATCGACCTAGAACATTAATGAAAATTCATCTACAAAGATTTTTTCTTGAAATACTTGTGGTCGGAGTTGCAGTATCCAAAGACCTTGCTGAAGACGCAGCAGATGGCAGACGCAACTGCCCACCACCCTCCCTTTTACTCTGCAATACAAGTCTCATTTACCCCGATTTGTGTTTGTTTCTCAGCTGCATATTTTTGTTCACCAAGCAATATTACCGATACTTGAATTAAATTACTTAGCCTGGGCGCTTAATGACAATGAAAACAATCGCTTATTGGATAATTCATCTTCACCAGACCTCAAACACAATAGATGTTGCAAATGATTATATTAATATGAAATGTGAGTCTTACGAAATCTCATGTAATAGGGACACGTATGAATAGTACAAACTAAGTAATACCAACAAATAACTGTAACGACGATTGAATGTTTTAATGCAAATCGTTATCTAAGCGACAACTTCGATGATTATATTCCTTAACCTACTACGGTTGGAGAATTAAGGCATGTTCTTTCTGTTCTTAAGCAGGAAATTCCACAAGAAGTAACTGTATTGGGAGTATGCCTAACAGGTGTCAAACTGTCAAGTAATTAATGCAGAGAGGGCTCAACTCGCTATTAAATCAGTTTAATTGTTTAAAAGAAAATTAATGCCTACTTTTGTTGTTACAAATATTGTTAAATTATTTAAGAATTAAAGTGTTCTGTTTTTTTTTTTTTATTTTGCTCATGTGTTTTGTTTTTTGTCTTTTAATCATGTTATATTTAATAATATATTTTTTTAAACAGTTTAAAACAATAAAACCAATTCAGTTTTGAGTAGTTATTTATACGGTATATTAATTATGCCAACTAGTTTCAATCAATTTTGTTTTTAAGGAATTTTGGATATGTTTTTAGTACCTAAGATCTAAGAAGTCCTTTTCAGATTAGCGCATATATTCTGCTAATACGTACGAATATACTTTGGTCTTTGTTACACGTATTGTATAAAGAAGACAAAGATATATAGAATGTTTGTTAGCGCTGCGGGCGGTGAACCAACACATACCTCCTACGTTGAAATGGATTTTCCATTTAAGTACCTGTATTAGAAGAAGACGGCATTATAACAGTGGCACGTTGCACCTACTTCAAATATGATATCGACCGCAAGTTATGATGATCCAGTGGTACTACAAATTTTATTTTATTTTCTCAAATCGTACCACATAAATGTTATGCAGGTAAGTAACCTGTATATATTTTTTAAACAAACGAATTAAAGAAAGAATCATTTATTTAAAATACGAATAAAGCTATTGTTACAGCAAACATTAAAATAATTATAATGATATAAACATTAAACTTACTGAAGTATCCTACGTACACAATTAACAATAGATTAGGTACCTATTAGATATGTTATTCAGTACAACTTTCTCTATTAGTTAATTACGTGTATTTAGTAGGTAATTATAAATAATATAAATCTAACAAGGGGAGAAATTTGGTTTATCATTGCTACAGTAAACATAAAAATAATAGGTATTTATTTCAATAAATACCTATACAATTAATTAGAATTAAATTAATCACTAATTAAGTGCAGTCTTAAAAAGAACTTCACTGTCGTCATAATCCGAATAACTGTCTTCTGTATCACTACCACCGACAGAAATTATTAACGGTTCTACCGATACATCTAGCACTTTCACGTGACCATCCATCCGATATAAGTTTTTCAGCATGCAAAATTGTTTTTTCCAAAATATCACCGTCACACTGTTTTAAAGACTCTTCCCACATTTGTAGTACATTATTGTCAGAATATCCATCTCTACCAATATTTTTATCATAAGTATGATTTGCAAAGTCCCCAAATGTTTTCAATGGCATTAAATTGACAGTGATACGGAGGTAATCTCGGAATAAAATGACCATGTTCTAAAATAATGTTATCAACTACGTAGCATTTTTCACTTTTATGTTGCTTAGCAAGATGCAAAGATCTATCCTTAAATCACTGTCAGCGAAGGGTATATTTTTGGTTTGTAGCCACTTTGTATCTCTAATTTTCTCCAGCTAGAAGACGGCATCCGTTCCACAAGACGAGAATGATATGGTGCATTATCCATCACGATTATAGATGGTTCGCTTAACTTTGGTAGTAACTGCTCCTTTAACCACTTTTCGAAAACTGTTGCATCCATATTGTCATGATAATCTGATGACTTTGATTTTGCGGCAAATATTAAACTTGCATCTTCAATGAAACCACTTGAATTACCAACATGCAGAATTATATATCTTTTCCCAGTTGAAGAACACTGTGCATTCTTCACAGACTTTGGAGTATCGTCCTGCCAGACCTTTTCACTGACCCTTTATTAAATATCCAGGTTTCATCTAGAAACACGATCGGTAGAGGCGATTCTTTTTGCATATTATGGATATAATTTTTAAAAATCGTACTCTTGCCAAATGCCATCTTTTTTTTGTTTTCATAAGTGCTCTGCGGTTGCAGTCTTTTTATGTTTAAACCAATGCTTCGTAAAATATTACGTCTGAGTTGGTAGTGATGCTTAATAATCACTATCTCATGCAATACATTTTTAACTCCTTGGAACGTGACATGTTCCTTTTTGCGTACATGTCATAAAGCAGTATCTCTTATTGTATGTTTTAATGGTTCGGACATGTCTCTAGTTTTAGGCTTTTACAGGATCTTTTAATCCTTGTTGGTGTATGGAGTACCCGTTCGTTTTACTCAAAATAATTTTCCTTATTGTTTTCTCACAAGGCTTTTAGAGCACTACACGTTCTTTTTATCACTGCTTCAACATTTACCAAAAGCTCTTAAAATTATCTCTTTCTCGGCAGAAGTATTCGTATACGTTACAAATTAGTTCTTGACTACGTTCGTTTAAAAACTTCGGGCATTTTTAATTTCCAAGTATGATGTCACGTATCTAAACGTATTAAAGTAACTAAACAAAATTTCTCACTTATTAGATTTATATTATTTATAATTACCACTAAATACACGTAATTAACTAACAGAGAAAGTTATACTGGAATAACATATCTAATAGGTACCTAATCTATTGTTAATTGTGTACGTCAGGAACACTCACTTCAGATGAAGTTTAATGTTTATATCATTATAATTATTTTAATGTTATGACCGTAACAATAGCTTTATTCTATATCCCCAAATAAATGATTCTTTCTTTAATTCGTTTTGTTTAAAAATAGAATATACAGGTTACCCACCTGCATAACATTATAATGATGGTACGATTTGAGGAAAATAAAAATAAAATTTGTAGTACCACTGGATCATCATAACTTGCGGTCGATATTTGTAAGTAGGTGCAACGTGCCGCTTTATAATGCCGTCTTTTTAATACAGGTACTTAAATGGAAAATCCATTTCAACGTAGGATGTATATGTTAGTTCACCGCCCGCAGCGCTAACAAACATTCTATATATCTTTTGTCTTCTTTATACAATACGTAACAAAGACCAAAGTATATTCGTACGTATTAGCAGAATATATGCGCTAATCTGAAAACGGACTTCTCTTACATTTTATGTACTATATGTGATACTTATCCTTCTTGAAGATTTGGACAGTCCACAATAGTCCACACTTCAAAAAAGAACACACATAACGCATAAATCGTTTAAAAAAATGTTTTGAATAGTTATTATGATTACAAGTGAAGTAATGTTTTATACTGAGTTATGAGTTGAAAACACGAACCGCAGGTGAGGGTTTACGCAAGGAAAAAAAGCACACGTAACCATAAGACATTAATCACACAGAAACTATTTTTTTCATAGAAACAGTTACTACAACAGAGAAACGCAAACGGTTTCAATTTTTTTGTTTATTTCGAATGTTCGTTTCTGGCAACCTTGGATAACAAAATTTGTTTAGTCCAATTTAATTACATTGTTTTTCTCACACACGACTTACTATACACGATTTTAATTAAAAGAGCAAATACAACAACATTTATTTAGTAAATTTTCTTGATGATTATCATGTTAGAGGTAGATAAACATTTATACTTTACTTGGTTAAATTGAATTTTTTAGAAATAAACGGATATTTTTATTCACAGAAAAATAATTGCATACACTTGTTGACAATTATTCATTCTACGTATTTTTTTCATATTTTACTGTTTTTGTGTGGCAACATGTAGAATCAGAATATATTAAATGATAGCAAACTAAAACGACAGCAATAAGTATTTTGCCTAACTGTAGAAAAGAAGGAATAAACAAAATACGGGTTTTATGGCACATTAAAAATTACACATAACAAAGATTTTAGTTCTATAAATAATAAAATTGAGCATTTGCTACGGAAATCATAAAACTTCTTATTCTTATTTTTTAGTTTTGTAAAGATTTAAAATTTTTCTAAATTGCTTATATAAATTAAACAAATAATGGATGAAACTTTAGAATATACATTATTTACGCTTTAAGCAATCCAATATTAGTATAATAATAATAATAATAATATTGGATTGCTTAAAGCGTAAATAATTTATATATATATAAATAACCAATATTTTAATTATGGATCCTATATTCATACATAAATAAAACTTTAGAACGTTAATCTTGATTTTTATTAGGTTTTGTTTGGTTAATTAAAAACTGAAAATTAAACATATGCAATTACTTCACTACTATTACTACTAAATAAAAAACAAGATAACATCTATAATTTATGAAAAAGCACATTTTGCAGATAATTATAATTAATATGTGTATGTGTTAATAGCGATATTCATTTTCACCCTCGGTCCCTAGACACGAAAAGTTAAATTTTCCTTAGCTCATTCGTGCAAGTTCTTGTTTTAAGGTTGCATCTCAAGAGTGCCAAGATACTAAAATATTGAGAGATCCCTATATATGCAACATCGGTACAGGATGAAACTACCTGCTATTGGCCATTTTCTAGTATTACTTAACGTGGACCAATCCACCGGAAAACAATTTCATCGTCTACTTTCCTTATCTCTCGCACTCGTAAAGGATCTTGCCGGAAAATATGCTTGTGGCTATTCCAAGATTTTCTTTATGTATAGACGAGTCTGCTGGTTTTTCGCTGTTTTGTACATTTATACCTTCTCAATATCAGAACTTACAACTTTTATTTTTCTTTTGCAACAAATATTTTTTATTAATCGATTTAGATTTGTTTTCTTTCGTCAACGATCACGTAACTGCTAATGGATTGTGTTTCATAAGGCGCGCTTGAAGGTGCTTTTAAAAGCTCTTTAAAGATATGTATATGTTTACAATATACGTGTTTTTAAAAATTAACGATAAATTTCATGCTGTTCAATATTTAAACCTAAATACATTTATTCTAAATTTTCAGTAAGTTGAAAATTAAAATTAGCATTTTTTAAATTTTCTAACGTTCACCTGATGAGACAATCATTTACAGAAGCCTTGTATATTCTGTACCTAGGTGAGAATGAAAGTTCGATGCAAGTAATAGGTTACGAGCCCGGCCTGAGCATCGCGTATTTTTTTTCTTACCTCGTAACAGACTGTAGATACTTTCTCCATGACCAAAGGATTTAAATAAATATTTTAAGACAGAATCTGTCTTCGCGATGGCAGTCAAAGCTAAGGCTATATCGTAGCACCAATGTGAGAAAAATCTCTAGAGCTAGATGGCATGTATTTAAATAGCATATGCCTGCCTGCAGGTGTCCCAGAATATTTTTCATCCCAAAGAGTAAAAATTGTTACCTTTTTCTAATTACGAGATTTAATTACCCAGAATAGTAAAATTCTATATTGGTAGTGAAGAAAGGGTATAACGATGAATGTCTCAAAAACTAGATTCTGAAATATTTTTACAACTCTATCTCAAAACGTTTTTGTAAATGAAACTTTTGACCATGAAAAGCTTATTTATATATCAGGGTGTGTCACGATGATGGTTCGTTAGACGTTTACGGAAAATTAGAAATAGAATTTTTCTGAAAATTTGGTTACTTGCACAGCTGGCCCTGATCTATCGTTTTAAAATATTTTCAACGTTGCAACGTTGCCGCTCATATGGAAATGCGGCAACAACTTTGATATTTCAAATAAAACACTGTGTATATTACCATATTTTCAAATTCTACATTAAATTTGTAACGGATTTTTATGGTACTATGTACCAAAAATTGATAGTTTCCGAGTTATTTAATTTTTCTGAAAAAAAATGACAGATGAGACGGCATTTTAAAAAACTACAGCTTTGCCATTTGTCAGCCTAGGGTAATGAAAATCTGTATAACTCATTACTAAATATTCTTTTTTGCAGAAAGTTTAATCACTAATTTTAAATGGAACACCCCGTATTTTGTTGACTCATCTAAAAGCTATATTTCATGTAATAATAGGGTTCCCTATACCCAAATGCATTATTTTTTGTGTTATTCACACCTTTATGAGTTCTGAAACATACGAGATAGATCATTTTGTTCATGTGGAGAGGAGCACCCTGTATTTTTTCCTTGAGTTAGTCACAAGAATTTGATCTCTTTCTGAAAAACATTGCTCACATCTGAAATGTAGCCCTAACACGGTTTCTAAGGATTTTCTGAATTCTATTCAAAATTACCGGAAACTAATAGTCAAGATTGCCATGGAAAAAAAATGCTACTAACTGCACGCTTCATATGTTTGTTTACGAAGAAGCTGCCAGTAGTTAATTAATAGTTATCAAAGTGGCACAACAAATGGAATTTACGAATGAAGATTATCTAAATCTCTTGGTTATTTATGGACAGTGTAATAGCATAATTGATCGAACGTGCCGCACATTTTTGGAAAGATTTTCGGAAAAGCCGAAGCCCAGCAAAAACATAGTAAGGCGTGTCATAAATAATTTACTTAAATATGGATCTTTCAAGGCTCCACTAGTAAAGCAAAAACCGATCGTAGACAATAAAGAAACTGAAATATTAGTTTTAGCTTTCTTTAGTTCATATCCAACGGCATCTTTACGCGACGCAGAAGTTAATTTGAGAGCCTCCTTCAAAAATGTCCACAGGATTTTATCAAAACATAAATGGAAGCCATTTCACTACACCAACGTTCAGTGTTTGAATCCTGGAGATCTTTCTTTGCGTGTTGAGTTTTGCGAATGGTTCTTGGTAAAGACACAAGAAGATTCAAATTTCTGTGAAGACATTATTTGGTGTGATGAAGCCAAATTCAGCAAGAATGGTATGTTCAACCGACATAATAGTCATTTTTGGTCAGAGGAAAATCCACATGTGGTCCGTGAACAAGAATTTCAAGGAACGTGGCAGTTTATTGTTTTTTGTGCTATAAAATGAAACAGTATCCTATGCTTTTGTTTTCATGACGGGAACTTGAACGGCCTAGCTTACTTGGAAATAATGGAAAATGAAATTTTGCCAGCACTTCACCGACTCCCAGAAAACGATCAATTCCGTGCCTGGTTCCAACAAGATGGTGCCCCGCCGCATAACTTGAGAGCAGTAGGCGATTTATTGGATGCTACTTTCGAGGATCGGTGGATTGCTAACAGAGGGCCGATCCGCTGGCCTGCTCGTTCTCCCGACTTGACCCCATTGGATTATTTTCTTGGGGTCATGTCAAAAACATAGTATATGCAGATCCTATCACCAGCAAGAAAGATATGCAAATAAGAGTTACTCAAGCGCTCAGGTCAATACCACCATCGACCATATTAAAAGCCACTCATGTTGGTTGTTTGAAAAGAATTCATAAATGTTTGGAAGTGAATGGCAGTGTGTTCAAACTTATATTACAATATGTAAATTAATTATATTTCAATTACAATTTGTTTTGTTTTGATCTGTTTTCATGACAACCATTCACCACTATGCATTCCCGAATTTCAAAATAGAACTTAGAAAACCACAAAAAACGAGTTACATAATACAAATAAAAAATACAGGGTGCTCCTCTTTACATGAACAAAATGATCTACCTCGTATGTTTCAAAACCCATAAAGGTGTGAATAACACGAAAAATAATGCACTTGGGTATAGAGAACCCTATTATTATATAAAAATAATTACTCCAGCTTTCAGATAAGCCAATAAAATACGGGGTGTTCCATTTAAAATTAGTGACTTATACTGACTTGAACTTGAGGAATATCGAGTGAGTTTCATGAACACCCTGTACGAGAAGAATGAAATCTGATTAAACTTTCTGCAAAAAAATATTTCGTGATGAATTATACGAATTTTCATTACCCTAGGTTGACAAATGGCAAAGATATGGTTTTTTAAAATGCCGTCTCATGTCATTTTTTTTCCCAGAAAAATTGAATAACTCGGAAACTATCAATTTTTGGTACATAGTACCTCCATAAAAATCCATCACAAATTCAATGTAGAATTTGAAAATATGATAATATACAGAGTGTTTTATTTGAAATATCAAAGTTGTTGTCACATTTCCATATGAGCGGCAACGTTGCAACGTTGAAAATATTTTAAATCGATAGATCAGGTCCAGCTGTGCAAGTAACCAAATTTTCAAAAAAATTCTATGTCTAATTTTCTGTAAACGTCTAACGAACCATCATCGTGACACACTCTGCAGTAGAGTCGCGATAAGGTGACACGTGGTTAAGTGAACAACTCGGTAAAGTAAACAGACAATAATAATAATAAATAATAATAATAATAATAATACTTTATATATTTAGCATTAGCTATACAGTTAACAAATAATGTAATGTAAAACAAAACAAATGAGTATACAAGAAGAATAATTATAATTGTAGGGAATCTCCGTTGTTAGTGAAGATAGTAGGTTGTGGTAGTTGGCAAACCTGTGCCACTTTTTAGAGAATCGAAAGATGGCACCAACAAAATTCCATAGCCTTCTTGGTTTAAGAGATACAGGGTGAAATTAAAAATTTCAACTTTTCTACTATCTTCTGTATCTCTGTTGTACTTTATTATATAGAAAGGATAAAAAATGCGTTTTATAGAATTGTTTACGTAGAATCCAGTCGTCTAGTTAGATTATTTTTTTCTTACATCGTTTATGAGATATTAAGTAAATTTTTTAAATGGAACACCCGGTATATTATTTTAGAATTCGACTTGTTTTAATTTTAGTTACTCAAAAATATAGCATACTTGATTATTTTAAACAATAAACTTCTATTTTTTATAATTTGTTGTCACAATCTAGTAGGTCTTGAGTAAATATGGATTAGTTGGAGAGTTGAAAAATATTAGGAAGGTCAGAGAAGGGTTGATGATAGAAACAGTGTCAGCGGCACAATTAAATAAATTACCAAAAACAACTAAGCTTAGAAATTTTGAAGTAGAAATAAATGCACATAAAACCCTCAACACTTCTAGAGGTGTGATAAACTGCAGGGATCTTTTAAATTGTACTGTGGAAGAAATTTTGAAGAGCTGAAAGACTAAGGAGTGACTTAAGTTAGGCTTATCAAAACTAAAATTAATGTTGAATTTCGTGATACTGCCAATCATGTATTAACCTTTAATACACCGAAACTACCCTCTAAAATAAAAACGGCATTTTACCAGTTACCTGTCAGGTTGTACGTCTCGTCTCCGATGCGTTGTTAACGATGTTTAAAGTTTAGCCATATATCAATAAGATGTGAAGACCAACAAGTTTGTGGATGTGGTAAAGCTTCTTATAAAAGAAAACCCTGTGATAAACCGGTCAAATGTATAAACTGTAACGAAGAGCACTTTTCTCTTTCACGTGACTGTCCGGTGTATAAAAAAAATGATCATTCAGGAAATAAAAATAAAAGAAAATACACCTTATTACAAAGCAAAAAAGAAAGCCGTCGCCAAAAGTTTCATAAGCTAAAGCTACGTCTACACCAATAAAAGTCGATACTCAATAATTGATAAAGGAATTATTACCATTACTGGTTAGAGCACTTAAGTCATGTTTTGTAGTTAAAGAACCTGTTAGATCCAGTCAGTCTAAAAGTACACCTGTTACGGATATAGATACCCGAGTTTCTGCAAGACACGTTGAAGAAGATGTTCGGCAGGTGATTGCAAAAAGCAGTGTAGTTTCTGAACATACACAAAGAGCAAAACGAAAGAAGACTTCTCCATCTCATAGGATATCATCCATTACCTCTATAGATGAAGAGGCTGTGTAGTATTTTTGTGTAGTATTTGTTATTTTTACACATATTTATTAAATGTTTTTGCATACCTACCATACATCAAAAACAAAATTCACGACTTTTAACAAAATAATACAATGGAATTGTAGAGGATGTGTCCATAACTACTGTTATATAAAAATGTTGTTGCAAAAATACCAACCAATGTGTGTATGTCTACAAGAAATCCATTTGAGTCCTGGACAACCATACTCTTTAAAGAGTATTTGGTAGTTAGGCGGTATTGTGAAGTCAAAGACCGAGCAAGCGGAGGGGTTGCTATCCTCTTAAAAATGGCGTTAGATTTCGAGAAATAGCATTAAATACCCGTTGAAGTAACAGTATGTAATATATACTTACCGAACCGAAATTGGGAAATCACAGATATCCAATGAGTCGTTGGAAAAGTCCCGCTCCCTTTTATATTACTGAGTGATCTTAATGCTCATAACAAGCTGTGGGGTTCTTCAAGAACCGATGATAAGAGACGTATCTTGCAAGACTGCGTAGAAAGGGATAAAGTAGTAGTACTTAATAGCCGCTCTTCGACACGCTTAAATGAGAAATCAAACAACAATGACCTTACCGTGACATCACTGGCAACATCTTTGAAATGGTGGGTTAAAGATGACTTACACAACAGTGACCACTTTTCGTTACCATAGAAACCGACAAGCCTAACACGGTAAGATATGTTAATGCAAGATGGAAAACTGAGAAGGCGGACTAGAACAGTTTTCGGGAACAGTTTGCCCCATAATTTGCAAGTTTAGAACATAAACCTCAGGCAATTATAAAAGCTGCAGATAAAAGCATACCAAAAACTGCAGGTGGTCTAGTTAAACGAGGTGCACCCTGGTGGTGTCCGCAGGTTGAGCACCCAATTTCTGCGAAAAAAAGAGCTTTTAACCGATTTCAAAAAGAGCCCACTCTTTTCAATCTAATTACTTTTAGAAAAATCCAGGCGGAATCGAGAAAAGTCGTCTTACAATGTAAAAAGGATAGCTGGAAAGCATACACGTCGGTCGTCAATTACGTCAGATGCAAATTTGAGCGATGTATGGAAAGAGGTCAAGGCTGTGACAGATAAGCCTGAAAGCAATATACCTACCTGTATGGAGATAAACAATCATCAACGGGTGGAAGATGTCGGAGAAATTGTAGAAGCTTTAGCCACGCAATTTGAAAGAGTCAGCTCGTCGGCAAACCACCAACCAACATTCCTTGATACTAAGCTGGAAAGAGAAACAGAACTAGATGTTTATCCTGACGAACTATATGATTACAACTTATTTTTATCCATTCAAGAAGTTGATGCGACTTTAAACGACTTGAAGTTGTCTTCTGCAGGTCCAGACACTATCTCAAATAAAATGTTAAAACATCTATCACCTGAAATGAAAAAAAGATTGTTAAAACTTTATAACAAGCTCTGGAATAAAAGTACTTACCCCTAGGAATAGAAATAAGGCATTGTAGTACTGGTAGTCAAGGACTCCAAGGAGCACACTCACCCAGCGAGCTATAGTCGTATTAGCCTTACCTGCTGCATGGGTAAACTCTTAGAAAAGATGATAAACAGCCGATTGCAATGGTTCCTGGAAAAGAACAATTTATTAGCATCTTATCAGGGAGGTTTTTGTAAGAGCAGATCGACCTTAGACCATCTCGTATTAATGGAAAATCATATCCAGGGAGACGTTTAAAAATCGGACAATACCCCAGTTAATTCATATCAACATATAATAAATTCACAATACTTTATTTTCTGATAAGATTACTGCATTGAAAATTAAAATTACATAAATTTTGGCTTTATAACTCATAATTTATTTTCTTCTTTTAGTAATCAACATTAAAAATATAATAGGATTTTCCCATTTTAAAGAAATTATTTCTTAACTGCCTCAAAAAAAAAAACATTTATTATTAGTCCTACTTTTAAAGATATGTTGATAGTATCTTACGTATTTTCAAAGCAACCAAACTCAAATAGAATTACCCTTGTCATATTTAAATTTCAGTTAAATTTTAAAATTATTCATATAAAATTTTTCCACGGCATACTTAGAAAACAAACGTTTCTTCTTTACAAATAGTGAGGAAAATTCGTTTTTCTTCACTAGCGAGGAAAATAATGTCGTGTTACAAAAATGCCTTGTACTTTTGCATTAGCACTTTAAAGTTAAGATTTTTAAAACATTTAAAAAAAATTTTTTTTGTTTCTTAACCGATTAGTTTGAAATTTGGCACGCTGATTACTCATGCTAATGTGCATAAACGTGCAAAATTTGACGTTCATTCATCAAGCTTAAAGGGCTGGAACCGCCCCTGTCATGCATTTAATTGCTCGAAACTTTTGCTTTTGACTTTTTGCTAATTTCATTCATGGGATGAAAGATCATTTAAAAACACGCAAAAAAGGTTTACTTGTTTCACCTTCCTAAATCGAGCCGTTTTCGAGAAAAACGACTTTAAAGTTTGTCTTGTACCAGCATACAATATACTGATTTATTTCATTTTTGACATTTCAACGAAGTGTGCCGTGAGAACAAGTGCTATACAGCGTTTTATACTCCTATGAGATCAAAGACAGGCATTTTGAAATAACAAGTTATTTATTTATTTTTAATCAAAACGAAGAATAATTTTTAATAATTTTTTGGGCACCTCAATACCTCGCATTTTAATATTAATGACAGCTTTCACGTTTTATAATAGAGTTTCGACCCAAAGTTTTTGCACATAATTTCTGGGCACCCTGTATATATAATCAAATCATCCTTCTACCTTTCGGTGTAGGATATAAATATTGCATTACATATTATTATTCTACATTTAAATTTACAAATTTCTTCCATTCTTTCTTATCTTTTCTGCTTCTTTCCATGTTCTTCCTTTTTCTTCTAGTATTGTTCCACTTCTCCATACTATGTTTTTCTTAGTTTCTTTTCTGTTTTCCATTATTATTGTTTTCTGCTTTACTAGTGCTTTTTCGTTTATTCTTACTAGATGACCCCACCATGACAGTTGCTTTTTCTGTATAAATTTTACTTTCTACTTCCAGTTCCTTTCTTATGTCTGTGTGTCGTATTCTATCTCTTCTTGTAATACCTTTTATTTTTCTTAGGTACCTCATTTTGACTGCTTGTATCTTGTTTTTTTCTTCATCTGTCAGTATCCACGACTCGTTGCCATAAGTTAATATTAGTCTATATATCGATTTGAAGACTTTAGTATTTGTTTCAACTAAAACTTCCCTCTTAATCAAAAAATTATTTTTTAGCGCATAGAATAATCCATTGGCCATCTTTATTCTGTTGTTGATATTTGCACCTGGGTTCCCTTCTCGTCCAATATTCTTCTACATAATGGAAGTACTTTACTTGTTCAATTCTTTCTCCTTCAATCTCAATTTTCATGTTTACTTTTTGTTTTCTGATTGCCATTACCTTTGATTTACTTTTATTAATTTTCATTCTATTCTCTTTTAATACTAAATT
Source organism: Abscondita cerata (assembly GCA_030710515.1). NCBI lineage: Eukaryota > Metazoa > Arthropoda > Insecta > Coleoptera > Lampyridae > Abscondita > Abscondita cerata. The sequence goes on along the minus strand of JALBCR010000879.1, from coordinate 126,109 downwards.
CCAACTATTTAAATTTGTTTGTAAATGTTTTTCAGTTTCTGCGATCAATACAACGTCAACGGCGTATATTCCCTCCGATACCTTGATTCTTTGCATTTTGAAATGTCTAATTGTCATCTTTTTCACACTATTCTTACATTTTTTAATTATTTCGTTCATGAATATTACAATTAGCAGTGGACTAAAGCTTCTTCCTTGCCTTAATCCTATATTTGTGTTGAATTTTTTTGACGTTTTATTGTGTCTCACAACTGAATTATTTGAATAATTTTTATATATTTGTGCTTACATGTCTTTCCTTTAACAACCTCCACACTGTGCTTCTAGGCACCGTATTAAACGCTTTCCCTAGATCCAAGAATGCCAAATATATCATCCTTTTTTCTTTTCATGTTTTCTCTGTAATTTGTGTTATTGCAAATATGTGATCCTGAGCACTTCTTCCTCGTCTGAATCTACTTTGTTCCTCTTCCATTGTCTCTTCAGTTACCATTTTAATTCTTTTTTATACATATACTAAGAGTGTTACTCTTCTATAATTAGTACATTCTTTTTTATCTCCTTTAATTGGCACGATTAACGCTGTCGCCTAATCTTTTGGTGGTTCTTCATTTATTCACACTTTGTTGTATATACTTAATAGTGTATCTCTGCCTTTTGTCCTATACTCTTTATTATTTCCGCCGTTAGTTTGTCGCACCCAGTCGCTTTCCCGTATTTTAGATCTTTTAATACTTCTTCAAGTTCTTCCATCCTTATCATATGTTCCTCTGTTTCTTTTGCTATTTCGTCGTTTTCAATTTCTTCTTTGGGGATCATTTAGTAATTCTTCAAAGTGTTGTGGGGTTGACATCACAACCCCATTCTAGTTAACTCTACATCCGCGTATTACGTATGTAGTAAACTCTGAAATTAAAACATACTATTGCAAGTAAGCAAGTACTGTCAGCATTTCTTAACGGCCTTGCTTACTAAGCACACTAACCTATTTTCATGTATAAAACGAAGTAGGTACAACAACAGAAATCAGTTAAGTTCGACACACAGCAGTTTGACACACAGTTCGCCATCAGTTCAGTACAGTTCGAACATAAGTTCAAAGTACGAGCTCAGTTATACCAGTGCAGTTACAACCGAATAATGAGGGCAGCCGAGAAGCCAACAAGTCACAGCGCCAGCATCAAGTGAAGACCGGCCGAAGCTCGAATCCATCGGTGCAATTCATTCCGAGCCGCCGTCTGTAGCATGACCCATAATACCACGATATCAGGTGCCATCGCACCGCAAATAGTACGCCAATTACTATGAGCTGACCTACAACGTTTCCATTTATAATTATCATTAGTATAGCTTGATCACGCTATGTATAATAATAAACGCTGCTAAAACCGACTCGAATGTGAATGCTTTCTCTGATTCAACCCGGCGTCTAGAGTAATACACCCTAAACGCCACAATGTTTTTCCATCTTTCCATTATTTTTACTTCTTCTGTTATAATTTCTCCGTTTTTTCCTTTTATTATTTTTGTATTCAGTGTCTTTTCTGTTCTTAAAGTATTCTATAGAATAGTTTTTGATTTTCTTTGAGTCTTTTTCCACTTTTCTCCAAAAATCTTCCATTAATTGTCTTTCGCATTTTTAATCAATTGTTTAGTTGTTTGTTGCTTTTGCTTATATTTCTTGTATTTTCTCCATTCTTGTCCGATAAGTAACTTTTCCAAGCTTCTTTCTTTTCTTAATTAGTATTTTAATTTCCTCTGTTCACCATGATATGTGTTTCTTATTATTTTTTTGTTTTCCGTTTTATCTCTTCCACTGTGTTTATTACTATGTTTTTAAAGTATGTCCATCCGCTTTCAACACCCCTCCCTTTTATTTCGTATTCGTATCCTTCCAGTTTTTTGCTTATAGCCTTTTCGTATTTATCCTCTACTCCCTTCTCCCTTAATTTGTAATATTTAATTGATTCAAACTGTACCACTTTATTATTTCCTGTATTCGTCTGTGTTTTCTTCTTTTGATGTATATTTTCTCTGATTTTAGCCACCACCAGATAACGATCGCAACCAATTTCCGATCCTTTTTAAACCTCGAATCCATTACCGTCCCTCTGTTTTTCTTTTATTAATATACGCTTCCAATCATTAATTTGATCTTGTAAATTCTTCTTAGTTATGCATCTCACTCCGGCTGCTGCTCTTGTTTCTTTTTCGACTAGACTGTAAATGAATATATTGCTATTCTTTAATTTTTCTATTTCCTTTTTCTTTCTCTTTGTTTTCGTTACTACTAATTTTTGAAAAGGTATTTATTATTAGTCTTACTTTTAAAGATATGTTGATAGTATTTAAAAATTATTCATATAAAATTTTTTCCAAGACTTACTTAGAAAACGCACGTTCCTTTTTTACAAATAGTGAGGAAAATTCGTTTTTCCTCACTAGCGAGGAAAATAATGTCGTGTTACAAAAATGCATCTTTAAAAAAAATGTAAGAATGTGTTATTAGAACTATATGCGCCTTGTACATAGTTAAACAATTTAATTCAGTATTCAATCAGGTTTGTTTAATTTAATATCTTATATTTCGACTTTATTATTTCCTGCATTCCTCTGTGTTTTCTTCTTTTGATGTATATTTTCTCTGATTTTAGCCACCACCACATAACGATCGTTACCAATTTCCGATCCTTTTTCACCCTCGAATCCATTACCGTCCCTCTGTTTTTCTTTCTATTAATATATAGTCAGTACGCTTTCCAATCATTAATTTGATCTTGTAAATTCTTCTTAGTTATGGCACTTTCCATCCAGTTTTACAATTATTGTAAAGATCAGAATAAGTTCTCATCAAGCCAGTTTGGTTTTAGAAAAAACCTTTCAACAACACATGCAATAATAAATATGTACGATCATGTAATTACTGCTTCGACTGCGTGGCACCGTCGATTATACTTGATAAACTCAAAACTTTTGGTGTTTCAGCAACTAGCATAAATTTAATAGATTTATATCTTAATGACAGAAACCAAATCACTCATTTTAATAATTTAACATCGTCATCAAGAAATATTAATCTGGGAGTACCACAAGGTTCGGTACTAGGCCTGCAACTGTTTATTGTTTTCATAAATGATTTCGGCGTCAAATCCGGAGTCATATCATAATATGTACTCCGATGATTCCACAATAACAAGCAAAAGTATCGAAAAAGCAAGTCAAATCGACGATGAATCGAGACGTGGTGCTTTCGAATGGTTTACATCAAATAGATTATCGTTAAATCAAGATAAAACACAGAAACTAATATTTTCCTTACGTAAAATAAATAAACCGGAATGGGTTTGTATATTAGGAGTCCACTTTGATCCTAAGCCGTTGTGGAAAGAGGACACTCTCAGAGTAGCTAGCAAATTGTCTAAAGTAATATTTGTACTCAGAAATTTCTCTAGAACGGTACCAACAAATGTTCAGAAAATAGCTTACTTTTCACTATTGAAACGCACGTACACTTATGGTTTATTAGCGTGGGAACACACAACGCATTTAAAAACAGTCTTTTCTATTCAACGTAAAGCTCTAATGGTTTTAGAAAACATAGACTACCGTGTTGATGTAAGAAATTATTTCTGAAATTACAATATACTTAGAGTTCCATCAATTTACATTTTTAAATCATTAGTCTATGTAAGAACAAACATCTCACATTACAATTTAAATGTAAACGCACATGAACATAATACACGTAACATAAAACATACAGTTTTACCAAATAAACGATTAAATAAATCTAGGAACTCTGTTCACTACTGAGGGCCACTTTTCTTTAACAAACTGTCAATGGACATCAGACAAATGGAGTTAAAAAATTTAAATTAATAATAAAAACATTTTTAGGGGTCCAATGGGGGAGTGATGCGCAATATATGACCTAACCAGGTCACTTAGCCTCTCCTTTCCAACTCCACTCTCACCTCCACGTGGTGGACCCTGGGCCTGAGCAACTTAGATGAAGATTGGGTTCTAACCCCAGTGGAATTCTAAGTCAGGTGCTAGCGAGAGACGGGGGCTCAAAAGATTATCTCTTGAGCTGGTTGATGAATGTGCAGGTCATCAACCCTAGTGTGGCAGCGGAAGAAATTCGATGGCACACACAACTCCGAGTTAGATGGAGTTACTGCAGGGCAGTGTCTGTCTCACATTGAGCGACTGCAAACAGCTGCGTCTGATTCATAGTGAACGGCAGCAAACATCGTCGGTCTCCATGTTAGGAGCGGATGAACTTCAACTCTGGGACTTACAATCGCAGTTTTAACCCTGGAAAGGATACTAATCTTTTCCCCAACTCAAAATCTCAAATAACGCATGATGAAAATTTCTCCAAATGGAACTACTCCAGGAGGTACCTTAAACAGGAAATCCTCCGTCGCAAATGGCGGCGCAATCGGGCCATCGGATTCTGGAGAGCCCAAGACATGCATTCAGGCAAAACCCCAAGAAACCCCGACACCTAAGCTCAAAACAAAAAAGATGCTTCTTTGGAACGTTGAATATAAACTCACTGTTAAAAACAGGAAAACTAAAACAACTTATCAAGATTCTAGATGAATATGAGATCCTAATCTTGGCCCTCCAGGAAACGAGATTCACAGATGAAAATATAATGGAATCGGAAGGATATAGGATCTTCAAAGGTAAAAGAGGTCTAAACCCAATGGGAAAAGGTATACCACACCTGGGAAACGGTTTTATCGTGAACAGGAAGATAATCAACTCTATATCAGACTTCTACTCACCAAACGAACGACTCGCAATCATGTCACTGCGATGTGCAAATAAGACATATACTCTTATAAACTGCCACGCTCCTATTAACGAAGACAACAAAAGGAATCCAGAAAAGGTTGAGAAATACTGGGAGTCTCTGGAACATGAACTCTCAAAGATCCCAAGAGAAAACATTAAGATCCTACTAGGCGACTTCAACGCACAGATTGGAAATGAAAGAAAATACAAAAGACAGTAGGAGAATATCCTGCACACAAACGAACCAACAAAAATGGAGAGAGATTAATAGAGTTGTGCAGGGGTTTTAACCTCAAGCTAATGTCAACAAATTTTAGACACCTACCCAGAAAACAGAAAACATGGAAATCACCAAACCCCAGCTTGGGAGAATTCCAGATTGATCATGTTGCCATCTCATTCAATAACCAGAGGGAAATTATGAATGTAAAAGTTCGGAAAGGTGCAAACATTGAAACAGACCATTACCTGACAACACTAAAATTGAAATTTATCCCCAAAAAAGACACGGAACAAAGAGTTTAAAATACAGAGGATCAACACAGAAATACTAAAGCTTAAGAAACAAGATTTCCAGGAAAAACTAAACATAGAATCTGAAGAATGGGATGAAATCAAAACAAAAATAGTCAAGACATCAATGGAAATAGCCCCGCTCAACAAAAAAAAAACACAGGTGGTGGAATGAACAGTGTGAAAAAGCCTTGGAACTTAGGATTAAAACCTGGAAAAATGGCATTCAACCAAAAATAATGAAGACTATATCAAATTCAAAGAACAAAGAGCACAAACAGCAAAAACAATAAGAACAAACAAGAGGAATTTTGACAAGAACCAACTAGAGCAAATAAATGAAGACTTTAAAAGAACAACACAAGAACATTTTATAAAGCCTTTAAACAAAACCTTCAAGGATATCGACCACCAAACTTATGTTTCAAAAACGAAGAAGGAAAGATAGCCCTGAATAACCAAGAGAACTGCAAAATACTTGCAACATACTTCAAAAACTATTAAACTGTGAAGAACCGAAAACAAAATTCCCAAAACAAAATCCGAAATACAAATTTGAAAACTCCAAACCACCAGACCTAAGAGAAATCCAACAGATTATTAAAGAACTAAAAATGATAAAGCCCCAGGAGAAGACTCGGTAGTAGCAGAAATGTGGAAAAATGTAGATACCAAAACAGTCGAAAGCCTACATAAAATAATACAAAATATCTGGGAAACGGAGGAAATACCGGAGGATTGGAAAACAGCTATGATCCATCCAATACACAAAAAGGAGATAAAACAGATGCAAACAATTATAGAGGAATTTCACTCCTATCGGTAACATACAAAATCCTATCCAAAGCATTACAAAACAGATTGGAGGCTCAACTGGACCCACAACTAGGTGACTACCAGGGAGGATTCAGGAAGGGAAGATCCTGTGCTGAGCAGATATTAAACCTGAAACTCATAATAAGGTACAGGAGACTGAGAGCCAAGGACATACAAGTAACATTTGTGGACTTCAAAAGGCCTACGATTCTATAGATAGAGAGACACTATTCAATATTTTGGAGGAATTCGGAGCCGATGACAAATCAATTGCAATCACGAAAAAACTCTGACAAGCACGCAGTCAAAAGTAAAATTTATGGGAGAGATCTCAGAACCTTTTGAGGTCAGAACAGGAGTAAGACAGGGAGATGGCCTTTCCCCACTACTCTTCAACTGTGTGCTGGAGAAGGTAATGAGAGAGTGGAGGAAGAGAATGGAAGAGGAAGGAATTCCAAAATAAAGATAGGAAGAAAGAAAGACAACCTTGAAATTGACTGTCTGGCTTTTGCAGATGATTTAGCAATACTAGCGGAAAACATGGAAGACGCAAGTAAACAGATAAATATACTGAAGGAGACAGCCGAAAAGCCGGACTGCAAATATCATATGAAAAGACAGAATTCATGACCAATAAAAAAAATGCACCAAGGCAGATTAAAACAAAATATGGGAAAATTAGGGTGGTTAGCAAGTTCAAATACCTAGGAGAACTAATTCAACCAAACACCCTGGACAAAGAAGCGGTCCTGGCAAGAGCAAGAAAATGGAAATGGCATTTCAGTTGACGAAAAATATATATAATAAGAAGTCCATATCTATAAATGCAAAACTGAGGCACTACAATACGGTTATTAAGCCAGAGGGCCTCTACGCCTCAGAATGCCTTGCACTAAACACGGCCAAACAGTTAGACGAGGTAGAAAAAAGGAGAGAAAATTATACGGAAAATCCTGGGACCAAAGTATGAAGATGGAAAATGGAAACTGAGAAGCAACAAAGAGATCTACACAAAAACAGAACGAATAACAGACTCGATGAGGAGAAGAAGAGTGACATTCTACGGACACATTAAGAGAATGGATGAAGAAAGACTGACAAAGAGAATATTCAACTATTTCGACAGAAATCCCAAGACACAGATGACATGGATCAAGGAGGTCAGAAGAGACATGGAAGAAATGAAAATTGATGGAGAGGAGGTGGAGAGAAGACAAGAATTCAGAGAGAAGATAAGAAAATTCAAAGGCTATCAAGAAAAGCCAAAAAGAAGACTGGAACTAAGTGGACGGAGGAAAGAAAAAAGCAACATGGAGAAAGAATGAAAGAATACTGGAAGAGAAGAAAGAAGGGAGAGAAGAAATCATAAGTTATTTCACGTGGTCCATAGTTGGCCAAAATCGAAAGAAGAAGAAGAAAAACATTTTTAATCAGTCAACATTTTTATACTTTTGAGGAGTACTTAAATTGCTATAATCATAATTTATTTTAATCTAATTTTTTTCTTTTCAACTTTATTATTGTAATTCTTGACGAATGTAAAGTTTATTTCAAACTGAACACAATAAATATATTCTATTCTACTCTAATATATCTACTCCTATTTTTTTGAATTCTTCCTCTAATTCCATTTTTACTCTTATACTATTAATATTCCATGTTGCTGTTTTCCATATTTTACTTTCTAGTTTATTAATTTGCATATTATTGTCTATTGCCGTGTTCGATTCCGCTTTAAGCATCAATTTGTTTTTCTCTGTCAGTTTTTTATGTTAGTTTCCCTTTATTTGTTGATTCATATCTTTTCCATTTATCTTTAAGCTTTTATAACATATTTTTACCGTATTTCCCATCTCCTTTTCTTCTATTGCCATTAGTCTAATTTCCGCCTGAATCTTTTGTTCTTTTTTCGTTAAATCGCTGTCTATAAATATGGGTTTCCTTCCTAATTTGTATTTCTTTTTAAGAACCGTAATTATGTCTTTAAATAAATCTATGTTTGCCACCACTATACTCTTTTCCGCTTTTTCTCCTATGTGCAATGCCTTTTCTACTTTCTTTACACATATGTGTGTTTCCAGTACTTGTTCTACTTGATGACTTGCTGTTTTAGCCCTTTCTTTTCCATTCGACATTTTTATAATTATATTATCCTTTCGGGTTTCTCTATCTTTTTCTCTGAATTTTCTTTATTTTCTAAAATTGCTCCTGTAACATTTTTCATTTCGTATCCCATTCTTTTTCTTTCGGTCTCAAAACAAGAAAAAATAACATTTTTCTGAAACTGTAATTCAAATAAACTATTACAATATTCGGAAAAACAATCTCCTTCCGGTATATATAAATGAGAAAAAATATATTGCTTATTTTCCTACTAAAATCGATAACACCTATTTCAAATATGCTTACGATTGAAATTATTTTTTTTACTTTAGATATGTAAGTAGAAACTGACCAAAATAAGTTTAGTAATAACTAATTACATTACTTTATACTTAAGCAACCCATAAAAGTTCGTAAAACATTATAACTATTCTAGTACCCATTTCAAACAATACAATTTGTACAGATTATTATAAATTAAAGAAATGTGCATTAGAAAATTCAAGCAAACGAAATACTGTTGGTTAGGACGGGTAACTTTTTTGGGTTGATACGGAACAAGGGAGATATATGTGCATGAGAGTATGTAACTTCACCCTAGAGGCCTTAATCGTGCTCATTTTTAACCCGCAACCCTCCACCTTTATCCTACTTATAAACTGGAATATACACTCTAAAGAATCTTGTGTATGTGTTGGAGTTATAAAATTATATACTGGTTTTATTTTGAACACGTTTAAACAATAGATATTTTTATTTGTCCTTTCTTCGTTTCAGTAAACTTATTTTGTAATTATTAAACACTTTATAACTAAATATTTATAAAATAAACGTTATTTTGTCTTATACTAAAACATTAAATAATGAATAAATATAACAAAGTTTGTTATGGTTATGATTCATGTATTCAGCATCACGAACAGAAGACTGAAATATTTATCTGAAATTGCATACTACTGCAGTAAACTTTCCGCGTTGTTTTAATAAATATAAAACTTTAAAACTATTAACAAATATGCTTTTGTATGAAGAAACTAGTATATTCTCATAAAATGCTTCTGAGTATTGCTGACACATTGTTAATGCTGTATGAAAATTAGAAAACAATACCCTTTAGTTTAGACATCAATCGTAAATTTAAAAATATCAATAACGCCTAAATATTGTCGTTTAAAGTTATAAAACTTAATTTTTTTCATAGCCTTTTTTAATACCTTAAGTTACATTTTTCAGATATTTAGCAAGCATTACACAACAATGATTACTATATTTTTCATTAAATGTTAAAATTTTTAATACGACAATCGAAAATATATAAATATTCTACTGAGATTTAACATGTACTACCACCTATCACCGAACCTGGCATTGTTAAGTATTGGTAACCTAGGTAGCTGTATACTCACAACCTTTGTTTAAACGTGCCTTAATAATTGCAGTAAACAACAGGTTTTTTTTGTTTACAAAAAATCTGATTCTCAGACTATTTAATGTCACTTAAAAAGCATCTATCTTTGATAATGATAAATACCGTCATGTTCAAAGATAAAATAATAAACATTATCAGTATTTATTTTCCACTTATTGATTCTTTTAGTGTATGATACGCCGTTATATAAACAATATGCCCAAGGACCATAATAATGATTACGCCCGCTAATGAAATCTAATGTTGACAAAAATAAAAGACAACAATTTAGAAATCTTTTAATTGTAACAGTTAATCTAAATCCTATCATAAATTAATAATTATTTGTGATCATTAAACAAGAGGGAGCTCACCTTCTCCGTCTGTTATGTTACCGCCAGCAATCATTCAGAGAGTTTATTATTGGATGCAATACTGCCTCTTCATATTCCATGTCTTTTCAGTGTCAAAATGTCAGCATCAACCAGAAGAGTTGCAGATGTACGGGTCAAGCAATGTCCTGTGTACTCTCGCATCAGCATAACCCATATACTTTGCGAGTTTTGACAGTATGCTCTTATGCTGGTAAGCTAACGCCAACAGATTTCAGTAAATACTACAGAAACCTAGCGGCAAAGCTACAAAAAATATACCACCGGGTAGATTCTCATACAATGACCTATTCGAAAAACTAAGTGTAGTGTAGCCTCTCTTTTCTTGGGACCTATTTGTGAAGCAGCCGTAACACAATTACCGATTTCGATAATCTTTTCGGACGCAGTGTATTTCCTATATACTTGCAAACCACCCAATTAATTTTCTTCGACAATTAAAACTATTCGGACCTCTGTTCATTCAATTTTACCACTACAACAGCTCGACGGTAGTCTACCTCATCTATGGTTAATCTTTCTAACTCGTCTCTTTTTGGTGCGCTGAACCGTCCCATCACCAGAACAACATATACGTCATAATTGAATTAAATGTAAAATTTGAGTGTTTACATACCTTTTCCAAACGGTATATATTATTTGAAGCAACCTTCAGTGTTTAAATTTTGAATTTTCTTGGAGTGTATTCTTTAGAAGTTTTTTTCAGGAAAGCTTCCAGCCGGTTGAAGTTTCCTATGTATATTTTGCTGTACAAATGTCAGTATTTGTGACAAAATTTTTAATTTTCTAATCTTTTAGTTTCTGGAGCTCTCTTTCGTACAGTGCCAGAACTTTTTAGGGAGCAGTTTACATCAGCTTTTAACGCTTTTTCGTACACTTTTTTCAAAACTTCTTCTCCCACTTTACACATTGCGTTTTAATAATTTTTTTAAATAAACAAATTGTCATAGATAGAAGACAAAGTATGCTCACGAGAAATTCAAAACATACAAACGTAAGTTCCAGGTAGACAACTATATGTCAGGTAATCAATATATCAACTAAGCCTGATTGTAGAGTGATATGAGTATTTCGTTAACTTCGACGCTGATTGATTTAAATTAGAAGGAAAAGGGATGTGGTTAACAATAAGAATCCGCAATGGTGAAAGTTTGAAACCGTGGTCACGATTAAAGTTGTTGGAATGCTTAATGATTTCTATATTCTCCCTGATTTGCTTCTTGAAGAAGTAAAAATTTAGCGATCAAAGCGGAATTATGAAAAGTTATTGTAATGTGTTATTTTACAATGTATTTGCTGTAATACCAAAAAGCTAACGTTCCTGGTTGATCACCGATCAGGATGAGAAATGAGACACACGCACCGTTAGTGCCTTTTTACGTAGTTACCCGAATAACCTTTATTAACCACACTTTATGATGATGCGAAGAGAAAGAGATAGAGGAGGTGAATAAATGTAAAGTTTTAAAATAATATTAGTTAAAGACATAGTCAAGAGAAAGTATCTGTATGAAAATCTAGTAAAAAGTGTGATAATGTACGGGGCAGAACGGTAGGGAAAGAAAATTAGAGAGGATACAGCAAAAATACTGGTAAATACGTTAGGTCTGGATAGAGATATTCTAGGATATCTATTAGAGGAGGAGATAAAATTAGAAAAATAAGGATTTATAAGAAAGAAGGGCATAGAAACTGGAGAAGAAGATCACAAGCAAGAAAAAAGCAAATTATTGTACGAATGTTGGTAAAGAAAGTAAAATACGGAGAAAAAATAAAAAGCATATTATCAAATGGGAGCATACGCAAGAAAAGAAATAAAAATACTAAGAAATAAAGAAAGAAAGATGGACGAAAAGATTGCAATAAGAGACAAATATGATAACAAGATGCAGAAAAAAAGAGGTAGAATAATATATAACGACATGTATAAAGATTTAATAGTAGACGGAATTCCAAAGTTCATAGTAATGTGAAATGGAAGAGCTAGGTTTAGGTTATAAAATGAAAATAATTTAAACCATTATTAAAAACCGAAAAAGAGAAAATGTGAGAATTGATGAGGAAGGTTGAGAAAAAATGGAACATCTGTTGGTAAAGTGCAGTGAAATAATAATCGGAGAAAGAAAAAGAATGACTTATTGGGGGAGAATGGTAAAGGGGAAGTGGTAAAAAGGAGGAAATGGCTAAAAAAAAGCAAAACAAAGTTGTTAAAGTTAGATTAACTTATAAAAATTTAAAATAGCGATGTAGTAAAGTTTTTATGTTTTAATACACTGCGAGCATTAAATGATGTCCATGCGATGCTACTTTCCGCCGTTGATATCAAATGTTTAGTCTGTCATTGAAGTTAGCTAAAATAAATGTCAAATAATGGCAAATGTTTTAATTAAACTTTGTATGTTATACAGGGTTTTCAAACTTAAGTCGGTACTATTGCTAACTTTGTTATTATTAGAGCTACAAAGTCGATTAAATAGGCAAACTAGTAACATTTGTTTCTTTCATCACTATGGTGAAAACAGAATAAAAATCGAAAATTCGCCTTCGCGAGTTATGTCAAATTGTTCCATTTTTTCAAATGGGACATCCTGTATACAATATTCTCAATCGATAGAAAATTGAATACTGAACAAAAAGTTTCCCATTATTTTTATCCTACAGTCAAAAATAACAGAGCTAAAGTCAAAAATGACGGAGCTATTGATGATTTTTCAAATTGGTTAAGGTAGCCATAAAGTAGAAATTAGGAACATTATCAGACCCGCGGGTGGTCGAGTAGTAATGCCAAGAATGTAGTCAAGTTTACTAATCGGATTATTTCGTGATGGGGATAGATTAACATACAAAATTCATGGTGGCTATATCCAGCAGATTTGGTAAATGAAATGAAGAAAGAGGAATATCTATGAAGCGAAAGGATATGGTTTATTTTTATTTATTCTGTGAACATTAAAAGAAAAATTCAAATTAAATGCTCAAAAACGTCACCGTCTTGGTCCAAGCATTTTTGAGCCCGCCTGTAAATGCTTTTAGTGGCTGTAAACTGTTTGCTAGTGAAACAGAAATTTGACATTTCAATCCTGATGACATTTATACAACAAACAATTGTAGTTTATAAAATCACAGCCACTTTAAACTTATTTGAAAAATTATTGATAGCTCTGTCATTTTTGACTTTAGGATAAAAAATAATAGGACACTTTTTATTCAGTATTCAATTTCCTATCGATTGAGAATATTGTATACAGGGTATCCCATTTGAAAAAATGGAACAATTTGACATAACTTGCGAACGCGATGTTTAATGTTTATTTTGTTTTCAACATAGTGATGAGAGAAACAAATGCTACTAGTTTGCCCATTTAACCGACCCTGTAGCTCTAATAATAACAAAGTTAGCAATAGTGCCAACTTAAGTTTGAAAAGCCTATATATCCTCACAAGTTCTATTTAATAAAATTTTTTATAATTTGTCATTTTAAATTAACCTTAAATCAAGTTATAAATAATCAACAGGTTGTGCACCTAACTTTAGTAGAAATTTTAAAGATAATGGAAGCAAATTTAGATAAATTGGGAATTAAAAGTAGTTTTTGGACATTATTAAATGATCTTCCGGTTTTTAGTTTATTAATTTTTTATATGTAAAGTACATAATGGAACCCAATCAACATTTTAAAAAGAACTAATAAATTTAATGTGATTTATTTACCATATCCTTAGTTTAAGGCACTGCAATATTTGTTAATGACGTATTGATTTAGTTTGGGCTATCGAAACGATTTCACTTTTCTTTGCCTTACGAACTACACTACAACTGCGGAGGTAAATTTCAGTTGTTAAAGTGACGCTTTCTCATGCATTTAACTATTGAGTTTGAGCGACCCGCTCTCAAATCTCTGAGCTTAAAGTAGTTTTCTATCTAAAACGGAATAAAAAACAAATTATGTCTCGGTCTCTTTGCGCATTACTTAATATTTATATATATATATATATATATATATATATATATATATATATATATATAAAAATAACCTAACAATATACAGGGTGTAACAAAATAAGTGTAAAACATTTCAGGGGGTGATTCCTTATCGAAAAAGAAATAGGATCTTTTATATAAAAGACATCATTGGAGCATCCCTTGTTAAGATATTGCCCTTAAAGGGGTACATAAAATTTGTTTTACATTTTTTTTACAAACACTATTGTTTGCCCAAAACTAACCAGTTCGCAGCAAAAAAATATTTTACGAACAACTACAGAGATACATCGGCATAAAACGAAAATGCGAAACTAATTTATCTAGTATGCCAAAAAAAAATTGGGCAAAAAATTCAAGAGACATTTTTCGTTTAGAATGAAACCAACTATTAGAAATAAATTTTAAATGGTATACAGACAATAAAACAAAAATACATTGGAAATAACTTTTAGGGGTTGCGTTTTCCACCCCTTACAACCATGGGGTAAACCAAATAAATTACTGGCTAAATGTCTTTTTGATAGTAGAAAATGACACCTTAATTTCAATTATCTAACTTTTTAGTGTTTGTGAAAAAAATGCAAAACAAGTTTTATGTACCCACTTTAAGTGGCTGGATCTTAACAAGAGATGCTCCAATAAAGTTTCTTATATAAAAGACCCTATCTCTTTTTTAATAAGGAATCATTGAAATGTTTTACACTTATTTTGTTACACCTCTGTATATGTAGATATTAATTGATTTATTATTGGGCATACTATTATCAATTGTTGTAAATGCCAGATTATGTTATTATTTGTTGTGTACTGATATTAGAATGAGGAAGAAAAATGAGACCAGCAATTACATTTGTTTGTCACAAAACTTGCTGATTTTTTATCAAATTAAGCGGTCACTAAATAGCACTATAAATTTTGTTGTCACACTACCTTATGATCAGTGTTGAAATGATGCTCAGCGACGGCTGACTTGGATACGCAACACAACAGTCATGATTTGTATTTGATTAGATTTTGTAGTTGTATTTTTGTAATAGCATTTTTGTTGGTTACTTTGGTAACAATCTGGTATTGGTTTTTGATAATGTTGGGATTTTTAAATTCCAAAATGCGCGAAAGAGCGAAAAAGTAGTCTATAAGTCGTACTACATAATGTCGCACTGCAGATGTTTATTTAGCTTCTCCATATTCGCACGTCTGATAAAAACAGTGGCGATAAAGATTGTGGAGGAACATAACAATTTTAATAGTATCCAGTTACAAACAGAATCTGAAGCTGTTGTTCATCAGCAGGATGTTGATATTAAGATTAATAAGAGTAACATAACAGTTATTGAAGCAACATTTGTACTAACAGCCCTGAAAAAGAAAAAAAAACCGGTGATTACCAGGACATTTCCAGTACAACGTGTAACTTAGAAAAGGAAAAAAAACACAGAGAAAGTGCGAGGTACAGTAGTAGGTAAATCTATTGGAGCGTTATCTACTCAGATCCCACCTAAGATAACTCAAAAGTAGATTCAAAGTGATTTACCTGTTGATAGCGACTTATGTAATGAAATGATAATACAGAGCAGAACGGAACGATATCATGTCATCATTTTATTTGCATTCATTGCCAACCAAATTTGATTAAAAGTTTCAATGACAATATGGATGGAACTGCTGGACCAAAATGTTATATACTATCAAATAAGCCTACGGTCAAAAAAATGGTTGGTTTTTCATTATTTTGGGCTATGTTTTCATACAAAATGCTTGACTATTACATTAAAAATAGAGAGAAGAACATTTCGACCAACCGGAAATGCGTAGATCGTATCTATCCTACTTACGGTGCTATACAAAATCTATGGAGATAATACAGGACGTTTAAAAAAGTCACAGCGAGTTGTTCCATAGACACCAACAGTCTGAGTCAGGTTAAACAGAAAGGAATCAAACTTCTAATGAAACGGGCAACAATTTGTTAGGGATGTCAACCTAAATTTTGAGAACCATACTTCAAACTTTAAAAGAAAATCCACATCAAGGCAAAACAAGCTTGGTTGCTAAAGGTAGAACAATTCATATCTTACGTTCAATTTATTTATGGCCTACAAGACCCCCATCTAGAAGCTCACCCAGCCTAGGGGGCCCAGTTCTAATGGAAAATTGTCAACATCATGGCAGAAATGGTCATAAATACAACATGATAAATATTTTTCAATCTTTGTAGACTTTTCTCTAGTGCATTAACTTTCTCGTATAATGAGATGTGTTTCTGAAAACGGATACCATGTCAAGCTGTAAAGCTAAAGCCCTGGTTAAAATTGGTCCTAGAGATATTTAAAAGACACAATATGTCGAAAATTAGAAATTCTCTGATAGATTTTATTCCCTGTTTGGCTCATTCGTTGAATTTTGTAAATGCGGCCGAGTCTTGTCAAGCTACTATATGTTTCTTTGGTATTTTTTAATAATTTTTTTGGCATCAACACAGAATTGGAAAACTTTTTTCAAAACTGAAACCAAATTTGATAATCTTAAAGATTCTTTTCTAAGACAAGATACTCTACTCTAGCTGACGTGTCCAGAGAATATCTTCTTTCTAAGATAAGATCATGGCAGCTCTTTACATAATTGCAAATAATTCAAATGAAAAACCACGTGCGCGCTCTAAAGTTTCAGGTCTTCTAAACATCTTGGAAATGTTCAACAAAGTAAACAAGTGTCTTCAATCAGGCAACATCTCTAAGCGGTATCAATCTCTGGTAACGTATCTAAGAGACTTAGGGAAATCCAGTACATTTGATTTTTATGAGTCGAAACTGTTGAAAAAACAGGTAAAAATAACTATGCATATGATATGCAGAGAATATGTTAGCGTAAAGTCTAGTTAGATGAAGTCAAAGAAGTCAAACTCTCTAGCAGGGATAGGGTTATAAAAAGTCAAATAAAAAGTTTGATTTTCTTACGAAATTAAATTTCTTGGAATCTAAACATATCAGTGAAGAATCCCGAAACCTGATGGTTTTTATCTAAAGAGTTTGGATATGAGTTTGGAAGACAAGTGTCTGCACCTGCGAGTTCATTTATCATCCAATGATAAAGTTATAGAGCTATCGTTACTAAAACTGTTTCAATATTTATTAAACAAACGGATTTTTAGGTATTTACCCAAACGTAGAATGAATACCGTTGGGTACACCAGCGTCAAGCTGCTCCGCAGAATAGCTGGTTTCAGCGCTAAAGAAAGTGAAACATTACTTAAGATCCACCATAAAAGAGATATATACATAGAATCAGTAATAATGTAGTAATTGACATGATGTCATCATTCGTTTTTTTGCTTACCATTGAAAATTATTTGTTCTTTACTAGTGCACTTAATTTGCTAAACCAAAATGGAATAATTTCGTGATTGGAGGGAGGGCCTTATAAACCAAGCGCATATGTAATGAGTGCCAGATCTAAAACCCAGTCAATCATTTTAGAATAAGGTGTACAATAGTACAATGCAAATCGATAGTTTTACAAAATAAAATCACACCCATGTAAATGTTATTGAACGACTTGAGGACTGAATTATACAGGGTAGCTCAAATGACCGAGGGGGTTGGAATTCCTTATAACTTTTTTATTATAATTATTTTTTGTAAAGAACTCAACAACGTGCCAAATTTATTGAACTCTATTTCTCTTTCAAGCGATTTTAATTGACCTCCGCATTCACCGGATTTAACCGCTCCAGACTGTTTCCTATAGGGTTATTTGAATATACGCAACGAAATCAACAACATAACACCTGAAGTTTTGCGAAAGGTTATGGAAAATGTTTTAGAAAGAACACGAATATGCGAAGCAGAAAATGGCCACCACTTACGAGATATAATTTTTCATAATTAAATTAAAAATATTTTCCATTAATATACTGTATTTAAAATTAAAAAATTTAATAATTATGTTTTAAATAAGAACTTATAATAAACTCAAACTCCTTCGGTCGATTTGAGCCACCCTGTAGTTACACAAAACTAACCCTAATGATCATAAAGATTACACAGCAAGTATTACGAATAATAGTCTCTATCGTAGAAGTTTTAATTTTTTGTTGGCTGGCTTATTGGGTAGATAAATTCAAAGTAAAAAATGCGACTTTCTCAACAATGTACCTATGGAAAAGTTAAAAAAAAACATATTTACTTTTGTTTAGTCACAAGCGTTTTTCGTGCCTTGTTTGTAGAGCCCAGTTAAGGACTTGAAGAGAATTACAAATAAGATTCACACGTTTTTCAACCCTAAGAATATCAATGAGCTATTTGTACTACTTGTCGAACATTTGGCAATTTGATGGTCGTTGTCTTATCGTGTTCAAAGAAGAATTAAAGTCTACAGACCCTGTTTGCAATCTGCTGATTAATATGCAAGGCTGAATTGTAGAAGAAAAACTAAAAGTATTATGGTTTATAATTAATGAAAGCCTTGTCCGTACAATGCAGTTTAGAGTTCAACTTTAAATTGAAATTTTTTAATCAATTCTGTATTCGTAATTGATCTACGTTTTCATATTAACGCAGCAGCGGGAGTTCTTCGTTAGATTTACTAATGATCTTACATTTTATATTAAACTACACTGTAAGAGTAATTTGGAAATATTTTTTAAAGCGCAAAGTAAACAAAATTTAATGTAAATACGTTTCAGTACAGTTAAGTCTATAAAATAATGGAAACCAAATTTGAGTTGTGCTCAGTATCTTACATATTAAACTTGTCGAGAAACGATAAACTCCGAGAAAAGCCAGTATTAATTAAATCTGTTGTAGTAATTTATAGCAAGCTGGCGTTAATTTTCAACTCATAAACATTTTTATTGACTGAGAAGTGGGGCAAACTTACGAGCTTTTGGACCAATCGCAACTAAAGTTGGAACTAGAAGTAATGATCTTGTTGTTAATTGAAGGTATAAAGTTAAATGCGCGATTAGTTACCTATAATTTACTTAACCACATTGCTTACTGCATAGAATTACCAAAGTTTACGTCGTCAAGTATCGACTATACTTTGTGAATGCTTTAAACTTTGGTTCATAAGTCGCAGCAAATTATTATGTTTTGTTTTCATATTTGATATGGGAATTAAAAGATTATGAAATAGGGCTCTAACACGCAATGCTGCGTTATAACAAATAAATTGTTAATGCTTAAATTACGATATGAACTCTTGCACGAATACTAGTCGTAAGGATTAGGAAGTAGAAACAATGTAATTAACGTGCACTTTGCCACACTTTATTTAAACCATTCCATCCTTTAATTAATTAAAAGTTAATCTAATACAATTATAGTCAAATTTAAAATTTACGAGTCTAATAAACTTCCTACTACCATTGATTATAAACTTCGGAATATATATATAAAAATATACAATGAGAAATGTGTGGATTACTTAGACGGTAACATTTTTGTGAAAATTAACAATAAAAAAAATTGTCTTCTCTGATTTAGAGTTATAATAAAATAATTTCTTGCATGTATGTTATTCTTTATATTGTTTCTTTTATTGTGTTAATACGGTTGAAATTAATTTTGTTTTTTATTCTTAACCAGAAGTAGCAACTATGTTATGCTATTTGCAATCGTCTTTTTTTTTACTTATACTCATCTTAAACTTCAGAAACTATTTATACATATACATTTAAATTTAAGTTAAATTATGAACAGTTTGATTCCTTTAAAGTTTGCACGATTCCTTCTTCATAATTTCTATTTATTAAAAAAACATGGTGAATTATTAAAGACTATATTTGGTGAAGTTCTATACAGGGTGTCCCAGAGATCACTCCCCAGGCTTATATTTCCGTTACTTTTTATGTTCTTATTATTTTTTTTAAAATTTTTGTAAATGAGATTAAATTCTCTATAAGATAAGTAAATACAATTTTCAAATTCTGCACTTGTATAATGGTAGCCATATTCAACTTTTTTTTCAAATATTTCTTTGTAATATTTCGATAGTACCCTAATTCTCTTAACAACCATATAAAAAAAATATAGGTCTTACATAAGAATTTTTTTTAGAAACTTACGATTATTAATTGAGGCTGGGTTTGCCATAGAAATAACTGATTTTTGTTATTTTTATCTAGGAGCCTATAAAAACAATGCGTAAAGTTAGTTGTCAAACTGATTTCTCTAATTTTTTTGTGTTCCGTTCATCATAATAAATATGAACTATACTAATTCCTAAAAGTGCGACATGATGCTAATGTGATTATTATTATTTTTGTGATTATCTAAAGAGATCTATCCATATCTTATAGAGGATTTAATCTCATTTACAAAAATTTTAAAAAATATTAAAAAAATGAAAAATAACGAATATACAAACCTGGGAAGTGATCTCTGAGACACCCTGTATATTATGATTAACGGAACACTCAGTTTGACAACTAACTTTACGCATTGTTTTTATAGGGTCGTAGATAAAAATGACAAAAATCAGTTATTTCCATGGCAAACCTACCTTCAACTATTAATCGTATTTTTCTAACAAAAATTCTTATGTAGGACCCATATTATTTATATGTTTGTAAATAGAATAAAAGGTAATATCTAAAATATTAATAAAAGTTTTGGAAAAAAATTTGAATATCGCTACTATTATACAAGCGCCAAATTTGAAAATTGTATTTACTTATCTTATAGAGAATTTAATCTCATTTACATAAAATTTAAAAAATAATAAAAAAATAAAAAATAACGAAAATACAAGCCTGGGGAGTGTTCTCTGGGACACCCTGTATATTAATAAGTACAAAATCATACGTAAAGACAGAGGTACTTTTGGTGGTGGCGTATGTATACATGTTAAATCGCATTTAAATTAAAAAAATTACCAAATCGAAGTAGATACCGGAATTTCGTAGGCGAATTTAAGAATAATCTCAGCATTTTGCTTCTATTATATGACAATATTTTCAGCTTAGAAGACATGAACATAGATTTGCATTTATTGGAAAGTTCACCGACAAAGGAATATCTGTCGTTGCTTCAGGAATTTGGTTTAACTCAATTACCACCAGGTCCTAGACAAATCTCATCAAATTCATCTAGCCTAATTGATCATATCAATACTACTTGTCCTTTAAAGGTATTATCATGTGGAACCAATAACCTTGGTATACAGGGTCATTGATGGTCGGTGGTAGGTTACACGTTTATGGAAAACGAGGCATAGGGTAATCTGAAAATTTGGCTATTGACATAAATAGGCACGATCTATCTTTCTAAAATATTTTTATTTTCCCGGTGTTGCATATTACTTGAAATTCTGGTAAACAATTAAAACGCCTTCAAGTTGATATAGCATAGTGGTATAACTTATCAAAATAATCGCAATAATGATTAAAAATCACATTGTCTTCACATAATTTGCATTAGTTAGCCATGGAACGCCATGTCATTTGACAATTGCTCAATTATTCACTGTGTTTGACAGACGTCGAATTTTGGAGATTGTGATTGTGATTTACTGCTTAATACTTATTCAAAAACAAATTACAATGAGGCGAAATAATTACTCGCATGAAGTTTTGATGAATCTATTTATTCTTCATAGAGATTGTGACAAAATTGTGGCAAGAACATGTAGGAAATTCAATGAAATGTATTCTGATTTGCAGCCAATGAACGAAAGAAAGTTTATGCTTTAAGCTTAGAACCATAATTCTCCTGTATTCGCAATAAATTTTCTTTCGTTTATTGGCTGCAAATCAGAATTCATTTCACTGAATTTCCTACATGTTCTTGCCACAATTTTGTCACATTCTCCATGAAGAATAAATAGATTCATCAAAACTTCGTGCGAGTAATTATTTCGCTCTATTGTAATTTGTTTTTGAATACGTATTAAGTAGTACACCACAATCACAATCTCAAAACTTCAACGTCTGTCAAACACAGTGAATAATTAAGCAATTGCCAATCACATGGCGTTCCATGGCTAACTAATGCAAATTACGCGAAGACAATGTGATTTTTAATCATTATTGCGATTATTTCAAAAAGTTGACGAGTTAGCTATACTACTATGCTATATCAACTTAAAGGCATTTTAATTGTCTATCAGAATTTTAAGTAATATACAGGGTGTTCTATTTAAAAATAAGTTTTGATCTTTTTGTATGTCACGTCAAAGTCATTAATTTTAAACCGCCCTGTATAAGATAAAACAAATTTATTTAGGTAACTGTTAAATACAAGGCTTTTGCAAACTGCATCTTAAATTTCAGCCTTATATGGGTTCAAATAGGAGCTAAATTTAAATTTTGTCAAAATCATATTTTGAAAAAAAAAACAACCTAAAATAATTATTATCTCAAAAACTGGTGTAAATAGGTATAGAGAACTATTCAAAAAAATTATCAGTAAGAAATTATGATTCTAAAAAATTAAATAATATATAGGGTGTTTCATTTAAAATTAACAAGTTGTTACTACTTTTGAGTAGAAGCGGCAACACTGCCAAAATGAAAATATTTTAGAAAGATAGATCGTGTCTATTTATGGCAATGAGCCAAATTTTTAGATTACTTCTATACCCTGTTTTCCATAAACTTCCATCGACCATCAATGACCCTGTATATTATGATCACGTACTTATTTATTTTGAAGTTGATGTCAAAATTTCTACAGTAAAACCTGTTTCACACACATATAGACAATTTTCTAAATTCGATCTGATTACTCTTTTTTTTTAAATCATTTATTTATTTATATATTCGTATGGTACATTACACAAATATTGTATTGTGATGTAAGTGTTATGTATGGTGCCCCAGAAGATCAGTATAAACCTGTATAGTGTGGTGACGAAACCGTGTGCATTAGCAGATTGGTTCGTCTTGGCAGCATTTGCTTCAAGGTTTAGGAAAACCACTAAAACCTAAACATGCCAACCCTTACGCACATTAGTATTCACATGTAATAATACAATTAGTGTGTAAATATTATAGAAGGTAAATAAGAAGATAAAAATAACAGCACACAGCCATTGCATGACTACATATAATGGACCGGTCCAAGTGCCAGTCACGACAATGACGAAAAATAGTAGGTTAAAGAAATAGTAAAAAAATAATGGAAAACAGATAGTCAGGACAGAAAATACAAAGTATTGTTGAACTTCAAAGGTCTTTCAGATTCGTAAGCCATTATATAGCTTCATCTGTTAATTTATGAATTTTGGAAATCCTCCTTTTTTTTAAATAGGGGTGTGGATATTAGGATATTAGAAAATAACTCTAATTATGTGGACTTGTCGGTTGAGTGCAATACCGACCATACCCACTAAATCGCACCCTCAGCTTCTTCACCGCTCTGAAACTATGTTTTCACACTTACTTCAGATTGGCGGTGTCTTTCTTTTTTATTTCTTTTTTCGTCATCCTCTTTGTACTTATTAATTTTTCTATGAAACTATTTATTTTCTCCCAGATGTTTTCAGTTATTATTTTAACTTTGGAAAGAGTTTCTTGAATAGCAAACCATAATTATTTGATTATCAATTATCAATTTATTATCTGACAATCAGTTTGGTTTAGACCTGGATATAGCTGCACAACTGTTTATTAAATATGATAGCTGCTCGAGATAAAATAAAATCATTGCTCTCGTGTTATTGGTTTTTTCAAAGGCTTTTGATACTATCAATCATGATATTTTGATTACTGCTTAACAGCATATGGGATTTGATGACTCCGCTCTTCTTTTGTTGTACAGTTATCTGCATAACCGTCGCCAATGTGGAAAAGTACGAGATAAGCATAGTTCTAATCCACGACATATTTATTATGGTGAAGATTTGAATTTAATTAGTTGCTTTGTTTTGTTATTATATGGTTATGGTGAAATTAACAACTATGGTTTAAATTTCTTAATTGATATGTCCAAAAATTTTGCAATCGAACGTATGAATATCGTTTACTTTTAAAATTAAAAAATGTTACGTTTCGCAGTTCTATAGACTGCTGTTTTAAACAATTTTATATATTTTTTAAAAACTAAAACAAAAAGAGAGAATACAATTACAACTTTAGGTAAGCGAGAGACAATTTCTACATACCTGTAATTATTTATTAAGTAGGTATAATAACTTTTACATATATTGACAAAAGATACAATTAAGTATTTGGTGGGGTGGAATTTACATACCTTATCAGAAGGCACTCATTTTTATTTATGATTCAAAGGAGACAATCTCTAAATACCTTTAAAAAAAATGTCAGACTTGATAATGAAGTTAGGTATTAAAATACAACTTCATGTTTTAAAGGTGAAAATTTATATACAGTAAGGTGTACATTTTTTTATTATTATTGAAATACTTTTAAGTTGTTTTTGTCTTTTCATTTTTATTGGATGATTAAATTGTGGTAAATTAGATATAAATTGTCAATATCAGTCTTATAATTTACAGTATGTTGTAGTTTTTTTTTATGTGTATCATTTCAAGAAGGGATCTTTTATAATAATTTTATTCTTTTTCTAAGATTTCAGGTTTTTAAATTCGAAATTATGTAAATGGTTAACTGCATGATCTGATAAGGCAGTGTTAGTTTTTATGTTGGTTAATTCTTTTATAGAGATATTGTTTAGTTTGTCCTATGTATATTTTATCATATCATATTTTGACAATTTAATTTATATACTAAGTTAGTTTGTAGTAATTTATCAATTTTGTTTTAAATTACTGAAAAAGTTTTTTT
The DNA here is from genome assembly GCA_030710515.1 of Abscondita cerata. Taxonomy (NCBI): domain Eukaryota; kingdom Metazoa; phylum Arthropoda; class Insecta; order Coleoptera; family Lampyridae; genus Abscondita; species Abscondita cerata. The sequence continues at coordinate 101,339 of JALBCR010000879.1, read as the reverse complement.
TTTTTGATAGTGATTGTTATAGGAAGTTATAATGTTATTATTTTGTAATATAATTTCAATTTTTTAGATAAAGTAGAAATATAAGGAATGTTGCCAAAGTCTTTTTGTAAATTATTTTGTATGAGATCATTATTGAAAACTGAACGTAAAAAATTTGGTTGTAAATCTATATTTTTATCTTGTTCTCCATTGGAAGTATTAATTTTATATAGTCTTTTTTATATATTGATCAATAAATTTGATTGAGTATTAATTTTTAATAAGCTAAGATTTAATATTTTTAGGTTAGGTTTGTGATATTTAGGTTCAGATAAAATAATTGCTCTATCTACTAGTGAGTTGATTAGACTGATTTTATATTTGATTGTAATAAATGATTTAAAATTTAAAACACATTCTGTTTTGACATCTTTCCTGTACCAATTTGTTTCAATTTTATTTTTATTATTTATGTGTAATGTTAGATCAAGGAAATTAATAGTTCTATTGTTGTTTTCCATTTCAATAGTAAATTGAAGTCTAGGATGGCAATTGTTGAATTTATTTTGAATATTGTATATTTGGTCTTGCTGTGAGCTATGATTATTATATCATCAACATATCTTTTATATATTAATGAAATACTTAAGATTATCTAATTCAATTTTTTGTAATACAAGGTCGAATATTGTGCTTGACTCCAAATGTTTGAGAATATATTTGATTGTCATAAGTAAAGTAAATTTAATATAAAAATTATTACTTCAATGAAATTATTTTTAGGAATTTTTTTTATTTTATTCCAATAAAAATTTATGGATTTAATAACTCGTTCTATGGGTATATTAGTACATAAAAAACAACATCTAGGGAGAAGATTTTGTAACTATTAGGTATAGTGATATTATTAATTATTTTCTTAAATGTCCAAGAATGTTTGATGTTATATTTATTTTTAGTATTAATATATTTAAGTATATTTAAATATAAACAAGGGTAAACAATAAGCAGATTAGTATCTGCCATTAAACTCCGCCTTTTGCTTATAATTTAGTTTTTAAAATTCTAGGAGATATTTTAAGATTTTTGAATTTTACTGAAAAAAAACTTTCTTGATTTTCTTAGAAATCGTTTGTAGAAATTACTAGAAGAAGTTTTTCTAAATACAGGAATTAATTTGTGTTTCCAACAAGATGGAACATGTGTACAGGTTGGGCATAATTGGCTGCTTTAATAGGTTATCTAGGTAACCATAAGAGATGGAAAAAAACGAGTGACTAAATCTCGATCTCTTTTTCGAAATATGTTTGATGTTCATTGCTTACTCTGACTTTTATATAAAAAACAACTTTATAACAATAATAAACGAAAACCAATGACTAAAATAAAAGTCTAATTAGTTCAATAGATTTACTTAAAAAGGGTCTTAATAATATCTAAACGGCAATTTGCTATTGTTACATACAAAATAGTTACTAGACATTCTTTACAACTCAAAAAGTTAATTTTAGGTCATAACTCAAAACAAAAGGATGGTCTATCACCAGATCTGACCTTAATGGATTTCTTTCTATTGGGATACGTTATACCTTTTTTTATGAAAACAAAATAAATAATTCGTAATGTATTTCTGCTATAACTGTAGATATATTTAGGAAACATTTTGAACATTTATTGTAAATTTTTATTTTTTGCAAAAAGTTAATGTTTGCTTAAGTTTTTTGTTTCATTTTGTAATGTAATTTTTTAAATTATATCCTATTATATTTTGATACATACGAGGATATATTGAAAATTCTTAGCCTACTATAGAACCAAACAAAATTTCAATGTCAAAATATTTTATTACTCAACATATTCTCCTCTTAATTGGATACATTTATTACAGCGAACCTGCAACGTCTCTAGACCTTTCAAAAAATGTTTCTTCTTGCTCTGCAAACCAGACCTCCACAGCTTCTATTACCTCCTTGTTGGAAGAAAATGTACGACCTTTAAACTTTTTTCAGTTGAGGAAAGAGGTGATAGTCGGACGGAGCCAAATCGGGTGAATAAGGGGGTGTTCTAGTAATTCAAACCCTAAATCACGAATTTTTGCATGGCAACATGAGATTTGTGTGCAGGGGCGTTGTCCTGCAAAAACAAAACACCTTTGGATAGCTTTCGCGTCTTTTCTCTTTAATATTTTCCCGTAGAGTGGTCAGTAATGTCGAATAGTAATCTCCAGTTATTGTTCTACCCTTATCCAAAAATCAATCATGATTACTCCATGGCAATCCCAAAAACTGAAGCAAGAACTTTTCCAGCAGATTTTTGACACGAAACTCTTAGGTCTTGGAGAACCAGAGTGTCGCCATTCCATCGATTGTTGCTTTGTTTCTGGATCGTAGAAATGTACCCAAGTCTCATCCATAGTAACAATTCGGTTTAAGAAGTCTACATCGTTTTCAAATCGAGCACAGATCGAACGCGATGCTTCTACCCTTGCACGCTTTTGGTCAACATTCAAACATTTGGGGATCCATTTTGCAGCAATTTTTCTCATGTCCAAATTGACGTGAACCATATGATGAACGCGTTCGTATGAAATATTCAGTGCTTCAGATATCCGTTTTAGCCCAATTCGACGGTCTGATAAAATCATGTCATGAACTGCATCGATATTTTCGGGGACTGACACAGAAACTGGCCTTCCCGATCGGTCATCATCTTCAATGGAAAATTTACCTCTTTTGAAGCTTGCATTCCATTTTTGACGGTCGCATACGAAGGACATTGATCACCAAGGGTATTAAGCATATCTTCGTAAATCTGCTTACCTCTTAACCCTTTTAAATACAGGTACTTGATGATGGCTCGATACTCCAATTTTTCGATTTTCACAATTTCGGTGGACATCTTTTTCATTTAATTTATTGCGTGACTCTGGTTTACTTTTTTGACGTCAAACTTTACACTGACACTTCTAATAAGTTATTGTTCGTTGCTATGGTAACGCAATATTTTGTTTATGCAAGGAACTGGTCTAGGCTAACTAGATATCAATACATCCTCGTATCTACTGAATTTTAAAACAAAATGTTTTCAACATCACTATGAATTTTGTAGTATGTTGTCATCAGCTGATAAGAGTAAAAGGTATGAACACATCCGTATTAATATAAAACATTCTAATGCTTTTAGAAAAAAGAAAATGTACAGGAATTTTATTTAAAAATCTAAGATTCCACAAGTGTTGCATGTAATATACAATATTTTCGGTTTGTTTCAAATATTTAAACTTTCCATTAACTTATACTTCATTTAGTGTGTAATTGTCTGATTATGAGCTTCCAGGAATATTGTACAGGTTATCCGAAAATTTTGGTTCTAACTTTGACATAAAGAATACCTGTAAACCATTTTTTCAAATGGAAACCAACATTTAGGTCACTAGTGTTTAGAAAATCAATTAAAAAGTATCTAATATGTCCTATACCGGAAATAAGCAGTAGTTGATTTATTCGATAAATTACATTAAATTTATTTAAATGTTAAATATTATTTCATATTTATTAAATATATTAGTTTTGTCCAAAGATGACTATTAATATAATGTAGTCGAAACCGGTAAAATAAATTAAGTAATAAAAAATATTGAAATTTGACATTTAAATAATTTAATATAATTAAAATATTCAATACATTTAATATATATTATTCGATAAAAATCCATTTTTTTTATTACATTACATAAATAATGGAGGTTTCCGTTAGAAAAAATTGAGTTTACAGGTATTTGTGATCCCAAAGTTTAAAACCAAATTTTTCGCACAATATCGGAAGCTTAAGAAGAACCAGATTTGAACAACTTTCTTTTTCTTCTACAATAACTTTCACGGTACATTAATTTCTTTGATACTGCACATCTATTAAACATTTTTAAATAATGCGAATCATTTTAAAACCGCTGAAGCTCGGGATATGAATTACGGGTCAAATTTAGGAAAAATTTCACGAGTTATTTGACTGTGCAAAAATATAGGTAGTGTTCCATTTAAACAAAATCAACTTTGGTTGACTGCCTTTTTCTGAATCACCCTGTATATTTAAAAATATTTTTAAATGTGCAATTTATTTGAGAAACCTGCTTACTTTTTCGAAAAGTAGTTTGGGAGCCATAATCGAACAATTACACACTAAATGGACACGCTGTATATATTATATCAGTTAAAAGTTAAATAATTGTACTAACAATTTCTAAAAAACTTATAAAATAATTTATTTAAAAATTTTGTGAAAATTAGTTTTCATTTTACTTCGCCCTGTATTAATGAGGTTTGCGATAATAAAAGTAATTAATATTAACACAGCTATTGACAATGACATAGAAATTATTTCAAATTACTTTATAACAGAACGTTGTAGTAGATGTCATAATTTTCTAAAATACCCGCAATATATTTTTTTAAAACTCTTGATAAGATTTTTTCAAACCTTGTAAAAAATATAATGTGTTTTATTTTAAAAGAATGTAAGTTTGCTGCCAGTATTTTATGGAACCCCTGTATAATCAAAAATAGTTTTAAAATGTCTACTCAGTAGCTGTACTAAATGTAACAAATTTTGAGGGTTATATCCTTTTTATCCTCACTAGAATAGGGGCCGGTTCTGGAGGATATCTGACCTAGCGGTTCTTTGTGGTGGGTTGAAACTTTTAATCTTGAAACACATTGGATACTTACCGACGGATATTTGCCCAAATAACTTCAGGACCACAGACAACCAACCACAAAATGACAGAAAATTTAAGATGGAAGGCAGCTTCAGGACCACAAATTGAGATCATTAACTTTTATTTAGGTCAACAATAAGTGTAATTTTGATTTATAAGCAGAATTTACTAAAATGGAATGCTGATGTGCATTAAAAACGTAATGTGAAACCGGATGTTGCTTAATCTTTATTAACAATAAATTTAATTTTGATTTATAAGCAGAATTTACTCAAACAAACAATAACAAACACCAACAAACAAACAACAACAACAACTAACAACAATTTCAACAGACCTGTATCTGTATACACAGACCTGTACCTGTATGAACAGACCTGTATCTATATAAACAAACCGTACCTAAATAAACAGACCGTACGATAACAGACGTATCGTATAAACAGACCGTACTGTATGAACAGACCTGTATCTATATAAACAAACCTGTACCTAAATAAACAGACCTGTATCTGTATGAACAGACCTGTATCTCTATGAACAGACCTGTATCTGTATAAACAGACCTGTATCTGTATAAACAGACCTCCAAGCCTTATATCTGTATAAACAGACCTGTACCTGTACTTAAAACAGACCTGTATCTGTATAAACAGACCTTTACCTATATGAACAGGCCTGTACCTGTATAAACAGACCTGTATCTGTATAAACGGACCTGTACCAATTTAAACAGACTTGTTCAGCATTTCACGTTAGAAAATTCTGCTTATAAATCAAATTACACTTATTGTTAATAAATATTAAGCAACATCCGGTTTCACATTACGTTTTCAGCCGCATCAGCATTCTACTTTAGAAAATTCTGTTTATAAATCAAATTACATTTATTGTTGACCTTAATAAAAGTTAATAATCCCAACATCCGGTTTTACAAAGCGAAACCTTGAACGTGACCCCTCCCAGGTCGTTAATCTTTCAAGCAACCTTGAACGATCCTGATCCCGTCCATTCCGAACGAGCCCGAAAGTGATTATCCGCTATGTTGTGGCGCCATTTTGTAGACCAGAACACACTCACGTAAATATCCGCCATGTTGTAGTCCGCCATTTTGTGGTCCTGTGGTCCTAAACCCGCCCTCAAAATTACCGCCATCTTGTGGTCCTGAACCCGCCACCGAAGTTACCGTCATCTTGTGATTTGCTATTTTGTGGTCCTAAACCCGCCCCCAAAGTTACCGCCATCTTGTGATCCGCCATTTTGTGGTCTTGAACCCGCCCCCAAAGTTACCGCCATTTTGTGGTCCGTCATTTTGTGGTCCTGAACCCGGCCCGAAATTGCCGCCATCTTGTGGCCTAAACCCCACACAAAGTATTCATCTGGTCGAGATTCTAATTTCCCCACCACAAAGTATTCGTCGTGGTCGTAAGTATCCGATGTGTTCCAGGATCTTAAGTTTTCCCACCACAAAGTGTCCGCTATGGTCAGAAGTATCCGATGTGTTCCAAAATCGGCCCCGGTATTCTACTAGCGTCCGATGTCAGAAGTTTGCGCTACCCTATATGTTTAATAAAATTATACAATATTTTATTTAATATGTACAATTAATTAAAGTATTACTGAATTAAAAAAATTTAACGTTAATGTTAAACAAACCTTTACACGAAACTCCTCATCGTAATGAGACTAACCAACGTTTAAGAGCTAATAGAAATTGCTCAAAATCGATACAAGAAATATATCTATTGGTTTCAGAAAAAATGTTTACATAGAAGTTATAGATAACATAATTTCCAACAACTTTTTTTTCACAACTACATATACAGGGTGATTTAGTTAACCCGTTCATTAAAAGTTTATAAACTTCCTGTTAATTGTTCTATTTAATTAAAATATTTCAGCTCTTCTAGCACTTCCGGTTACACCGGAAGTGGCTACCGACTTTCTTATTTTAAATGGAATGATATATTTTTTTGTATATTTGGATTCTACGCTAAAATCTGAGTTACTTTCATGTAGCACAACCTATATGAAAAATCAATAGTTTTGAGATATTCTCATTTTTTTGAGAAAAATTGGTTTTGTAGTATTGTTTTCAAACGCTTGTCAATGATTGAAAAGAAAGTTATAGTAACAAAATTTGGGCTATACTTAGAGGACTGTTAAGTTTTTAAATGATGTGTAATTTGACATCTCATTATTTACAGGGTGTTCAAAATGTTTGGCTAAATCTGACTAACTTCAACTGCCCAAAAGTCAATTTTTTAAATATAACACCCTGTATCTTGTTGCTCTATGTGATGGAGAATTAAGTGGTCTTTCAATCTTCATAAGGGTTCCCTATACCTATCTGTTACCATTTTCCTGCTATCATTGTATTTACATTCGACACACAATATTTTCTATTTTATTAAATAATTTCTGACTAGTGGCCTGTGAAAATTAAAACAATGTGCCTTATTTATCAAACTTGTAAACGTCGACGTGACACATTATACACGATATGGAAATCCACCAAGAATATTCGAATGAAGACATACTAAATTTATTTTTATTCATGGAGAATGTTACAAAATTATTGAAAGAACTTGCCGTTTGTTTAACGAGAGATATCCACACTTGCGACCTCTAAATAAAACTACGTTTAAGAGAATAGAAGCAAATTTTAAACAATTTGGAATTCAATGTACTAGAACACGCCCCAAGGTAGTCACCGGTGATGAAGACAACGAAATAAATGTATTGGCATATTTTAATGCAAAACCACATGCATCGATCAGAGCTGCGTCTGAAGATTTGGGACTGTCCTACTCGTCGATACAGAGAATTTTGGCACAACGTAAAATGCATGCTTTTTCTATTATAAAACTACAAGCTTTCCGCCCAGGTGACGAAATACGTCGTGTAGCATTTTGTGAAAGCATTTTATTGAAAACGCAGGAAGACCCAAATTTTTTGAAAAAATTATTTGGACCGATGAGTCAAAATTTAGTAGAGAAGGAATCATTAATAGGAAAAATTGGCATTATTGGGCAGAACAAAATCCTCGGATGGTGCGCGAAGGTAACTTTCAAGACACATTTAGTTTTAATGTTTTTGTTTAATTATGGATAATCGTGTTTGTTTTGAAGTGTATGACGAAAATTTAAATTCTCGCAAATATTTAGAAATGCTTAGAGGAGTGGTTTCAAATTTTTGGAAAATTTACCCTAAATCTTCTAAATTCATGTTGGTACCAAATGGATGGTGCTCCAGCCCATTCAACCCATGAGGTTTATCAAGAATTATCCCATATGTTCGAAGATCGTTGGTTTGGACGCAATGGTCCATCTCTATAGCCTCCCAGATCACCTGACCTAACACCCTGAATTTTTTATGGGGTATGTCAAGACTAAAGTCTATTCAAGGCCAGTCCATAACAGAGATGACTTATTACATCGGGTTCGAACTGCCTTCGCTGAAGTAGATGTGCAAATGGTTCAAAATCCACAATAGCTGAAGTTAACAGAAGAGTTTTATTGTGCTTAGAAACCACGGACGGCATATCGAACAGTTGCTAAATTAATAATTAAATTAATTTGCTTCTATTTTTGCAATGTAATTTTATTTAGAGGCCATAAATGTAGATATCTCTCGTTAAGCAAACGGCAAGTTCTTTCAATAATCTTGTAACATTCTCCATGAATAAAAATAAATTTAGTATGTCTTCATTCGAATATTCTTGGTGGATTTCCATATCGTGTATAATGTGTCACGTCGACGTTTACAAGTTTGATAAATAAGGCACATTGTTTTAATTTCCACAGGCCACTAGTCAGAAATTATTTAATAAAATAGAGAAATATTGTGTGTCGAATGTAAATACATCGATAGCAGGAAAATGGTAACAGATAGGTATAAGGAACCCTTATGAAGATTGAAAGACCACTTAATTCTCCATCACATAGAGCAACAAGATACAGGGTGTTCCATTTAAAAAATTGACTTTTGGGCAGTTGAAGTTAGTCAGATTTAGCCAAACATTTTGAACACCCTGTAAATAATGAGATGTCAAATTACACATCATTTAAAAACTTAACAGTCCTCCTAAATATAGCCCAAATTTTGTTACTATAACTTTCTTTTTCAATCATTGACAAGCGTTTGAAAACAATACTACAAAACCAATTTTTCTCAAAAAATGAGAATATCTCAAAACTATTGATTTTTATATAGGTTGTGCTACATAAAAGTAACTCAGAGCGTAGAATCCAAATATATAAAAAATATATCATTCCATTTAAAATAAGAAAGTTGGTAGCCACTTCGGTGTAACCGGAAGTGCTAGAAATAGCTGAAATATTTTAATAGAACTTTTGAGCAATCCCCTATTCCAAATTTTAAACAAATATTTCAACGGAAGTCCATAAACTTCTAATGAACGGGTTAGCTGAATCACCCGGTATATAAGTATTATTTTTGAAAATATTCTAGATAAGTACCCTTTTGGCTATTTAGATTATACCAAAAATCTAATCAAACTTTCGTTTTAAAAAAAAACATTTAAAAAACCAAGTTTCATGTATATACAGTGTGTCCATTTAGTGTGTAATTCTTCTATTATGGGCTTTCAGACTACTTGCTCAAAAAAGTGTGAACAGGCTTCCTAAAATAGACTAAACGTTGCACATTTTAAAAATACTTTCATATATACAGAGCGATTCAGAAAAACGTAGTCAACCAAAGTTGATTTTTTTTAACCCTGTTTATTTTTGTACCGTCGAATAACTCATAGCGGTTTTCAAATTATTCGCATTATTTCAAAATTTTTAATAGATATACATCAAAGAAATTAGTGTACCGTAGAAGTTATTGTAAAGATAAAAATTATTTTCTGAGGTTTTAAAGTATGAGTAAGAAAAAGAAATAATTCTCGATGCCCGAAAACATTGTATTAAGGCGTGAGAAAATTTGAATCAAACTTTGCATTAGAAATACGTAAACTCAATTTTTCAAATGAAAACTACCATATTTACATCAATAGTGAATTCACCTTTAAAAATCAATTGGAAAATAATCTAGCATGTAGTATAACTGATATAAGCAATTTTTTTTTTGTAAAGTTTCTTTACGTTTAAATTGCTTCTGTGATCTTGTAAAGAGTAATTTTGCAGCTAAATAAAAAATAGTTGTATGTGGTACGTTTATTATGTAATGATAAATGTATGAATGGATCTGGCTTAATGCAGGTTTGTCATGTTGAAGTTTTTTATGCACCTCGTGTGTCCTTTGGTTTAGTATTTTTAGTTTCTTGTAATTTCATAAGTATAGGTATTGTGGACTCGGTAGGGCGCAATTCGGTCTTACCTAGGGAAAACTTAAATTTGTTCATAATATTACTCCTTTTAAGGATCTTTTAGTGCAAAAATTACTTGATGTTTCGCCCCCTAACAAATGGGGCTTCCCTAAAAGCTAAAACTGTCTTTAAGGCATTGACATAAGAAACCTGTTATTCCAATCATCGTAGTCTATTTTAGAAAAAATTGCATTTTATCGAATAATTCTAAAACTGCTAACTTCAAGTATAGGACATATTACCTTCAATTGAGAAGAGAATTCACTAGTGAAAAATTGAGTTTACAGATACTTGTGATGCCAAAGTTTAAACCAATTTTTTGGACGCCCTTTACAATATTTTCGGGCATCAATAATGGTTTTTATGTTAAATAATTTTTATCTCTACAATAACTTCCACGATACACTAATTACTTTGATACAAATTTTGAAATAATACCAATAATTTGAAAACCGCTGAAGCTAGAGATATGAATTACGGGTCAAATGTACTCAAAATTTCACGAGTTATTCGATGGTGCAAAAATATACAAGGTGTTCTATTTAAAGAGTACTACTACTAAACCACCCTGTGTTTATAAAAATTTTTGGTCTATTTGGAAAACCTGCTCACACTTTCTGTACAAGTAGTCTGGAGGCCCATAATCGGACAATTACACACTAGGTATACGTTAAACTAGATTAAGTATTAATTTATTTTAATTAACTATTAAATATGTATCTATGACATTGAGAGAATAAAGAGATTATAAAGTTGAATGAACCAAATTTAATAAAAGTGAAGCATAATGAATGAGTTGATTACAAAATTTAGAGGTGTATTTTTACAATTGTGTAATAAATACTTGAAAGCAATATAACAATTATTATTTAGTAACACAAGGATGTCACGGACATTTTCGCATTAAATTAATATCAGAGAGACAACAATGATACTTATATTAAGTTTGACATAATTTTGCGTTGCGCTTTGTTTTCATGTTTTATTATATATATAGTCACGGTTTGAACCATAGTTTTATACAGATATACTTAATCAAAACAAGCATAACTGATAAAAATAAATGGTAAGAAATATTTTACACTATCCCAAACGATAATTGTTGCAGCTGATAATAAATATCGTTAATTCATATTGTATTGACGTAATCGAGACAATTTAGTGCGAGACATAATGGATTTTAGACGTTTTGTACTATGTGTTAGCGTTGTTGGTGTAATTTTTGTACATGTTAATGGAAACAAATTGCTTTTAAGCGGTTCAAATTGGCTAGTAGAGAATCAAGAAAAGGTAAATAAATAAAAATTCAATTTTTATTAGTAGGTAAACTATTTTAAATCAGGTTATTCAAAATTACCGGCGGTTGTACCCGGAGGTGTATACACTGTATTGATGGAAGCGAACATAATAGATGATGTATTTTATGGATTTAACGATATTGAAACAAGATGGGTTTCCAAAACAGACTGGAATTATTCTACAGATTTCTTTCTAGGTTTTTTTTTAAATTGTTGTAAACTGTGTCAAAAAGTCTGCATTGTAGATAATGACGACTTGTTGAGGAAGGAAAAGATCGAATTAGTGTTTGAAGGAGTCGACACGTTTTCTTCCATTTTCTTAAATAATCATGAACTGGAGTCCACGGAAAATATGTTTGTCAGATATATTTTTGACGTTAAACCATATCTTACGGTAAGCAATGTAATCAGTAACTTAAACTTAGACACGTTATGAAGTATGGCACTCACATACACTTATGAAGTATTGACTTAATCTTTTTCTGATTAGACAATATTTGTGTTTACCGGAAAAATCAGTATTTAGTGATCAATCTTAATTTCCGAAGCAAGTGTGTAAAGTATCCCATTTTATAATGTTAAAGTCCTTAACCTTCTAGGCTTTATCGAAACTAATACATAAATTAAAAACCGTCTTGAATATGTATTCGTGTCGTTCGTTCATTTTACCTGTGTGTCTTATGTAATTTATTAATTTTTAATATTTATTAACTAAAGTCTGTATGCTATTTGCGTGGAGTAATAAATCATAATTGCTTGAAATAATTCTTTATTTTCTTGTGAAAGCGGTACTTCTACGGTTAAGTAAAACCAATAAATTCTAACAAAAATACGATCATTGTGCCGCTCTTGCAGCATATCGACCCATCTAGGGTCTGAGAACAATAGTTTAATCTGTGTAAACACGTTGCCATCAGCCCAGGTACTGACGAAACGAGAATCATAGCCGTAGATGTGAGTATTATACCAAGATACAAAATAATGGTATATAATACGTAAGAAGTAAAATTTGTAATATGATCTACTATACAAATAAAATAAATAACATATAAATAATATATGACATAAATATAAAATAAAATAACAATGCAGATATCGTCAGTACATTTATTACAATTACAATTAATTTGCGGGGACCGATTTTTAGGCTTTTAGGATTGAAACAATAAAAGAAACCACATAATAATTCATATCAAGGTAGATTTTACTATTATAATATATTCACCTACTAAAAATATGATTTTCCAAACGTATCAGGTACCTACGCCACTGCAATACGGGAGATTCGATAATTCTGACGGGTTTATTACTCCGCGCCAATAGTATACTGAGTATAGTGACATCATTTACATTGATGACTATTTTAAACTTTTTTAAACTTTGTGACTAAGACGGTTTTTAATTTACTTATTAGCCTCGATAAAGTAGTCACAAGTTTGGGCTAAACGTCGGCCTTTTATGTAGCTTGAAACCGTTATTTTCAACCCCACCTCCACCTAGAAGGTTAAGAACTTTAAAATTATAAACTTAATTGGAGGAAAAATACTCTCAACTGCATCACATTTTTTAAATGGAGATAGATTTTTTTTCAATCAAACATTAGAATTTTTTTATTTTGTTTTGTTTATGTAGGAGAGTGGGTAACAATGAGACGTTTTTTTTTTTTTCATATAATTTAAACCCAAACCCATGGGTGGGTAACAATAAGACGGAAGGTAGGTAACAATAATAAAACATAGTCTTATTGTTAGTATTTTGTTAGTAGTTTTTCTAAGAAGAAACATTAATAATATTTAGAATTTGAAAACTTTATTAACTACAAAAATATGTTCTTATTATCTTATTTAGTATCAATTAAGAGTAAAATCAATGAATGTCAATTAAGGGAAAATTAATTTCAAAGGAAAAATAAGAATTTTGCCTCTTCGTCTAACCATAGTTTCTTGGTGGAGGCAAAATCATCCTTATGTCATTTTTAGAAATGTGAGATGTATCAGAAATTGCTGGAAAATAAAATTATTTTGAACTTTTTACTTCTTCTTAAAAAGGAAATAAAAAATTCATCTGTTTTCTCTGTAGTGGACAACAATTTTTCAACATAGTAAATCATTTTAGATTTATAATATTCTGTTTTAAATTCTATGTGAAGATAATCTCCCACATCTGGATTTTTTTCTAATTCCTTGAAATTTATTGGGTCTGCTTCCATCTGAATAACGTAGTCTGTTGAAGCATCTGATTGCCATTCTTCGTCTTCATTGTCGCTGTCATAATTTTTTTGTTTTACCATGTTCTTGTTACTATTACTATGTTTTTCTTCCAATTCGGCTTTATCCGGTGTGTCTTTATCGTCGCTGTCATAATTTTTTTGCTTTACCATGTTCTTTTTTTATTGCTGTGGTTTGTTACTATTACTATGTTTTTCTGCCAACTCCGAATTATCCGGTGAGTCCGTCGGTATCATGCTCCTTCCTTTTTTTCTCCCTTGCCGGTCTTCTTTTCTTGCTTCAGCTTTAGGAAAACCACGAAAGTTTTCGGGTGAGATAAATTGACTAGTTCCGGTTGCATTTACTAAGCTTACTTGTTCACGTGGTAAATTTGAGTAAACTACTTTCACATCAAGAATAGGTCTATTAGTTACAGAACTTGGTAAAAATTTACTTCCGTAAATATGAACCTTCAAAAGGAAAAATTCCACATCTTCTGAAGGCCGATGCAATAATCTCTGGTAACATAGACTTTTTAAATGCATATCTCACACAAACAGCTACTTCGTATATTGAAAGCAGTTTTCCTGGATGATGAATTAGCCAATTATCTACTGCAGCATTATAAGCTAAGCTAAACGGTTTAAAGACACCGACGTCCAAAGGACGCAATTTGTTTGTTGGGTGAGGTGAAAATGTTACTATTGTAACGCCGTTTTCTTTTGCAAGATTTAGCACATGAATTGATAAGTGACTTTCATGATTATCATAGAGAAGTAATGTAGGAGTGTCCTTGGGCTGCAAGTATAAAGGATAAAATGCTCTATTACGTTAACAAATAAAATTAAATTCATCCATCCAGATGCTGCTGCAAGACCTAGAGTTCAAGTTGCTGCTCCAAAAATCATGTGCTCTTTAAAGTGTACGCGTGGAAACACCATAGCAAGTGGTAGATAATTTCGCCGAAGCACTTATAATAACACAAGTTGTTACAAACACTCCTTTTTCACAACTAGTGACCTTATTGACTTGTTTTTTTCTTTTTTCTGCTAAAACTTTTGCTGATTTCTGAACAGTCACCATCGCAGTCTCATCCAAATTATATATTCTAGTTCCACCGGCAAATTTTTCCTGGCGACTTATTACTTTACGTAAATTATCAAACAAATTGTTGACATTGTGTTGATTGAGGATCTAGTCCTTGCCAAACTACACGCTTCTGAACATCTTAAAGAAATAGTTGGATTCCGTCTCATAAAACTCGTCCTGCAGTCTGATTCACCTCCCAAGTAGCGAGAACGTCAAGAGAAAAATATTATGAAATAAACAAACCTCAATTTTTTCAAAGTACTGTATGTATAGTGCCAACTGTTAAATATAAAATTCAATTATAATATGGGGTATGTCTCATTGTTACTCATGTCTCATTGTAACCCAGTCTCTCCTAGATACTGAACTGGTTTGTTGATTGCAATTAGTTTTATGGTGACTCCATTGATCGTGGAAATAAAAACATTTTTCTTTTGCATTTTCTAAACTTGAAAATCATAACGACGATTTTCAAAACCGGTGTAAAAGTTTATCTCAATTTTACTCTACTACAGTGACCGGCAAAGAGTTTGCATCAAATGGAAAAATTTTTTGTAATTGAGATATGGGAAAATTTCTTTTGGCAAATGAATTCAGCATATCGAATGACAAAAAAAGCACTTTGACAAATGTCATGTAATCACTGTCATGGCGCCAAATTTCAAAAATATCCCTTAAATATGTAAAAAAGTGAGGTTAGATGACAAGATATTGAAAAATGCCTAAGAGAAAAATTAGATTATACGTCTATGTGCAAATTTAAAAAAAAATAACTATTTTTCAAAAATATCAGTTTTCCCTCATTTTTTCGGAAATAATGAGAAAAAAAATTTTTGCGTTTGATTTGCATAAAACATAATAAAACCAACAAATAAACTTTACAATCCAGTAATTTTTATTTATTAATCTACCAATAGACGGTAAAGAACAAAAAACATTGTTTTTTTAGGACGGACTTTGTTGCAAACTCTTTGCCGGTCACTGTATAATCCATATTAATAATTGAGCTAATTCTCCTGGTGTTCTCCTTCTATACACACCGTGGGGTGTGCCTGACCTCAAACTGTGATAGCTAAATTTCTTGGGCATGCCCCCGGGCCGAATGACGTCTAATAAAAAAACCCTTTTCTCCACTCCTGTAGGTAGGGCCTGGGGGGGCGCCTGTTTTTTAAATACGACCACCCATCGAGTGATACTTTAAAATGGCGGGCTGACCAAGACAGTTTCGAATATGCATGACAAAATTTGTTCAAAAATTCTTTTCAAGTAAATTGCATCTCTACAGGGAAAATTTGCAATTTGTATTAATTAATTTTGTCATACTTTCTATATGCTATATGAGTTTTCAATCAAGTCGTCTGCCGGTCTGTAGACCGGTTTTTAATCTAGTATAAAATAAAACTATAAATAACAAGGTATAATACAGTTTACTTTTTATTTACTTTACATTCAAAGTGTTAATTATACGCACAAAATGTACAATTGTGCTCGATGGTACAGCTACATCGAGGCTCTCTTTTTTGATCAATCATTTAAATTCTTTGGAATTATACGGTCTATTAAAAAACGTATAGTTCAAATAAGTACTTTTTAATTTTCTCTAGAATTTAAATCCATATTTGGAACGCATGGTGTTTTCTCTTTGAGAAGTTCCTCTTCTTCTTGTTGGTAATCTTCTTCTTCAAAATTCCTTAAATTTTTTATAAATATTTTCATTTTGTATAAAATGCAATAATCCATCCAAGTTCTGTTTTTTTACTACTAGGGTTGATATTATCTAAGGCATCAAATTTTCCAAATCATTCTAGAAGAGGGTAAAATACCTATCAAATTGAAATAATTTGTAAGAATCTCTATGTAAGATGTCGCTTGTGAACTCTTCCACATTGCGAAAAAAGCTGATCGCATTTTTAACGTTATGTACTTTAATTTTATTACTTCCTTTGTACTTTTGTACAAAGGAATAAATTCCAAATTATTTTTTGCGGTAAAAACGTCTTACAAAGGAAAGAAAATTATTATAAGATTACAAATAAATAGAAGACTTCTTGTGATACGTTGCGAAAGAAAGACCAATAATCGCCATGCCAAACAGTAGTAAGACTCATGAAGATTCACGTGCAGTGGTTTGCTATTACTGCTTCAATAAAACTGTCAAAAATGTAAAAAAAACTGGTCTGGTTGTTATATAAAGTTAAATAATCGCATACTGTACGGTAATACAAAAATTACCAACGTTATGGAACTTGCTAAAGGTTGTCAAGAACCGATTACAAGTCGTATAATATGCCATCAAAAGCATATCAAGAAAGTTCAATATTTTTAAATAAATGCAAATTAAAATAGATAGGAAGAAAAAAAGAGAAGATTCTAAATCGCCTCTAATAACAGCTGAACCTTTAAAAGAAATTCAGTTGGATTACAACCTGTCAGTGAATTTCCTTTAGAAAAATTAGTTGCCATTTGCACAATGCCGGGAAAATGTCATAGAACCTAAAGCTGTTTCAAAGTTGGATAGATAAAACTAGTCATTAACTGGACATTTTTTTTCTTTCAGTCTCCCGTATTCTTCCAAAATTATACAATCTTCATTTAAAAATCTTTGGTCCTCAAATTAGTTGTAGTGTTCCTTCAGCTACATCTGTTATCTTTGTTTTTTTCTAATTATTTGACATACTGTAATCCACTTTTTTGTTTCCCTTGGAGACGGTTTAGATTTTAGTGCCATAGCACATAGTAGTACCACGCAAGTGTACTGTTCTTTTTCTCTCCATTTTCTTTAACCATCAGTTTTATTTTTGTTTAGATTCTTTAATAATCCCACTTTTTTCTTTAAATTGAAACATTCTTTTGATTTTCCTCTAATTTGAATACTGATGTAACGACGCTATGTGCATATCTGAAGCGAATAAGAAATTTACTATTAAGTTGGTGCTTTTAACTGGTCATTCAAGATTTTGAGGCAAGGATAAAGACCTTTGGAAATCAGCTGTCTCTTTATTTCACAAATGCCTCTGATTTTTTACTATTGTAGCCGCTTTTGACAACTTTTTTTCGCGCTTAGAATTTCATACGCCCTATTAATATTTTTATTGAGCTTGTTTCTTGTTGAACTGAATTTATGATTTAACCACAAATATAAAAAAAGACAATGAGTATCATATTGTACAAACTAAGAAAAATGCAAACAGTTAACTGTAACGACATGTATGCGTTATATTGTCATATTGTCTTTAGCCTTTGACTCGTTTGATTAGTAGTTTGGACCATTGTAATGTCCACTGACAGTATTATTATGCTTAACAGTCTCATCATGTGACGTCTTGAAACACAGTTGTATATTCTCTTTAAAAAAAAACTTTCATTTGGAGAATACCTCAACGTTTGTCAATTTGTTAGAACAGATCCATCAGAAAAATAAATATTTTAGGTACTTCATTGACGTAACTGAAAACTTCAAAGTGTCTCTTAAAGATAAAGAAAGGAGAAAGTAAGAGTAAGAGATATTTAAAGGACAGAAGAGGGAGAGAGGTACTTACGAATACCTATCTTAATTTTTTTGTAGTCATATCTGTTTGTTTATATTAACTAACAGTTACTTTTCCATGATTTCCATATTGCGTAACTAGTTCAGATCAGTTGTGGATTCTTGGTTGTTTAGGGATTATTCAGTGTAATATTGATTCATTTCATCTGCTTTAAATAGATGTATTCCGGTTTGGGTGCACTTTACTAGTGCCTTTTCTGTTATAGATTGAGGATATGCTATAGGCCGGTTTTGAAATTTAATTTTTTTTATAAAACAGCAACAACATACGTCATCAACAATTATTTTCATGTAACATCTTACAGTCTGGGATCTGTTGATAAATATGTACGACAAAAAAATGCTTGATTTTGCAGTACGACAAAGTTCTACTTTACTGCTGGTAATCCGTACAATAAAAAATCACTTTAATGCCGATAACGATAAAATTATTTTAAATTACTTTTCAAATTACTTTTGACACAAATTGAATGTTCATTTATGTCTTCTTCTTTGTTAAGTGTCGTACTCTCGTACTCAGCAAATGTGGGATATTATATTTTAATCTTATTAGCAACTAACAAAATTGACAGACCTCCGATTCATTTTGAACATTGGTTGTATAAAGTAATAGGTAGATATAAGACTTAAAGTCAGAATCCAATGTAATGTATAATTTTGTGGCGTTTTTTGGAGTCAAGTCTGTTTTTAGTAGCGTTTATTATTTGCACATACCGTGATCGAGCTGCACTATTTACAGTTATGAATGAAAACGACGTAGGTCAGCAACATAGTAAGTCGCGTACTATGTGTTGCGTGATGATACTCGACTGTGACTGATCGACTTCTAGACTGATTTCTGTTATTGTACCTAGTTCGTTTTATACGTACGAAGTAGATTAGTTTGCTTTGTAAGCAAAGTCGTTAAGAAATGCTGTCAGCGTTTCCTTAATTGCAATCGTTTGTTTGATTTCCGCGTTTCCTTCGTAATATGCAGATATAGAATTTGTGTTGATTGCAATGGGATTGAGACGTCAACACCACATGGGTCCCTCCTTAGTGGATTTATTCACAATAAATAGTGTCGAAGATTGTTACGCAAAAATAGACAGAAAAAATTGTTTTGCGGTTGTCTTCTTGTTGCGTTGTGGGGCGCTCTTGTTGGCGCCGTTGTAGATGCTGCAGTTTGGTGCGCTCTCGATGGCGTTTTTGCAGATGCTTCGGTCTGTTGTACTTTCGTTGGCGCTGTTGCGGATGTTGCAGTTTGGTACGTTTTCGTTAGCGCTGTTGCGGATGCTGCGGTTTGATGCGATCTCGTTGGCGCTGTTGCGGATGCTGTCGTTCGATGCGCTCTCGTTGGCGCAAAGTGATGCGCGTTACATCATTGAATGAGGAAATAAGGCGGTGCCGACGATGTCCATGGCGGACGCAGCGGTGGCACGCGTTGTGTTGGCGGGCTTCGTCATTGCAGGCGTGATGTGGCGGACGTGTTGTCGTTGACGGGCGTGTTGTCGGGCGGCGGTTGGGGCAGCAGCGAGCGTATCGGGCTCAGTAGAGGTTGTTTCCCGTTCATGTCGTAGCGTAGGTATAAAAAAGTTTCGGGATTATACCAGATGTTGTTGCCTTGTTGCTCTTAGGCGAATGTTGGTCCTTCTCTGATTTGATCGAGTTGCACTATTTACAATTAGAATAAAAGCGGCGTAGATCAGCAACATAGTAAATCGCGTACTACGTGTTGCGTGATGATACCCGATTGTGACTGATCGACTTCTAGACTGATTTCTGTACCTACTTTGTTTCATACATGTGAAGTAGGTTAGTTTGCTTTATAAGCAAGGTCGTTAAGAATGCTGTCAGCGTTTCCTTAATTGCAGTCGTTTGTTTGATATCCGCATTTCCTTCGTAATATGCGGATATTGAATTTGTGTTGATTACGATGACGTTGAGACTACGTCTGAAGATGAAGTGGTCGAAACTGGTCATGTTTAAATTTCATTTAATAAATTATACATTACATTAGATTATGACTTTAAGTCTTATACCTACCTATTACTTATTAGCAACTATTTATTTCTATTGCTTCACTCATACGAATCAAAATTTTCACATTAGTGATTTTGGCATTCACCTTATTTAGAGGACCCTTCTTAATTTTTGCGAATTTTTAGATTATTATTGATGTTACAAGGGTTCTAATAAGTTCCCTTAAAAATATCAAACACATTATAAAATATGTTATTAATTTCATCTATATTCTCGGCTACCTATCTTTCGGAACACAAGCTTTTGGTTTTTAGATACTTCAACTACAACAATATTGACTGGATCAACTTAATATGTATCGTAACTAAAGACGTAAACAACGATCTGTGTTTCCCAATATGTGGACCAACCTACATGTTTTAGATCCCCGTCAAAATCATCACCTTTAGATGTAATCTTGACTACAAACGATAATCTTATTTCTGAAGTAAACTATTTCTTACATATTGCCTTGTTTACAAGATTTTACAACAATGCCACAATTACCGAAAACCACAAAATTCAAAAATGAAATTAAAACTTTAAACTCTACTCCTAGTATGGATAATATAGACCCAACAGCTATCAAAAAATATGCCAGTTCCTTGAGTGAACCTTTACCTAGAATTATGCAAAATATTCATATACGAAGCTCTTTTATTCTGCTCATTGACCTGGAAAAATTCCACTTTAAGGTGCAAAACGTCTCCTCTAATCTTTCTAGTTTTCTTTCGTATTAAAGATCCTGAACCTTTTATGGAAGGTGGAAGGTAGTAGGTAATACTAATAGTACTATAATACTAATAATAATAATAATAATAACAATAATAATAATAATAACTGTAGAATAGGGCTTGGTCAAAAGTTGATTATCTGATCTGATCAGTTGTCCACCTTGAACTTTCTCTTGTTTGTTTCAAGTTGACAACTGCGGTTAACTTTTTGACACGGTCCAATGCCGGAAGGCGTTTTTGGTCCAATAATAACTCCAGCCGTGGAAGCATCAATTCTTACAATAATAATAATAATTAAAGATCCTGAACCCTTTATGAAAGGTGCGAACTAAGTTTTCTTTTGGATCATTCGCACCTTCCATAAAGGGTTCAGGATCCTTAATACATCCCTGGCAAAGGTCTTTAATATTATTACGGAAGGATGCCAATTTACCCATACGTACTGTTTAATCTCGACCAATGTATGCACAACAATAGTAGACACAAACGGCTTCTTCTTAAAGTAGAGCATCTCGGCATCCAAAGAAACCTACTCAAATGGATAAAAGATTTCCTCAAAGAAAGATGTTTCTTCTTCAAAATAAACAATAGCGTTTCTACACCTCTAACTGTTTTGAGAGTGGGGTCCCTCAAGAATCATTTTAGGACTACTAGTTTTTAAAATCTATATTTCAGTCTTGGTAAAAATTGTTCTTTGCATATTATACAAAATTTTCACAAATCTTGCAACTACTAGTAATTTTATTTACTATAACATTAAACTTTTTAGAGATTGTGCAGTAACTAGCTGCTAAATTTTCCAAATGTACACTGAATAAAGGAAAAATGAGACAGTAAGGTTTGGTAAATTAAATTAGCATATATACTTTAAGGATTAGGCTTATTTACATTTAAGAAATTGTTTAGTAATAAGAGTAACGTAGTTATAAATGTCATTAATGACGGTAATTTAAATAAAATAATTACAAAAATTGTAATTCAATTTTTAACTGTCTTTATTTTTCTTTATTGAGTGTACTAGGTCAAAGCAACTCACGCCTAACATACTACATTGTTAAATCGCAGGAAGACTTAGATCGTTACGCGTATCTAAAGACCAATACTCGAATACGCTTCGGTTACATGGTCTCATTAAAGATATGATTATGATTGTGGTAGAACGATTGGAATGGAAGTTTAGTAAGCTATGTTCTGTACTAAAAAGACTCTACTATAGAGATCGTCTCCAAGCTCTCAGCACTCCAATTTCGCAAAAAAAAAGAAATTTTAATGAAGAGATACAGAAAGATGAAATAAATAAAGAAAACAGGCAATACTGAAGATATACAAACTTCCCTAAAATGCTTATAATAGACTTGTCCGGCAAAAATTTGTTTCTGCGCATTGTGTACTTCTTAGAGTAAACGATCTCTAACAACTAATATGCAATCATGTGTATTTAACTTACAAGAGCTGTTCGTTCGTAATCAAAATGCTACAGAAAAGCAGTCAACAAATCTAGAATGTGACAATTCGTAATTTCTAGATTTCGTCGTCGCTAATGGTTGCGTCTGCAGTGAGTAACTGAAAATCATTTCGGTTCATTCTCTTGTTTCAAGAGTCATTATTATTACGAGGTTCTTGTGAGTTTATAATCAAAAGACACATAATTTTGTGTTGAGAGAGCGAATATTTTTTGCCAGCTTATATTGAAACCGTTTTTTTAAAGCGTGGAAGTAATCGCCTAGAAGTTAGACTGAAGTCCGCCGTAAATGAAGCAAAACGTTTATTTGTGGAACAAAGCAGGAACTACTCAGTAGTTCCGCTCTGTGTTCCGGATGAGTATAATGGAGAGTGTCACGTAAATCACATAAGAAAAACGCAAGCATCGTTTTCTTGGGATTGGGGTCCTGCGTTGCCATCAATGGGTGTTTGGTAAATAAGCTTCTATTTCAATTAATTATTACGTCAAAGTTTGTTTTACAGGAAGGATGTGTATTTAGAAGCATACGATACTGTCATTATCAGGGATGTTACAGTAAAAATACTAAATACTACTATTGACGTTTGGGATGTAGATGTTAACGTATTACTTAGATGGGTGTAATAGTGAGCAAAATGTTGAAGGTATCATCAGCGCAACGATCAACACAGATATTGGACAGACTGTGTTAAAATCAGAAGATGTTTGTCAAACCAAAAATGTGAACGAAGATTACGTAACTACTTTAAAAGGTTTCGTAGACAAGGTAACTAAAATATTACATCATACAAACATTATTATAAAGTTATGTTGTATGTAGTCTTACGTAAAATTGTGGTGGCCTAACGGCTATGGAAATGCCAATTTATACGAACTAAAGGTCAAGTACTTTAACTTAAAAAGAACTGAAAGTAGTGAGAAAACAGTCAACATCGGGTTTCGAAGCGTGGAATTAGTTCAGGATAAAATTGGCAAGTAACATAGTTGTAGTTTTTATTACTAAATTTCAATTATTTTAGAAAGCGGTTTATCATTTTATTTTAAAATTAATGGAGTTCCAATTTTGCTAAAGGATCAAATAGTATACCCATAAAACATTTTACCGGAACTCGCTCAAAATAAAGACACTATTCAAAATCTATTACAGTCTGCCAAAGATGTGCACATGAACATGTTGAGAGTTTGGGGAGGTGGAAATTATGAGGCTGATGTATTTTACGAACTTGCCGATCAGTATGGTATTATGATTTGGCAAGATTTTATGTTTGCTTGTAATATGTATCCAGCTACTGATGAATTTTTAAGGTAAGAACTACTCCTATAAGAAGAAATGCAGGTGTTAAAATTACCTTATACAGAAATGTCAAAAATGAAGTTCAACATCAGGTGAGGCGATTGCAACACCACGCAAGTATTATAATGTGGGCTGGAAATAACGAAAATGAAGCTGCTCTTCGTCAAGATTGGTGATTACACTTAAGGTATATCAAAGTTGCACAAAATTATTTTTTTTCTTTTTAGGTATGGTACAGCAGACAAATTTGAAACTTTTAAAGCAGACTACAAAAAATTGTACGTGGAAACTATACAATCTGAATTATTTATATACGACGATACTAGAGCGTATTTGGCATCAAGTCCATCTAATGGTTTGCAATCAATTCAAGAAGATTATGTCGCATTACTTCCTCAGAGCAACTATTACGGAGATAGTAATGCTTTCATTGCCACGTTTAAAATATTCTGCATTATTAATTTTAGTACATTTTTATAATTACGAGGCTGATGGTTGGGACACCAAAAATTATCCAATTCCCAGATTTTCTTCAGAATATGGATATCAAGCTCTTCCGAGTGTTAATACTTTATTAACTGCCACAAATAATATCGCAGATTTAAATGTTTCCAGTGCGTTTTTACAACACCGACAACATTTACCAGAAGGATTTCAAAAAATGACTAAATTGATAAACTTTCGATTAAAGTTACCTGACGCAAACGATGAAAACTTTTACAAATCTTACATTTACAACAGTCAAGTAAGTCTTACTTTTTATTAATTTATTTGTAATGTATGGTATTCATTTTTGAAAATTGATTCAGTTTGCTTTAACCCTTTTATTAATAAGGAAAATAAGACTTCAGGTTGAATTACGACGAACGGGGCCCAGATTTATAGCGAAACATTAAAAGTTTTACAATATTTGTCATTTTAGTAACGTGCATGTTGATAAATATTACAATTTAAAATTATTTTAAAAATGTACAATATATCCCCAAAAAAATTTTATAGAACACCATGTATATTGTTGCGTTTTTTGATTTCTCATAAAAAATAAGATATACTTTCTTAAAGGTTTCCTATACCTCAATACAGAGTTTTCGGAGTTAGGTCCACTTTCCTTAAAATATGAAGTTTTGAAAAAAAGTCATTATCTTCTAATTCAACAAATCACAACAAATTTGCTCTTACGTCTACATAGATACTTGAATATTAGTTAAATCTATTCCATGATTGAATATTAAACATCTCTTTACAGGGTGTTCAGAATTTACAGGTTAATTATGAGATCATTCAATATGTTATATGAGCCTTATTTTAAATAGAACATCATCCATTTTACTAATTCTTAACGTTAACAAAAAAGTCCCTTTTGAATGGTATAAGGGTGTCTTATGCCTAAGAGTTACAGATTTTGCACAATTTACAATTCCCCTAAAATTAATATTAGCAAGTCATTTAAAAAAAAATCACTCAATATTTTTGAAAAAAGGAATTAAACCAATTTCAAATTCAAATTCTAATCGCAGGTGATCGATGTTACGATAGTTACCAGTTTCAAAACAATCTGACAAGTGACGAAAAAATTAACTTTTCTTAACTAGTCAAGAAAAATGGACTATTTTGATTATGAAAGTAAGTGTCACATCTGTCTCGGAAAACCCTAATAACAGCATTTGACAGAAAACGATTACGATAAATGTTTAAGTTTCTGTTTATGGACTTTAGACAATTATTAAAAGGCTATAATGTCATAAAATAACATTAACTGATTAGATTACGCACGCATTTTTTGTTTTAAAATCTCTCGCTACCATTAATTTAAAGAAAATTCTAAATTGCGCAAAAACTGTAACACTAAGGCATAGGAAACTATTATACCGTTTGAAAAAGGACTTTATTGTTAACGTTACCCTATATAATAAAGCGCCTATTTTTTTCATGTCTGTCTTCGAAATTAAACGGGTACTTCCAGACGTCGTAGAAACTTGAAATTCGACAAGCCGATGGATGTTGCCTTCAAACCAACGGGAAAAATCCAAAAAAACGAAAATTTAAATTAAGGCGCGGAGCCAGCGGCGTCTCCGTCCGCCATAGGTTTAACATTATTCAGAGAATAATGGAATAAAAAAATGAAAAAAAGTCTAGCATTATTAAATTCATGCATTAAAATTTGCCCGTCAATCGACGGGCTTTTAATCTAGTAAATTAATAAAATACAACGTGTACCATTTAACATAAAACTAATATTACATATTGAGTGGTCTTCTAATTAACTTGTAAATTCTGAACATCTTGTAAAAAGATGTTTAATATTTAGTCATGTAATACATTCATCAAATATCTAACTATTTTAAGTGAGAATACATTTGTTATTGTTTGTTATAATAGAAGATATTAATTTTTTTTAATTCTTCATATTTTAAGAAAAGTGGGCGTAACCCAGAACACTATGTATTTAGGAATAGCAAACATTTAAGAATGTATACCTTAGCAATCAAAGAAATGCACTAAAATACATAGTGTCCATAAGAAAAATATAACTTTGATGTGCCAAACTTTTTTTGGGCATACCGTATATTTCAAAATAATTTTAAAGTGTAATGTAACTACTGTTTATTTACACATTTTATGCAAAGGAAGATAGAATAACCAAAGAAACATAAACACTCCTTTTAAAAAAAATTTTAAAAATAAAAGCGAACCGAATAACATTATTTCAGTGCAATAACTAATGAAATAAATAGTGGAAGTAGAATTGAACCACTTAAAAAAAAGATAATTTTCTTATAACAACGAAGCGATAAATGAAGAAAATCTACGACAAGGAGATACAGATTTTCAATATATTGTTAAATAAAAGTCACGCAAATACCATATCACGGTATTACTTATTGATTAAAAATGTTATTAAATTACATTAGAAAAAACATTTATTATTTAATTATGTATTTAAGATAAACAAAAATAAGTAAAAATAAAACCTAGTATAGACAGCAGTGGAAATTAATACTACGAAAACTAAATAAAAATGAGACAAGAAAATGAAATACTACTTCTGCAAAGTAACAAGATATTTTAAATGTTACGTGATCAAAAAATATTAGCAATCAACTTAGAAAAATACGTGTGAAATTCAAATGGTCGAAACACAACAAAGAAAATTAGCGGAAAGACAAGGAAAAAAGCTTAACAAAAGATTTAATTTGCAACAAAACGGAAAGTAAATGAAAATATTTTAATAAAGATAAAGGAAACTATAATAAAAAGAAAATTATAAATGGCAGAGAAAGATGAACAATAGTAGCAGTACCTAGAGCAAGAGAAATAATATCTGTAAAGAGAATTATGATGAAGAGGAAATTTTAAACTTCTAAAACCGTAAGTGAATTTTATATTTATTGTCAGTTACCTCCATCGGGTGGGTCCCTAAGTAAATTGGGAACTTCAATCCAGCAGTATCGAATGTCAAAGGATAGTGGGAAAATAAAATACTCACTGTAAAAAAAACGTGGTCCTCCAGGTTGGGATTTAAATTAGCTATCTAATATTTGGAAAAAGGCTGTTTGTTTCTAATATATCAGAGATTTTTAAAACGACAGTACTCCAGGTGAGTAGGACGAATAGTTTTGAATCTCTTCCTGCTAAGGCAGCCAGTCCCAAGGATTCTGGAAAGGAAAAAAATCACATATTAAGCGATATGACACCAAACAAGCCAAAAGTAAGAAACAGAAAGTATTGCGGAGAAAAATAACTCACCCATACATTCACTGTTGTTTACCGACGATTAACTTATATTCGCGCAAGATGAAGAAGACATGGAGAACATGTGTATAGGTAAAGAGGCACACTTCATAAGCATAGGGGCCGTAAATATCAAAACTTGTACAACATTAAAATATGTGGGCTCACTCCAAGGTACACTCATGAAATTTAAAACTTGGACACCACAATTTCTGTAAACAAAAGTTTGCACATTGTAAAGCGGGCTTAAGGGTATCATTTACAATTCTAACAGCAGGTAGTCTCAGCAGGGGTTATCTTATAGAAGGACTGTAGAATGAATCATTACACTAAGCACGTTTCAGAAAATAGGTAATTTACGTTGCTTACTTAATTTTTTTCTTTAAAGAATATATTTGAAGGTATCGCTAATTAAACACCATAGCTCGATTAATTATCGAATCAAAATTTTGTTTAGGAAATGTTTACAAAATAAAATTAGAAATAATTTTGATTTAAAAAACGTCTACAAGCAATAACTTTTAAATTAAATCAAAAACTAAACATGGTTATTTGGGTTGACTGATTATTACTTATTTTTAAATAAATCTAACCTACTAATTATTGTAAGTTATTAAAAAAATCATTAAACTCTCTATTCATAATATTTAGTCCTTACAAAATGTATATACCTTCAAATATATTCTTTAAAGAAAAAAATTAAGTAAGCAACGTAAATTACCTATTTTATAAAGTGTGCTTAGTGTAATTACTCATTCTACAGTCCTTCTATAAGATAACCCCTGCTGAGACTACCTGCTGTTTAGAATTGTAAATGATACCCTTAAGCCTGCTTCACAATGTGCAAACTTTTGTTTACAGAAATTGTGGTGTCCAAGTTTTAAATTTCATGAGTGTACATGTGAAAACAGCATCAAAAAGTATGACACGAATAGATATGAAACAGAAATATTTAACCAAAATACAAAAAAAGTTATTTCACAGTGTGGTAGAAAACATATGGACCGGAGATGTAACCACTAACAAAAAAGATCAGAAATAAAATTAAGAGGGTAGAACTGGATTTCATGAGAAGATGTTTGCAAGTAACACGAAAACATACGCTAGAACTAACAAAATTTGAAAAAGAATGAACGTTACATGCTCAATAACATGGGAAATATATAAATAACTATGGAAGACCGAGAATTACAAGAAATACATTAGACTGACAGACAGTTATAGAAACTGAAAACGGTAAAACACATAGAGTAAAGAAACCGAAAAGAAGAAGAAAATATTCACTAAATGGGTGAACAAAATAAACGAAGAAAAATATAAGTCAATGTGAACAAAGGAGGGATGCAAAATACAGAAAGATTTAAAGTAAAAGAAGTGTGGTGACTAGGATGGTAAAAATAGTAAGGGCAAGAGAAAGTCTCACAAGGAAAGCAATTATAAAACTGTACAGGGTGGACCGATTTCGATGGGATTGCAGAGGTATTTCGGTAACTATTACTGTTCACGTAGCATTAGGCCAACTTTTTTAAACAAATTAGCGTATATCTGTCAAAACAAAGCAAATTTTTGTTTTCGCTGTTTAATTTGTCTCAAGTTGGCTTAATGCTACGTGAACGGTTTTGCTCTAACAGTAATAGTTGCCGAAATATCTTACAATCGTAGCACTCAATTAAACTGTACAAAGAAAAAATAGATATAACTCACATTGAAAGTACAAACAATATGGAAATGTTAAAGAACAAAATTAGGCAAACGAAAAGAAGAGAGAAAATTTGACTCGCAAGATAAAGTTTAAGAATAGAAGAAAAACAAGTATTTACAGTAAAAAAAATTAAGTACAGAAAAAACAACAAATAACAACATAGAGTATCACAACTATAAATGCGTAGTTATGTAGTTTTGAGTTCAGTTGTAAGTTGTCATTTAATGCGAATTGATATAAATTATAACGTATAATATTAATTGTTTGTATTTATCAAAGTTATAGGAACAGTACATGTTAAAATAAATAAACACCTAACAGTGTAATACGATTCTGGCTGCCATAATTAAACACTCGATTGTAAACGCGAAAGAGAAACACTAATAACATTCATAAAGAAAAGACGGGAAATTTGTAAAATTATGCAAACAAAAAAATTAAACAAATAAATTAATTAGAGGAGGTTTAATTAGTGGGATAAAAGATAGGGAAAAACAACAAAGAAATAACTACAGCAATAAAGTAAGAGACATAAAAATATATTTGTTTCTAGCTGTAGTGTCACACATTGATAGTAAGAAATATAATAAGTTGTTCTTGAAGAAATTTTAAATAATGCCCAATACATGATGAAGAAATCGAGTGTCGGTGATGTCAAGTTCTTCATCACTTGGACAACAAAATTAAGTACTTTTCGTAAATCATCTTTGCATTAAATCTTTTTCAAATTTTGTCAAACCAAACTTAAAGTCCTTTGACGTTCTTCAAAATGAGCAAAACAGTGGCAATAATATTTTTAGAAATCACCGTTTTAGTAATTTTTCTTCCTTTTCAAAATGAAAGTATATACGTAAGTTGCTTTCTAAGTGTGCATATACAAGGTGGTCCCCGGGAACAGGAAGTTTTGATAATGTTGTTATTCCGTAACAATGGCTATGAATTGTTTTTTTAGACTATCTGGCAATTTATGCCATGTCATTTAGTAATTATGGAGTACTATCTTCAATGGGAAATATCGGGCCCTTCTTTTTTGAAGATAAAATGAAAACGCTGTTACCATTACTCTGCCCGTTATATAGGTATAATTTACCAATTTTTGAGTCACCATTTAAACAGATTTCCA
The DNA here is from genome assembly GCA_030710515.1 of Abscondita cerata. Taxonomy (NCBI): domain Eukaryota; kingdom Metazoa; phylum Arthropoda; class Insecta; order Coleoptera; family Lampyridae; genus Abscondita; species Abscondita cerata. The sequence goes on along the minus strand of JALBCR010000879.1, from coordinate 71,122 downwards.
CACAACAATCAGACATGGTTTCAGCAAAATGGTGCTACGTCTCACACCACGCAAACCACATTAAATTCTTTGCAAAGATTGTTTCTACAACATGTTACCAGACGAGGAAACATTGTCTGCCGCCAAGGTCGCCAGACCTAACGGCTTGCGACTATTTTTTGTAGGGCTATCTAAAGCTAAAGGTTTTCACAAATAAACCAAGAACCATCCAAGAACTTAAAAAGAAGAAATTGAAGAAATCACGAATATTTCTGTTGAAACTTTGCATCGTGTTATAGAGAATTTCCGCAAAAGATTACAAGAGTGCATACAGAGAAGGGAAAGGCATTTAACCGGTATTATTTTTAAGAAATAAAAATGGCGTATTACTAGCTTATTACTGTGTTACTGCATTTTATTAGAATACATTTTTTGTTAAGATGCTACTGTTTTCAAAACTCTCCATTCCCGGGGACCACCTTGCATTTTCAAGTTCGGAATAAATATACTGCTCTTCTTTCAAGTTATTTGTTCACAACGTTGCGATTGCATATTTCAGACCAGGAAACTGATTATAGTTTTGAAAAAAGTAAATAGTGATGTTCCTGGGAAAATGGATCGATGACTTTTGACTTTTCCAAGAAAACCACCTTGTTCATATTACATTCACATTCAAACCTTTTTTTCTTATTGCGTCTGAATGTTAGATTGAAATTCAATGGAGTAATTACAAATTTTTTTAGTATATTTTTTTCATCGCGTTCTATTTTTAAACTGTTTTAAATTTTAGATTATGCAAGCAATGTCTGTTAAAATTGAAACTGAACATAACAGACGGTGGAGGAGCTTGTTTGACGACAAAGGATTAGGTCACGTCATGGGATCCCTTTATTGGCAACTAAACGATGTATGGGTAGCACCTACTTGGTCAGGCATAGGTACGTATTTATTAGAAACAATAATAACGATTTCACGTGGATCTATTTAGACTTTAAAGGAAACTGGAAGTTGATGCAATATTTTTCAAAACATTTCTTTGCTCCGGTAATTGTGACTAGCGATGTATCATCGTCTGGAATTTTGAATGTATACACAGTTTCTGACTTAACGTACCCTATCTTCAACGTCAACGTTACAGTATTTGTTTACAAGTTTAATTTAATGACATCTTTACAAAATTGGACAATAACCACAGATATTGTATTTTAGGTAAAATCATTTTTATCAATACTACTTTGTTGTTCTAGGCACCAAATCAATCACAAATAATATTTACGGTTGATCTTAACCTACTTTTTTCAAACAATACTAATGATTGCGGAGACACACCTTACACAAACTGTTTCCTTTATTTTACTGCTAATAGTAATATTTTGGAAGAAATTGTTCCTAGTAACTATTATTTTCTAGCACCATTAAAAGAGGCCAGCATTGCTCGCGCTAATATTTCGGTATGTACAGTGTGGGCCATTTTCGACACTTTTAAAGGGAAACTCCTTCATCCAATTGAGATAGGTTTTTGAAATGGGTATTTATAAGAGAAATAAAATAGATAAAAATATACAGGGCGTTCTATTTAAAAAAAGTAAGTTTGGTACGATTACTTTTTGACGTGACCCCGTATTCTCATTTTGAAAACGGCATTGGAGTCTACGTAAAAAAGTGCTTAAGCAATCTTTTTGCAGAAATAGAAAATTTCTTACAGGAAACAATTTACAGGCATTTTTCTAAAAAGCAGATATTCGAAAATCACCATGTATCTCCGACACTACAATGGATATCGCCATGCGGTTTTCGCCATTGTGTTTCTCATTAAAAATAAGCCTCAGCCACCAATATTAATTGAATGAAGGAGTTTCCCTTTAAAAGTGTCGAAAATGGCCCACCCGTACAGTCGTACTCGTACGTACAACAAACAGAATTTCTGATTACAGATAAAATCAGTAACGCAACATAATAATCCCCATCAATATTTTACAATTAATATTTCGACAGACGCAATTGCTTTGTTTGTCTGGCTAGAATCCAGTGATGTTAATATTTCTGGGCGTTTTTCGGATAATGGTTTTCTGCTACCTACAAACGAGAAGTCTGTGACATTCACACCAAATAAAGATGTGTTGTACGATGATTTGGTAAAAACTCTCTCTATTACTAATTTAATGACGTATACGTAGAGAAATAAATTTTGAATTGAGATCGTAGTTTTACTTATTGTTTGAAAATAATGGTGATTTATTAAATGACAGTTTATGATAAATAACAAATTGAATTATTAAAATTACGAGCAAGGCTACTGTTAAAGGTTGCAGTTTACGTTCTACATTAAAAAAGTTCAAATAATTGAAATCCATATTTCTAGAAGTGAATATAAGTCTTAAGTGCGACGGATTATGGATTGGAGTCACGTGCTCACGGGCTATATTTGATATTCAACTTTCGTACGATGTACATTTTCCTAATGTAATGTTTGTGTATGCAACAGTAAGTGGTGTGTTTGACACCAATCGCGCACGACTGATCGCTACAATACTTTTGCAAATTTTAGATTTTTTGCTCTTTACCGTTTGTAGCCTTTTTCAGTTAATATTTTTACGTAAATTTAAGAGGCACATAACTAATACTTATTTGATAATAAAGTATGATTGTTACCTAGTATTTCAGCAAAATTTTCAAAGTGCGCAAACATAAGAAATACACACAATCGATAACGTTTTATTCCATCAAATTTTACTTTTGTGCGGAAAATTAAATGAACGAAATATGAAAGCTTTAAAGTTTTGTTTTAAACCGTATTGTGCAAAATCTTCCATTCGTTTGAAGCGACAACAGTACTAATTTTGAACTTATTTTAAATTCTCAATAAAGTGGCATGAAAAACTTAAAAGTTGTTATTGTGGTATACAGAGTCTTACCACAAAAATTTTAACTACATAAATGGAAAATTACGCATTTTCACTTGTTTGGCTCCTATACAGCGAGTCCCAGGTAAAAGTAACTACATAAGGATTTTAAGAAGGGCAAGAGGTACAATTTTGGTTAAATAGGAAAAAAGTTGCGCTATTCCGATCTGAATCAGATGCTGTATAGAAATGAAAAACATCTGTAAGGGTTTCAAATTACTAAAGAAAAACAAAAAATTGTGTTTCTCAAAAAATTGCAATATTGTCACCATATTTGAACCAAATTTAATAAAACGTGAAACGTTATATTGTATTTATACATTATTGAATTGAATTTAATCTCCTGTGTACTTTTAATTTTTTTTTGTTTTTTCACAATTCCGGGGTTTCTGGTATGATCAATTAAGACTCCATGTACTTTATACGTGCCGACGTTTCGGTCAGGTTATAAAGAATAATATATATTTTATTATAAAGAATTGGAGCCAAAACCGCAAAATTATAGTAAATACTTTAATAAATGTCAGACGAATCTGATAAAAACGTCTGCACGTATAAAATGCATGGAGTCCTAATTGATCCTACCACATTCATACATAATTAAAATTTAGTTATTAAATTGAGAATAAAAAGAACCTTTTAGATAATGGAAAATGTAAAATCATTTAAATAACAGTTTTTACTTAGTGTCCAGTGAAACAAATAACGTAATCGTGTTTGTTGTCATAACTACGTACTTATCTGTCAAAACTTATTTGGTCTATTTTTTCGTTTTTAAGTTTTTCAAATAATTGTGATATTTTTGAGTTACATAGATTTTTACATTTGAAAAAAGTGGACATTAATGATTGTTTGATTTTGTGCCATATGAACGCTGAACTAGGTCGAGATATGTACTTTCAGCGATATTCAGCTGGACGGAAACTAGGTTTATCGCCCTTAAAATGGAAAGTAATGTGGAAGTGTCTAAATCAACTGCTCAGAGAATTCTTAAAAAATACAAGTATCGTCCATATGTAGAACCTATCGGTCAAGGATTCCAAGGTGGTGATTAAAAAAGGAAAACATTTTTTTGCAATTAGGCAATTGGTTTCTGGAAAAATGTCAAGAAAATCCTCAATTTCCGATTAAAGTTCTATAGTCTAATGAAAACAGACGATGAAAGCAGAGTGCGAGGTATTCAGCAAATACAACAACGTGTATTGGTCCTATCAAAATCCGTTCCTAAATTATGAGGTGCGCCATCAAGAAGGGCGGGGTTTTACTGTATGGCTAGGAGTCATAAACGGACACGTATTGTTTAACGTGTTCCAAATAATTTGACTGCACCCCTGATATCTTGAATATTATAAAAGTACGTTGAACAAACTTTGGAAAATTTGTCTTTTCAACATTTAGCAAACATGTGGTTCCAGCAAGATCACTATCTAAATCAGAAAACAAAGTCCAGTTTTGTGGCTGCTCGCTCACCGGACAAAAAAAGCGTTCTATTCGCAAATGGTCGGAAGGAATTTAAATTTGGTGGGATAGTAAGCATAGGTTCCCTGATAGTACACCTGAGTTTGAAACCTGTGGGGTTTGTCGCTCGAGGGCCGGGGGGATAAAAACTTTGCTTTGCGACGCTTTTCGGAAAATATTGCTGTTGTGATAAGTGCTATCAAACAATATTCAAATGAAATATGTATAGAACAAAATTGTGCACAATTCTGGGTACTTGCATTTTTCGTCTGCGACGAATACTTTCCGCTCTACGGTGCGTGAAAGTTGGGGGTTGATTTTTAATTTTCAACAAAATCAGAATTTCATTGCGGATTAAGAGGAATATCTCTATCAAACAATTCTGTAATATTTTTTTTTGAAACTATATTGTTTTGTGAGTCTGCAGATGTCCGATTTGATACATTTTTTAATTATCATTATCTATGGTCAATATTTTCTTATTATTTTTAATCTATGCGCCAAATTTATTATTTTTGTGCATACATGATGAAGAAAATATAATTTTCAACTCGTTTCCACACCACCCTTGAGGTAAAATTGATCGGTGCGAGGTATCCCCAAGAGGCCTAATTTACGGTTGATATGGGGGTTTATTTAATTCTCAGTCGCTTGAGACGTTGTAAAGTTGACTCGCCTTTCTTGTTATCATCCTTGGCGTCATCTGTTTGGTCTTCATCGTCATTCTCTAACGCAATCTGGTAGAGAATGTTTTTGCAGGAGTCCCGGTACAGTGTAAACACAAAACCCAACATTTCAATCTTGTTTACTACAAGCAGGCCCATAACCCTTCTGGCATCCTTGCGATCCGTGTGGCGACTACTCTTGTGGTTGTTTTTTACCATCCAAGATCCTCTGGAAGTTTATGAACTCCCCGCCAGTTTTGTACTTGACAATAAGTAGGCAATGAATGATGATGATTAAAACGATTTTTGGAGACGGCCTGTACAAAGTTCGATATCGGAGAGAGTCTAACTTACGATGTTCGCTTTATGCACCGTACTGCCTCAACATAAACAGTTTGCCAGCGGAAACAACTTCCGTTAATTTTGCATTAGGGTCGTCAAATATTTGAATCGCGTCTGTTAATGTTGGGTTTTTTTCTAAAGTTTAGAGGAATCGCCCATGTAGTGTCACATCCACTGAAGGCATGCACAAATAATATATTTTTTGCAACAGCATCGCCATATTGCAAACTTTGAGGCAAATAGAACACATCCTACTTGTTCCCTCTCTCCGGCTTGCAGAAATAAATATTCTGAATCTTTCTGGCTTTAGCAGTCAACAACACTAGAAAATCTTCATCTTCTCCAATAGCGAATACTGAGGAAAAAGAGGGAGCACGTTCGATGGCACAATTAATAAATCAGCGTCTTCGGCCGCCTGTTTAACCGTGTAGTTATATTCTTCCAACGTTTTCTGCAGCAATGCTATAAGGCGCCTGTTATTGAAGCTGTGTTGCGACAAAGTAGGAATCAAAGATTCATCGAAAAGTACATCAATGCTGCGGTGTTTCTTCAAGCGGCGATTTCTTACAGCAGATTTCATACAGTTGTCGTTAAAATGCTATGGCGACCACCATGTGTAGGAACAGTAACGGTTCAAACACCAAATTCTGTGCGTAAGGTGAATTTGTTTGTATGAGAAGTCGTTTATTTTACAGCGATTTCAGTTTTTTCTGTGACTCACTTTTTATATATTGTTTTATAATAATAAATTCATGTCCTTTACCGTATTATTTATTTATTGGGAATGTCCAGATAGTGATAACGTCTCCCAATGTCGTTTTTATATTTTTTACACAAAATGCACTAATCAGTTATACAGTTCTTTTTAAAATTACTCTAAAACTCTTGCATTCCAAACTGACTTTTACTCCAATGGCGTTTTTGATTTACCTACACTAGCACGAAGCGAGTGCAAAAATGGCCGTTTCACAAAAAAACACCGATTAGTTCTACGTCGATGGTGGTGTGGAAACAAGTTGAAAATTAAATTGTTTTGTATTATGTCTGCACAAAAATAACAAATTTGGCGCCTAGATCAACAATAATAAGAAAATATTGGCCGTAGATAATGATAATTAAAAAACGCTCATATCGGAGTATGTAGCGGCGCGTTTCAATCTTTTATTATATACCAATACCAAGCCCCAACTTTCACGCACCCTAGAATAGAAAGTATTGGCCGTACACGAAAAATGAAAGAACTCAAAATTGTGCACTATTTTGTTATTTATTTGTTATTTAAATTTTTTTTATAGCACTTACCACACCAGCGTTATTTTCTGAAAAGCGTTTTCACCCCACAGTAAATCAATTACTGATAAATTATAGGAGGAAATATCTACCTTTCATCTTGTATATCATTGCATTTCTAAAATTTGCATAATTTTCTGAATCCAATGATACCACATAAGGCAAAAATCTAGAAAACCTAGAAAAAATTCGCGAAAGCTTTTGATTAGCGGTAGTCGCTAACGTTTCCCAAAACAGTTTTACCTTTTGGAAAGCGTGTCTTCGCATTTCGGAAATATGTGAATCTGAGTGTTCTCCGACAACCAGCAAAATCTGCATGTTAAATTAGTTGTCACACCAATATTGGCAAGATATCCCCAAGTCGACAGTGTCCGGTCTGAAAACATCACAGATCTAGCCGTCTGGTACTAAGAAGAAAGTTCTCCCGGCATCTCAGTCCTCCTTGTTGCCTAGTGCCCTTTGGCTTTAAATAAAAAATCCCTGTTCATATCGTCTCTGTGAAAGAAAAGCAGAATATATCTCCTATTGAGTAAGTAGCACCAGTCTGGTCTCCTGTTAATGAAAAGATGAAGCAAGATCGGCTCCAAAAAATGCTCAATACCTGATGTAAGGCCGGTGCGCATTGCTCACGTGATGTATATACACGCGAGATTTTACACTCTCTCGAGTCTTTTCCTGGTAGAGAATGTTTTCCTGGTAGAGAATGTTTTTGCCACCAGACAACCGCACCATACATACTAATAGGGTAAACGTTCATGCAGTACATCCATCACAGTATTTCAGGCTTGCAACCATCTCTCTGCCAATTCTAGTCCTGCCTGTACTTTGTCACAAAAGATGTTCTCATACTTACCTTGTGCAAATATAATAATGTTGTTAGCGTACCTCTGGCAAGTGATTCTTTTGTTAGACACAAGACTAAGAAAATTGTCGACAAGTAGACTCCGCATTAAGAAGGATGACACTCCGCCTTGAAACATCCCCTGGTGGTATTCACCACAACGGTGGAGTTTCCCAGTGTTGCTTCATCTATTCTGATCCTTAGAAGTTCTACCAACTATTTGACAACAGAGGGGTCAATTTGCCTGGCCTTCATTGCATGTCGCTAATATAAAACTACTCAGCAAACACAATGCAACGGCAAAATTCATATAAGTTATTGGCATAAAGCTACCATTAATGGCAAGGTAAGGTTTGCATGCATGGAGTCATTGAACTTTCTATGATGGTAAAATGATGAATCGAATCTTTACATTTATTATGAAGAGAAAACGATTACATTTTCTGTATTGAACCATCGGTTACAGTAAAGGGTAAAGTTTACTTTCAATGGGCCAACATTAATTAAATACTTAGAAAATACAAAAATACATGAATTACGTAATAATAAGTAAATACAACACAAATGCACAAAAAAAACATTTCTTAAAGTTCTATACAAAACGAGATGAATTTGTATTCAAATGCGCAGGGCTCGAAGAATTGTTTGTTGAAAGATAAGCTGAAAATGTTCGTTCTAAAACACAAAGGTGTTCCGGGCATAAGCATGTAGTATCATTTTTTTGGTTTTCTTGATTGGTTTTTTTTTACAATTTTTAAAAATGAATTAAATTTTTTCTCAAAGCTCGATTTTTTGTAGATTTGCTAACCATATACATTTTAATGTGCAATTTTTAGGTTAAATAAGTGTGATTTAATCTTTGTTTGTGTAAAGATTGACTTTGCTATGGAATTTTTCAACGTATAAGGAGATATTTTGGTGCACTAAACACGATGGTATGGTCCAAATTGAGCTACCGGATACGGAACATGCCGCAAATCGCCGATTTATGGCCATTTTTTGGTTATTTTTGGGTTTTTCGAAGATATAACAAAATCTATGCATTTTCATGAAAATAGCCAAAAGAGCAAAATTGTAGTGCTTATCATCATCTGGTTTAAACTAGATAGCGCTAGCGTTCTTAGAACTCAAAATATGTCCATTTTAATGTGGCGTAAATGGTCATTTACTAGATGGCGCTAGCGATCATGAAACTCAAAATATGACCGTTTTAGAGTCAAAAAAATTATAACTATTTGTCTTTTTTTCATAATAAGACAAAACCTGCGTATTTTTATGCATATAGTCAGAGGAACAAAGTAGTTAAAAATAACAGTAATCTGGTCTAAACTAGACAGCGCTAGCGGTCATGAAACTCAAAATATGGCTGTTTTAGCGTCAAAAAAATAATAACTTTTGGGTTTTTTGACAATAGAACAGAATCTATACATTTTTATAAAAATAGTAGAGATAACAAAGTTATAGTAGGCAGAAATACCCATAATCTGGTTTAAACTAGATAGCGCTAGTAGTCATAGAACTTAAAATATACCGGTTTTACTTATATTTCAATATTTTACAAGTTGCAGTTTCATCTGTTTTTCTGAGATTTCATAATTATGCTTCCTTACCTATTTATGAATGCAGGCCCAAATTAAATACAGCACTTTATTGAGGATCGAAGTAAAGATTGAAAGAATTTAGAAAAAGAATAAAAAATGGCATATTAACAATTGAAGATTCAAAGAAGTAGTTTCAATTTGAGTTTTAAATTTTCTTCTTTATTTAACATAAAACAACTTAAACTAAATCTTAAAAAAATTACGATCTACAAACAATACATGGTAACTTAAAACAAATTTTTTTTATAATTTGATGAAGAGAAGTTCATTTCCTCTTCCGATTTCTTTTTGTTGGAATACTCGTATCAACGCTGCTTTCACTCTCAGTCGTGCAATCAGAAGTGCACGATGTGTCGTCCTCTCTGTCACTAACCCCAAACATGACCGATGATGTTATATGGCCATTGTTAATTTCACTCTTAATATCTTGATCGTCTATATTTTCAGTGACTATTTGTCTTAGATTTTTATCCACATCATCGACGTCAGGAGTACTTTGCTCGGGATCATTTCTATCACTGCTTTTGTCTGTATCAAGCAAACTTACGTTTGGTTCAGGACAGTTTACAACCACATATCGGAGTCTATTATGTAACCAATCTGCTAAAATTAAAGGCTTTTAAATTATTGGTATCTATGGTTACAATTCGAAATTCATAAATCTAATTGGTAGTTTATTTTTAAGATATAATTAACGGAAATGTAGAATACGTTATGTTATATCACTCGATAAGTCATCATTTAATCGATTTTTAAAATTCCTACAATATTATCATTAAAAACTCGGTATTATCTTCGTATTAATTAAACAACCAGCATTTAAAATATTTGTCAATAAAATAGATATTGTGATAGTGCGGAAAGTATTAAACATCCTGCAAGTGCTTTAGGTTCATGAAGGTGAGGCCCGAGAAGATCTAAGGTACACGAACATTTTTACCTTCAAACGATGTTTTAGACGACCGTAAAAATTAAAACATAACTCAAAACAGAAAATAAAAACAAACATGAAAATGTAAGGCAGGGGCAGTTTTCTGACTAACTTGAAGTGTTTGCAATTTATACCTAATTTTTTTTAAATTGTCAAATATATCTTATTTAATTTTTTAAAAACGAGATGAAGAATAGTGGCACCCAATGAAATAATTAGTCCTGCAGCTAGTCAAGAAATAGAATTAAATAAAGTTTGCAACAACAAAGTTGCAAATGGTATTAAATGCTCAATTTGTGAATCATGGTGGCATAATAAGTGCAAAACAAATATAATCTTCTCAACAATCAAAGAAGATAGCAATGAATGGATACGTTACACATGTTCCGAACCAGAAATAGTAACCATGAATCGTGTAGTATACACAGGTATCGTAAATAAGAACAATTTATTAAAACGGGAAAACGAATTACTGAAAAAACTATTATATAAAATTAATTAAAAAGTTCAATTACTGAACGAGAAAATTATTAGCGAATATTAGCGAACGCACAAACCCAATAAATAAAATTCAAATAAATAAACAAGGTAGATAAGGAAGAAGTCTCAAAATTGAAGAAAATGAAATGACAAAATCCCAGCAGAGGGAAGCCTCTATGCTGACAAAACTAAAGTTGGTAACATAGAAAATGTTGGAACTGTGAGAGAAATGACAAAAAAAGTAAACAAAAAACAAAATCAAAGGATAATTCTGTTATTGTTGGAACGGGAAAATCAGGTAAGCTAGCTGTTGCTACTGATAATATAAAACACTGTTTCTTTGTAAGTCGATTGGCAAAAGAATTAAACAAAAGTGATGTGAAATTTTTTTTAAAAGATATAAATGAGGGTGATTATGAAGTTATCAATTCGAATGCATGGCCTAAAGGTATTTTTATAAACCAATTTTTCTTCAAGAAAAATGAAAATAAGTTTTGGCAACAAATGAGAAAAGAAAATATTAAAAAAAAACGGATTTTTGGCCTATCCGAAATCAGTCAACAGCAAACGGTTGTAGTTCACAAATAATAAAAGAAAGCGACGGCTCTAGCGGTAGAACCTAGAGAGAGAAATAAGACAATTTGCCTCGATGTAGCGCACTAAATTCGTGGAGGATCCAGTATTTGTAGTAGTTAGTACAGCAGTGTCCGGCTTAGTCGGTGAGTTGGGAGGTCTTTGTAGAACTATAAAAAATAGACTGCTGCCTAACAAAGCGCCACCTGCTGGGTAATAGAAAGAAATAAAACCGATCAACAGGAGTTTAACAGATTTTACTAAAGGTCTAATACGCTAAAACAAACACAAATCAGAGAGACAAATAGATAATTCAATATAGAAAATAAAACTTAAAGTACTAAGAGAATGTGACAGAAATAGAGAGAGACTGTCGCATATGATTACGTGCGATAGCAACAACAATAATTAAAGCTCGCAATTAATGTGTCAATGTAGAAGGAAGTAGAAAATGTCCGCTCTTCGTTTTCAAAACTTTTCTCAATTTTTATTTCCACCAATCGAAAATTAGCAATATGCCCGGCAAATTCGACTTTCGTCGTAAAGTGCTACTACACACGACACACGTTTTTAAGAAGGCTCTCGACATACGTTTTACTTTTGCAAATAAATCCGTAACAGATTGACCTTAGTTCATCAAAATGTCCAATCGATTGGTAATAGTGTAAACAGATTAAACTACCTATTTCAAGTACATGAATGTAATATATATTTTTTCGACGCCGTACTTAGAAAATGGACGTTTCTTCTCTACAAATAGTGAGAAAAATTCGTTTTTCCTCACTAGCGAGGAAAATTATGTAGTGTGTTACAAAAATGCCTCTAAAAAAATGTAAGAATGTGTTATTAGAACTATATGCGCCTAGTACTTAGTTAAACAATTTAATTTAGTATTCAATCAGGTTTGTTTAATTTAATATCTTATATTTCTACTCTTAAAAATTGCTACTCTACATTTATTGGTTAGATTTACGCGGCTGCGCTATGACAGATTGAGACCATACCAATACTACAGAACACTGTAGCGTGACTATTAGGACTTCCCTATTAAATATTACTTCTTTCATTAGGTTGTTTTTTTTGGGAAATGTCGTAGAAAAAATGTTGTGTCTAACACATGAGGAAAGCCTTTTTCCGCTCTCACTCTAATGCCTCACTCGCTACGCTCGTTAGGAAACTCGAGCACGAGTGGAAAAAAGAATCGCTTTCCTCACTTGTTGGACAAATAACTATTGTATCACTGAGCATTGAAAATCTAATGAACAATTGTGTACTTATGTTTTAGATAATTTTAACTTATTTTCAAGTTATTGCAGACCTGAAGGCACATATCGAGGTTCAGCTATTTATTTTAAATCAGATTTAAAAATTAAAACTAGAGAAGATATAAATGAATTCCCTCAGGAAAGGGCATTTAAATTTTTTTGAGATATCCCAGAAATTACAAGAGATATTAAACTGATATTTGGTACACGTAAATATCTAACTAAGTACAGTTAATGAGGAGAGTTTGAGATTCAGCATTTAATTCGAAAAATAAAATCATACTTAGTATTTTTCTATTCGGCACCCCGTTTTTGAGATATTTGCATTAGCATAAACGACAACACAAATGTTAATGCAAATGTCAAAAGTTGAAATAGATGGTAACTCTTTTGAGATTGCTAATACACTTTGTTATAGTGTCACCAAATCTCCAAAAAAGTTTACCGGATGTGAGTTTTTCAACATAAATTATAGCAAATCCAAAATCAATGTTCCTAGAACCTATTTCTATAAATGAGGTTTTGAATATCGTCAACAATTTGAAATCAAAAAGTACAGTAGTTATAAAATCTTATTTTTTGATCAGTAACTAAGGTAAAAGCACCATATTTCGCCGTATTTAGGGGATTTTTGTGTTTGAGTTCCAATATTAGAAAGATAAATCTAGTTATAACATATCTGAAATTTGTAAACTGTGAACTGATATATCCTGAATTATAGGAATTTTATTTTCACAGGATAAAATGTATTTTTTAAATTTTTTTATATATATATTTTTAATATCAAAATACCCTAATTCCGACGGATATTTTTAGGTTGATCCTAATAACGACATAAGAAATCCTCAATTCCGACTTATTTTTTTTCATTGTATTTTTTTTCATGATTGTATTAATATACAAAAAAAACATGGAAAAAAAATGCAGAACAAAATATAAAATGTATTAAACTAATAAGGATATTAACAAAATTCAAAAATAAACCTATAATAATAAAAAAACATAAATTTGTATTAACATCTTATAAGTATAACATTGGCAATATTGAAAATTTGTACTTAATTCATTGAAAAGAATATTGCACATTTAGTTCGTATCTTTTATTTCAGGAACCGAATAATATCCCCTTTGTTTATAAGGCGAGGAGCGCTTATACCACAAACAATTTCATCTTTATCATACCAGATGATATCGTCAATACTTGGCCATCTCCAGTAGAACCCAATTCGTTCCATGGCTTTAATAAAATAATTGGTTCCATCTCTGTCAGTAACTTGACCGGGAAAGTGTTTATTTTCATTTACAAAATTCAGGTAATCATCTGGTATCAACCGTTATCTTTTTTGCACTCACTTTCCACTCACAATTTGCATCTTCTGAATCCATTGCCCATACATTTTCTGATTTTTCTTCCACTCCGGCCGCCACATTCTCATGTTCTTTACCAGTATTTGTTTTTCCTGCTTCCGGTTGTTCTTCGTCTTTTGTTTCATTGTCTACTTCTTTTGTTTTTTTTTGTTTAATTTCTTAGGGATTGTCGTTCTCTTTTCGTGCTTCTTGTCTAAAGGTTTCTTAAGTTTCTCTTTCTTTTTTTCCTCTTTTCCAATTTTTTCGCTTCCAGTCGCTTTTGATACTCTACAAATTCGTCAGCTATGGCAACAATCGGTGTTATTTTTTTGGTTACTCATTATTTTGCATTTTCTTTTGGTTTCTTGGGAAAATAAAAGGCATTTCTAAATGGTGTAGCAAACTTGGGCGGTGTTTTGAAATAGGAAGTTGATTGACTGCTACATTGTTCTGGAGATACTTCAGAAAGTGGTGGGTTGACAAAATTAAATTTTACGGAAGTCGTCGTCGTTTGAGTGGAATGTGTAATAAAACTCTTATTTAAGGCAATATTTTCTTTATCATTGACTGTAGCGTTGTTAACATCGAGTTTAACAGACGATGGTTGACTGAGAGGTGTAGAAAAATTATTGTCGTTAATTAAATAGGTAGGATGTGTAATTGATTCCAAGTAATCTATTTTAGAATTTGAATTTTATTTGTGGAATTGTCATCTACTACGACATAGTTGTGAAGAAGAAGCTTCTAAGGTTGTTTCACTTATTTGGTTAGTTGGTGGCTCTCTTTTGTTTATATTATTAATTTAAACGTGCTCATTATTTTCTAATTGTAAAATTCATTTTCACCACTAACATCTAGTTCTAAAAAGCCGTCTTGTCCAACGCTAAATAGACCAAAATCTTCATAATCGTTGATGTTGTTAATTAGTGTTGAATCACCTAATTGATGTAATAAGGTATCTCCATTATCATGAAGAGGCTCTTCAAGATCTTGGGCAGTATGTTGTTCAGTTTCACTTAATGGAGAATTTGATAAAAGCTGGTCATTTATTTGTTCTTCAGGATAAAATGATTTCCAAAACTCAAAAAGTTTGGAATATGATAAATTCCCTGACTAACCAGAATTAAAAGATTGTTTAAACTGGCGTAATATTTCAAGCGATAATCTGCTTTCAAACTGTTTTCTAAAATCTGATCCTGGTTTTAGTGCTGCGATTTCGGAAGAGACCTGTAGAGATGTGGTCTGTGTCGCTGAATCTTTTTTTGGCATCCTTGACTTATATGGAAATACCACCATCGGCGGGGCTACTTGACCGTTTGCAGAAATGTTGGTAAAACTGTGAGGCATTCTTTACCGTCATTTATGACCCTGTTGTAAACAGTTTTGGAACCTTTTTTCACCAGCACTTGTTTTTCTGTAGGACTTAAAAAAAAATTCAGTTTCGCCATAGTTATACATTCTGCTGGGGTTTCCCAAAACTTCCGTTATTCCTTTTTTTACAAAATATTCATACACCTTCACAAACCAATTCCTAATGGACTCCTCAGTTACTCCAGCTCGGCTTGAAGTTAGGTTTTGTGATACTCGACAAGACACATCTTTGTTTTGTTTTAAAAATGTCTGGTACTAATGCTTTCCAGGTACACCATCCTTAAAAGGATTGGAACGATTTAAGTTTTTATCAATGTGGCTACCGCGTCAATTAGTTGAACTTTAGTCACTGGAAAACCAGCATCTCCTAAAACGTAAATCCAATCAACTATTAGTTTTTCTTCTTCAGCTGTTACGATAGGTGCCTTTCCACTTGTCTTGAAAATATCTTTTTGCTTTTTCTTGTCCTTTAATGTGGTCTGGGGTATTCGGTAAATTTGGGATGCTTTATAAACCGACATATTATCTTGATTTGTTTCTTCAAGGGCTTGTGCAACTGATGCTTTTGAATACTTTAGATTTTATTTTTTATTTTTAGCTTTTTTTATTGGTGTAGGTGCCATTTTGCTGAAAATAAAAAAAAAATATCAGCAAAGGCAATAAAAAAAACATCTTATTACGATTACGACGTATTACGACGACATTGGATCTGGTAACAAAAAAAAGGACCATTATTTCGACGTAGTTTTTTAAAATGCTTATCAAATTTTTGTATCAATATTTTGAAAGAAAGGAAATTAAAATTAAATTTTAAATACAATTATTACCAAAAACTAAATATCTTTTCACATTAGAAGAAGTATTATTTTGTTTACTTAAAAAAAGTAAAGGTTATTGTGCGTGTTCCTATTAGTAAGAAAAAGAATTTCTAAATTAAGTTTCTAGTGAGAAATCTATACAACGCATTTTGCTTTTTCATATATTAAAGCATGTTCTACAGTCCACAAATACTTTTCTTTTTATTACAGATTATATAGATTTTAAAATATGATTTAAGTACAATTGAACAAAAACCCTTATTTCGGCGTATTAAGGCGACATTAGCTCTCGTAACAAAAAACAGACCTTATTCTGACGTATTATTTTAAAAGGCCTATCAGTTTTTTTTTGTGTCCACATTTTAAACTATAAGAAATAAAAATAAAATTATTAATATACTTTTTTCCTAAACTAAGAATCTTATCACTTGAGAAGTTTTTTTTATAAATTTAATACAAAACTAAAATTGTTGAGTGTTCCTATTAGTAACAAAAAATATTATGATGTCATAATTATACCGTATGATTTAATTTTTCTGGATAAAATCAAAAAACTGGTATTGCAGTGTAAAAAAATTTTTTTTTGGCAATAACTGTATAACGAGCAAAGATATCGAGTTGCGGTTTTCTGATTTTTTTTTGCGAATTTAATCTACTTTCCAATTATGATGTCATAATTATACCATTTGATTTAATTTTTCTGATTAAAATAAAAAAACTGGTATTATTACAAATTTCGCCCTCTACCAATTTTATTATGAACTATCGCGTACCAATGAATACGACAGTTAAAAGTACTTTTAAACAAGCCTACGTTTACTAAAATCAGATAAGTCGTTTAAAAATAACTGCGATTTAAATGATTACACTTTCAATAGCTTCCCACACTCTTATTAAGGCCAATACGCCAATGAGCCTTAGACCAAAATGATGAAAAACTGGCTAAGCTTTCTAACGATGTTACCAAAGGTATGCAATAATGTGGGAATTTTCGGAAAAATTTAGAATTTTATTTTTAAATTTTCAATTGCGCCCCTTTGCAATGAATTACGGAACTTAAAAATAATTTCCAGGATTTTCTCGTGGCCACTTTTATAATACATTTTTTTCCCTACTTTTTATGTCTACTAGTTTCTGAGATATGGCCGGTGGCCAGCCTTAATGAAACACCCTGTATAAATAAAGTTAAATCCGACGCCTAGATTTCTCACTAGAAACCTAAGTATTTTATGCTAAAAGAATAAGTGCCAAAGTATTTTTTGTTACTAATAGGAACACTCAACAATTTTTAGTTTTGTATTAAATTTATAAAAAAACCTTCTCAAGTGATAAGATTCTTAGCTATGTCGTAATACATGTTATTTCAATATTTAACGTTACGTTTCGCAATTATATTAATTGCTTTGTCAAACGGAAATGAACTTTTTACATTTACATCCTTCAAAAAAATTATAAAGGTTAAAAATAGGTGTGGTGAATTTCATGTTTCGTTTGTATTTCAATTCCTAAGTTCAACCTAGGTGATAATTGTCAAGCACAGTTTCGATCATTTCGTTTCATTACATTTGTGATGATTTTTAACAGTTTCATTTTAATCGAAACTGTAGTGATTATTTTGTTTCAATATTGTTTCGATTCCTAAATTTCGGTTTTGTTCAAATCAAATCAATTGGAGGAGAAGCAATGGATAAATTAGAAGGAAAAAATGCCGTAGGAGTTTATATGGGAAATACAGTATGCAGAAAGGGAAGGGAAAAGGGAAAGGGCGAAAGGAGGAATAATAGTGAGGGTAAGAAAAGAATGGGAAAAAGAAGAAGAAAAAAAGATAGAATAAAAGAAATGGTGAAAACAACAATAAAGACAGAAAACGGAGAGAAATTTGTCATCATGGCGATCTATGGGAACGAAATGGATAAGACTAAAAAGATCACACAATAAAGGAAGGGGAAGAAAAAAAATATTGGGGGGAAATTTCAATGCAAGAATAGGAGAAGAGGAAGAATTAATAATACACGGAAAAGTAAGAACCAGAAGATCAATGGACAAAAAATAAACAGGCAAGGAAGAAAACTACTAGAGTTATGTGAGGACAGAGGCTGGACAATAATGATCAGAAATATTAAAGAAGGTGGAAAAGGTGAATATACATATATAAGCGAAAGGAGACAATCAGTTATAGATTATGTAATAATAAACGAAAAAAGCAAAGAGTACATAGAAACACTAAAAATAAGGGATGAAATGGAATCAGACCACCATCCGCTAGAAGTGAGCATGTGGGGAGAGGAAGAAGAAGAGGAAGAAGAAGGGGTAGAAGGAAAATGTGGAGAAATTAAAATTTGGACAAAGAAAGTATAAAGATGTATAAAGAGAGAATGGAGGAGGGATCGGAAATGGAAGGGAAAGTGAAGGACGAGATGGGGAGGATTATAACAAAAATGGAGCAGTCCACAATAAAAAAAAAGTATAGAGTAGAAAAAAAAAGAAGTAGGGAAAGGAAAAGTTTGGTGGAATTGGGAATGTGAGATCGGGAAAATAGAGCTGAGGAAAGGAAGAAGGAAATGGAGAAAGGACAGAATAGAAATAAAGGATTTCAAAATATTAAACCTAATTTTAAAGAAATATGTACAAGAACAAAGAGGAATATAAAAGCCAGATGGAGAAGTGGATAGGAGAAATAAAAAATGAAAGACAAGTATGGGAGTTTGTAAACAAAAGGAGGAAAAAGAAAAGCAAGGAAGCTAGAATAGAAGTAGAGAAATGGAAAGAACATTGTATGAAAATCTTAGGAGGAAAGAAAGAAGTACAGAAAAAAAAGAGTATGGGAATAGAAAAGCAAGAAACAGAGAGGGGGAATAGACAAAGAGGAAATGGGAAAAGAGGAAAAAATTAAGAAAATTTTTTGAAAGAATATGGACAGGAGAGCGAATTCCTAAAAAGTGGAAGGAAGCAATCATATGTCTAGTATACAAAGGAGGAAGCAGGACAAATGTGAAAAACTACAGAGGGGTAAGCATAATGAACATAGGGTATAAAATATATGCAGAAATAATAAGAGAAAGGTTAGAGAAGGAATTAGAGGAAAAGAGATTAATACTGGACTGGCAAAATGGTTTCAGAAAAGGGAGAGGGACGATAGATAATATTTTTATTTTAAAGAACATATTTAACAGAGAGATAGGAATAAAAAAAGGGAAGAGTATGGGGTTTGTTTATGGACATAAAGGATGCATTCCATAACGTGGACAGAAAAACACTATGAAAAAAATGAGGAAATGGGGATAAAAAACAACATAAAAGACGCAATAGAGGAGGTTTACAAGGAGATCAAAAGTGGGAAAAAGGTTAGGAGGTGAATTTTGGACGGAGAAGGGACTAAAGCAGGGATGCCCGTTAAGTCCGTGTCTGTTCGAAATCTATTTAAGCGATTTAGAAGAGGAATTGGAAAAACATCAGGCGGGAGGGATCGTAATTGGAAGGAAAAAAGTATGAGTGTTAGCATATGCCGACGATATTGTCGCCTTAGCGAAAAACGAAGAATAGATAAAAAGATGATCAAAGTAACAAAAAGGTTCTTAGAAAAAGAAAACTTCAAGTGAATGTACCGAAAACAAAAATAATAGAACTTAAAAAGAGAAAAGGAAGACAAAGGGAGATGAAATAGTGGTGGGGAGAGAAAGAGATTGAAAGTGTGGACAAATACAGATATTTAGGGTATGTGATAAGATACGACAACAAGGATGGAGACCAAATAAGAGAACTCAGACAGAAGGGAAATAGAATAGTAGGAGAAGCATGGGGGCTAGGAAAAAGAACTTTCTGAAAAATATAGAGAAAAAAAGATGGGTTTTTGAGAGATTAGTAAAAGCGTTATGATGTATGGAGCAAAGATTTGGGGATGGGAGGAATGGGAGGAACTAGAGAAGAATTAGGAAAAATATTGGAAGTGGACATTGGGACTGGAAAAGGAGACACCAGGATATATTGTGGAAGAAGAAATAAAACTAGAAAAAATAAGAATACAAACAGGAAATAGAGCGATGAAGTATGAAGAAGGGATAGAAAACAGGAAGGAAAAAGAGATACTATATGAATGTTGGAAAGAGGTAGGAAGGCAGAAAATTATACATGGGCAGGAAATAATAAGACGGGATAAGGATACACAAGAACAGAAAAGAAGAACAAAAATAGAAGAAGGGGAATATAATGGAAAATACAAAGAAATAATCGCTGAAGAAATACCGAAGTACTTGACATCGGAAAAGGGTTAGAAGAGGTTTAGGACAGGAAACAAAGAACAGGAAAACAAATACTGGAAGAGAGATAAAGAGAGGGTATGTAGATTGTGTGGGGAAGAGTGGGAGAAAATCAAACATATGAAGGAAAAATGTGAAGAGCTGAGACCAGAGGAAATGGATTGGAAGAGGTTATTGGGGTAAAAGGGAGAAGGGATACAATGGATAAAGAAGGTAGTGAAAAGAAAGAAAAGGATGGAACGGGAAGAAAGGAAAATAATGAAACAATAAAAAGAGCGAAATAAGGGGGAACAGTTGGATAGGTTTAAGGAATTGTATTCAAATATAGAAAACGAATCCTTTGTTTAATTAGATAAGAACAATAAAATTTGATTTGATTCGGTTTTGTTTCGTTGCATCGCTGATATTTGTAACCGGTCCTTTTTAAATGAATCTGTAGTGTTTATGTTGTTTTAGTTTTGTTTTGATCGTTTATTAATAAAAATACTTCGGTTTAATTACTATGATTTACTTTCGAATCAGAATATTTGATTATGTTTCAAAACATATTCAGTTTACATTTACTACACACAAAGAAACAAACTATAGAATTATACGATAATTGTAACTTACGGATAACAAATAAAATAACAATCACGTTATCTTCCCCTCTGCTTCCATGCTAAAAAACTTCTTTCCCACGGAGAACAAAGTAAGCTATCATAGTAGTAATAAGAATACAACCCCAACTTAAAACAAAGATATAAATGTAAATATATTTTTACTACTTACCAATTTTGCAATTTGGTCTTGCTGCATGTTCGTCATCACGAATTACAGTATTTTTTGTTTAACATTTATAGATTTTTGCTCATGACACGATTAAAATGATTATCATTACTTACTCTGTATTTATTATCATACTAGTGCATGATTTAATTTCTTCTTTTCAGTTAAGTAATAAACTGTTCGATGCCTTAAACTTCAAAACACCTCTTTTCGTGTTTGGAGTATTTATGTCGCCAATAAAATAAAAATAGAATTTTTGAAAGAGGCAAATGAAATGTTTTGTTTTTTCATAAATAGAATTAAATACATAAGTAAGTTAACACAAAAACCCTAAAAAGTTTTTAAAGAACCCAAATAACTTTAATTTTTAAAATATAGTTAAAACTATGTACCTACATAGAGCTGAAACAAGAAAGAAACTGTTTTTAAAAAACAAAACACTTTGAATTTTTGTGATTGGAAACAGAATTAAATCTATAAAACTGAAACAAAATCAAACCGCAAAGAACTGTTTTTGAAGAAGCAATGCATTTTCGATTTTTGTAAGTCAAAACAGTATTAAATACAAAATATTGAAACAAAGCAAACCGTATAAAACCGTGTTTGCAGAAACAAAACTGTTTCGATTTTTGTAAATTGAATCAGAATTAAATTTAAGAAATTGAAACAAAAACAAACTGTATAGAACTGATTTTGAAGAAACGAAACTGTTTGTAAATTCAAACTAAACTAAATATACAAAATTAAAACAAAAACAAATCGTAAAAAACTGTTTTTAAAGAATCAAAACAGTTTTGATTTCCAACAGCCAAAACAGAATTGAAAGCGTATGGTTACTACAAAACCAAAAGAAAAGAAACAATCACACAAAATTTGAAACATTTTCAAAACTTTTCTGGTTATATTAAACGTTACCTTTTTTCATTTATGTTACTGTAACAGTTTCAATCGGTGTTTAGTGGGTAGGTAAGTTTTATATCTACAGCCTGTCCTTTTCAAATCTTGTCATTACATAAAAATAATCAGTAATACACCCATTCATTCATGTTAAAACGATCATAACCTGATTCGTAATAATTTTTTTGATAATTTGAAAACGACAAGTTCTCGATAATTGTGTAATTATTACCATATCAAATTTGAAGTCTCTACTTAGTACTATAACACTATTTTGACTAGAAAAAATGCATTGATTTGGCATATACAAAAAAGTGTAAAACCACCTTGTTTAAAAATTTAAAGAAATAATTTAACGTAGGTAAATTCAAAATTAGCATATGTGAAAAGCAACAACCTTAGCATTAAAATGGTGACGCCTTCTCTGTTGTGTTCAATTAAATTACAGAAAAACATCTATTTTCGGCCACCTCTTAAAAACAACCACCTCTAAAGTTTTTTTTTGGCCAAGTTTTTAAGTCAAAAACCAATTATACGAAAATATCCATATTAATGACCCTCCTAGTAGCGACCACCTCTCGATAACGGCAACGGCCACTTATTTGTAAACTAAAAAAAATACATGTAATTCTACCTCCCATTTCCGGCCATTATTAAGTAAGGTCATTAACAGCTTAGCATTCAAGTGCAAAATATATAATTGTTTCGTTGTGTGGGGCTTAAGTAATTACCAGTATTTAAGAACGGATTTAAAGAATTTGTTCGATTTACAATAGACAGTCATTACAGAGAGAGGGCAATTAAAAGGCTCATTAAGCTCACCCCAAAAATCGTATTTTGCGTGTAGTGTAGTGGTAAAATTGCTGCAAAACAAAGATTGACAATTTTATTTTGTACAAATATGGAAGGTGATAAGGAAAATTCGTTAATCATTGGAAAAAGTAAACACCTAAGATGCTTTAAAGGCTCTCATATCAACAAATTGCCCTTAGAATGGGTATCTAATAAAAAAGCTTGAATGACGGTAGGGATTATGACTTTCTGGCTAAAAAATTTTGATGAAAAAATGAAAAAAGAATATAGAAAGGTCTTATTATTTCTAGATGATGCCACGTTTCATCCCAAAGTGACCCTTGAAAATGTGAACATTGTTTTTCTACCCCCAAACACCACATCTCATCACCAGCCACTGGATCTAGGAATTATCCAAAACTTTAAGAAGTTTTTAATCAAAAGGCTGCTAATATTCAAAAGTCATTTTGAAGATGCGGAAAAAAGTATCAATTTAACCAGCGCTTTAGTTTAGATATCAGTAGCCTGGAGAAAAGTTTCGCCGATTACAATTACTAAATCTTTTGCGAAAGCAGGATTCTCAGAAAAGGTCCTGCAAGAATATTTCAATAAAGAAGACAAAATTCCACTAGCTAAGCTTTTTCCTGTATTACTAGAAGGTAATCAACGTGTAAGCCTTGAAAATTGTGCATCTATTAATTGTGATATTTTGACCGAAAGCCCGAATTTAAGTATTCAAGATATAATCAGTGAATTAGACTATAGTGAAGGCTGTGATTCGAACAATGAAAGTGATGCAAAAGAATCCGAAGTTTTTACGTCAAACATTAAAGATATGGGTGAAGTGTGTGAAAAACTAAGGGATGTGCAAACTTTTCTATTTTCTAATGTTAAGAGTGAGCCAGCGGTAAAAGTATCAAAATGTGAATCTTCTGTTTTACAAACTAAACTTAAAATTTAAAACAAACCTCAATACAAAAATATTTCACAAAAAATGTAATTTAGTGGTATGTTTATGTATGTAATTAATTATTGTAATAGGTACAACGAGCAATTAGAAAATAGGTACATTATATGTAAATTTATGTATTATGTATTCAATATAAATAACTGTTCCATTATTATGTCGACTAATTATTGAATATTGCATCAGCACATTTATAGTTATTTTTTAATGCAGATATACAGGGTGTTTCAGAATAAGATGCTGATCCTTAAGGGTGTCAATCCTTACGCGATTTTAAGAAGAAAAGCCTCTTAACTTTTGATCTACAAAGTGTTCAAGTTTTAAGGAAAAAAAACGTTTTTTTATCATAACTTTAATATCTTTATAGATATTTTAATAAAATTTGGCATATGCCTTCTAAGCAACAACAACTATTTTTTGATTTAAAAATTTTAAATTTTTTTATTCAGTGGCGTCCGTACAGGATGAGGACTAGATATTTTTAGAGAAATATCATGTATCATACTTTTTCTTAAAATAGAATTATTTTTAAAATCCCCATTCATTTAAGGTAAATTTGATTTCTTGTTTTTCCGTCCGGCAAGCGGATTTCGCGTAAAAAAAGATTTGGCAAATAATTATTGCTTATTTAATACATAATAATTTTAACATTAAAATAAAAGAACTAACATTAAATAACCTAAAAAAAAAATAATTTAGATTAGCTGTTGAAATTGGCCACCACCTGCAAGTATGTATGCTTCAGCTCTTTTCCTCATTGAGTCTAGTACTGTTTGAAAAATTTTTTTCTTAAAACTTGAACACCTTGTAGATCAAAAGTTAAGAGGTTTAGGACATATGTTTATTTGAACTTTTCTTCTTAAAATCGCGTAAGGATTGACACCCTTAAGGATCAGCATCTTTTTCTGAAACACCTTGTATAGTACCCTATATCTAACCGTATTATGTTCCATACATAAAAGATTTTAATAAACAATGCATAGAAATTAATTTCTTTTTCCTCCCAATAACGGCTACCTCCATATACCGGTCAGTTATACAGCAAATTTTAGTGACCGCTATTTAGAGGTCTTACTGTGTTATGTATGGTTCAACATTTCATTTGAAGTTTTATTATTTTTCTTACACAATAATACTATACTTACGTATTTGCAGAAACCTGATAATTTATGACAATTAAGTTATTTATATTAATAATATTCCTGAATTTTGTGATTATACTGTTTTATCATTGTTTGTTTAAAAATACATCGAATGTCTCAATATATTACGAAACAATAGCATAAAAGGCCGGCAACCTACCGATAAATATTGTGACAATGACAAAGCATTTTAAAATAAGAAGTTTATTTTTTTTATTTATTTATTTCAATCAATATCGTCAATATCATTTCGTTTACATAAAAAATAAGTAGAAAGCAATGCAATAGATTTTTTGTTACCAATATGCCAAAATAAAATAAATGAGTCGGAAAGAATGTTTCTGTGGTTTTACAATTACTTTAATGTTAGCTTTCTGTTAACTTGTAAAATGCAAAAGCAGACGCGGCGTAATAGGTTTCAGTCATTACAACAGAAATTTAAAAATGTAAAAAAAATGTATACTCTAAATTCCTCGATTCTTCAGTTTTAAACAAAGTTTTAATGAAACCGTTGTATAAACTATTTGCCATTTATCATACGAGGTTTATTTCGTTTTTCTGGTTAAAAGTAATTTATACGAGAATGTGTGTTTTAAGCGTTAACGTTTATTGTAAATTAGATGTAACATAATATTTACAGAAATTGATTACTTTATTTTTCGATTGTACATGTAACTATATTTTTATTCAAAAAATGTAATTTACGAGGATCGGTGTATAGTATACAGGGCTTCCCATTACTCAGACCACGGTTTCTAGTTCCTTTGTATAAACGCTGTACTTATTTGTATTGAAAAGCTGGATATTGTAGTTTTCTTTGTTTATACAAATTGTTTAGTTTTCTTACTAGGTAGCATAAACATACACTTTTTTAAATAGCAATCCATAAACCGATTAATTTTTTTTTTTACTTTTTTAAATTGATTGCGGCGTTGTAATTTTACAGCAATTTCTTTAAAAAATCAGCATCAGAAAGAAATAGTCACACAACTGAGACAAAGTCTGGATGGTCTACGTAAACATTATAGTGGTCGAATGATATCCGTTCAATATCAGCAGCAATCAGGATCTGGCCGTTTGGCCAATGTATGACAATGGAAATCCTACAAACGATGAAATGCTTAAATTATAGCCAAACCTAAACGAAGTGGACGATCAGGTGGGCTATTTCACCATAACAACATCAATTCAAAAACAAGAATCAAGACTGAAAAGAGAACGCCACACTTTAAAACTGCAATGCGAAAAAGTTTCTTCGGTACTCGCTCGAAGAAAGAAATGTCCAATAATTTAACTCTCTACATTTCCGGTAATCTGAACCCCGAATATTTTATTAGAATCGCAGAATGTGCATGCTTAGGATCTAGGACACAGATTAATATTCTATATGTGGCAGCTAAAAAAAACAGTTAAAACTACTAAACGCAGAGAAAGACAGACTTATGCTCTAGTCGTTGACGTTGAAAACAACAGTTACACAGATGTACTACAAAAGGTCAAAAGTCCAATAAATCCATTGTAGGCATGCGTATCACAACAGATGGAAATCTTTTAATAGTCACCCAAAAAGATGACGTTGAGATAGACTAACAGAAACATCGACTTAGTAACGAAAATTAAAAACACATCTATTAAAGATAATATAGATACTGTCCATATAACGTAACTTCTAAAGATGGTGTTTTATCGTCCATCGTAGACATATTGAGCAACTTTCAAAATAAATACAATAAAACCACACCCAAACTGTAACAGTTATGCTAAAAAAAACCAAGTGCAGAATAGAGAAAGGGGTTAACATCCAGCAACCGCTGTTGGAGCTTTGTACACAGCAAAGAAGACTGCGATAGTCCTGACAGATCCAACATTTGTTTGAATTGTGGACAGAAAGGTCACGACATAAGAATTTGCAAAACTGTGTGTCATACGTTATCTGCAAGGAAGAATTTATAGAGGCAGACTTAAATTACATCAAGACAAAAATAGTGTTTTCATAGAAGAGCAACAACTAGAAGTCAAGGAAGAACAATATACGCAATTGAACCTTCGACAAATTAATCTCGGAAAGTCAAAAGACGCCACTAGCCTTTTGGATCAAAGTACTGCTGATTAAGGGTTGGACATCGTCCTAATACAAAAACCACACCAACCTATTTCATCTAAGCAAAATAATTTGTACATGGATGCATCCGACAAAATTTCATCTGCTGTACTGTAAACTTAATCAATTTCTGTTTATGTTATATTCCTCCGGGCTACCCTGTTGAAGAGATAAAGTGAATTCTACATGACTGAAGACATAAGACATTAAAAAACAAAAACAACTACCCTTGCATTATCACTGGAGACTTTAATGCAAAAACTGCCCAATGGGAATCTCCAAAGAGGAGCATTGATTGTTGAATGATCTCTCTCCAACGACCTTATTACGTTAAACTTTGGGGAAATACCGACATTTTCGAACAAAAGTGATAGTTCATACATCAACAGTACTTTTTATACACAGTCTTTCGCTCACAATATAAAAAACTCAGAAGTCTGCCTGCAAGAAAACTTGACCCAACATCGTAAGCTTAATTTTGATATCAGCAACTTTTTAGATACAACACAAACCACAAACAAGAACAAGACAGCAACCAGATTCATATTTGACCTGGTAGCCATGGCAAATATTATCAAAAATTAATCGAGACAAAATCCAGGTCATGATTATAAAAATCTTATTTACATAATCCATAAGTTTTGCATACATTTTTTAAACTTAAAAAATAGAGTGATCCAATAAGAAGAAGTCACCGATATACTGGTAGAACCACAAAATCGCTACTCTTATAAGCTTATATTATTGCTGCAAAGTTATTTCCCAAAAATAGTAAGCAAGTAAGCAACATTAAGAATAAAAATAAAGCTGTCTATTTTTTAAAATCATGGAACCGCCGGAGAGAAAGATTGTTCAGTGGTGTAAGGCTTTTCCATGGCAACGCTTTCCTCATATATCACATGACCATCTTCTAAGAGTACCATTTAAGTTCTCCAGACATTCATGTTATTTTAAAGTCGCATGTTTTGCTCTTGTAACTTTCTAACGAGAAACCATAACTTTGCACATGCCCTTTAAATCAAATTTGCTTTTTGGCTCATTTTTCGAATACAGTATTGCCCGAAATAAAAAGTACCGAAATTAAGTCGACGATGTTTTAATGCGCGCGCCGTCATACCCAAGTTAGATAATGTACACCTGCCAAGTAAACCTTAAACAATTAATTTAGTCTGGTCTGGCCATGTGAATCGTGGCACAAATCGATTTCTAGGTTTTTCCAAACCCTGTGTAGTTCAAGAAGTTAGAACAATTTGGGAAGCAGATGCAAAGACACTTCGTACAGCTGCATTGGCATTATTTTATTCTACAGCAGAATATTGTGCTCCTGTCTGGTTGAATAGCTATCCTACAAAAAAAGTAGATGCCCAGTTGAATTGCACTATGCTTATAATTAGTGGAACCATTAAATCTACTTCTCTCAATTTACGAGGATCGGTGTATAGTATACAGGGTTTCCCATTACTCCGGCCGCGGTTTCTAGTTCCTTTGTATAAACGCTGTACTTATTTGTATTGAAAAGCTGGATATTGTAGTTTTCTTTGTTTTATACAAAGTGTTTAGTTTTCGCTAAGCAGCATAAACTTACACTTTTTTAAATAGCAATCCATAATTTTGTTATTCTGTTCGATGGAGGCATAATCCAGATAATTTTTCTTTTTAATTTTTAAATTGATTGCGACGTTGTAATTTTTAGAGCAATTTCTTTAAAAAATCAGCATCAGAAAGAAATAGTCACACAACTGAGACAGAGTCTGGATGGTCTACGTAAACATTATAGTGGTTGAATGATATCCGTTCAATATCAGCAGCAATCAGGATCTGGCCGTTTGGCCAATGTATGACAATGGAAATCCTACAAACGATGAAATGCTTAAATTATAGCCAAACCTAAACGAAGTGGACGATCAGGTGGGCTATTTCACCATAACAACATCAATTCAAAAACAAGAATCAAGACTGAAAAGAGAACGCCACACTTTAAAACTGCAATGCGAAAAAAGTTTCTTCGGTACTCGCTCGAAGAAAGAAATGTCCAATAATTTAACTCTCTACATTTCCGGTAATCTGAACCCCGAATGTTTTATTAGAATCGCAGAATATGCATGCTTAGGATCTAGGTCACAGATTAATATTCTATATGTGGCGGTTAAAAAAAAACAGTTAAAACTACTAAACGCAGAGAAAGACAGACGTATGCTCTAGTCGTTGACGTTGAAAACAACAGTTACACAGATGTACTACAAAAGGTCAAAAGTCCAATAAATCCATTGTAGGCATGCGTATCACAACAGACGGAAATCTTTTAATAGTCACCCAAAAAGATGACGTTAAGATAGACTAACAGAAACATCGACTTAGTAACGAAAATTAAAAACACATCTATTAAAGATAATATAGATACTGTCCATATAACGTAACTTCTAAAGATGGTGTTTTATCGTCCATCGTAGACATATTGTTCAACTTTTAAAATAAATACCATAAAATCACACCCAAACCGTAACAGTTATGCTAAAAAAAACAAGTGCAGAGTAGAGAGAGGGATTAACATCCAGCAACTGCTGTTGGAGCTTTGTACACAGCAAAGAAGACTGCGATAGTCCTGACAGATCCAACATTTGTTTGAATTGTGGACAGAAAGGTCACGACATAAGAATTTGCAAAACTGTATCATACGTTATCTGCAAGGAAGAAAGTCACAACTATAAAGCGTAAAGATTTCACCTGAACAAAACTAGACAAAAAGAACGTGACAAAATTTATAGAGGCAGACTTAAATTACATCAAGACAAAAATAATGTTTTTATAGAAGAGCAACAACTAGAAGTCAAGGAAGAACAATATACGCAATTGAACATTCGACAAATTAATCTCGGAAAGTCAAAAGACACCACTAGCCTTTTGGATTAAAGTACTGCTGATTAAGGGTTCGACATCGTCCTAATACAAAAACCAAACCAACGTATTTCATCTAAGCAAAATAATTTGTACATGGATGCATCCGACAAAATTTCATCTGCTGTATTGTAAACTTAATCAATTTCTGTTTATGTTATATTCCTCCGGGCTACCCTGTTGAAGAGATAAAGTGAATTCTACATGACTTAAGACATAAGACATTAAAAAACAAAAACAACTACCTTTGCATTATCACTGGAGACTTTAATGCAAAAACTGCGCAATGGGAATCTCCAAAAGAGGAGCATTGATTGTTGAATGATCTCTCTCCAACGACCTTATTACGTTAAACTTTGGGGAAATACCGACATTTTCGAACAAAAGTGATAGTTCATACATCAACAGTACTTTTTATACACAGTCTTTCGCTCACAATATAAAAAACTGAGAAGACTGCCTGCAAGAAAACTTGACCCAACATCGTAATATTAATTTTGATGTCAGCAACTTTTTAGATACAACACAAACCACAAACAAGAACAAGACAGCAACCAGATTCATATTTGACCAGGTAGCCATGGCAAATATTATCAAAAAATTAATCGAGACAAAATCCAGGTCATGATTATAAAAATCTTATTTACATAATCCATAAGTTTTGCATACATTTTTTAAATCTAAAAAATAGGGTGATCTAATAAGAAGAAGTCACCGATATACTGGTAGAACCACGAAATCGCTACTCTTATAAGCTTATATTTTGCTGCAAAGTTATTTCCCAAAAATAGTAAGCAAGTAAGCAACATTAAGAACAAGAATAAAGCTGTCTATTTTTTAAAATCATGGAACCGCCGGAGAGAAAGATTGTTCAGTGGTGTAAGGCTTTTCCATGGCAACGCTTTCCTCATATATTACATGACCATCTCCTAAGAGGACCATTTAAGTTCTCCAGACATTCATGTTATTTTAAAGTCGCATGTTTTGCTCTTGTAACTTTCTAACGAGAAACCATAACTTTGCACATGCCCTTTAAATCAAATTTGCTTTTTTGCTCATTTTTCGAATACAGTATTGCCCGAAATAAAAAGTACCGAAATTAAGTCGACGATGTTTTAATGCGCGCGCCGTCATACCCAAGTTAGATAATGTACACCTGCCAAGTAAACCTTAAACAATTAATTTACTCTGGTCTGATTGTTAAACATGGTACACCATTATTTACGCTCATACGGAATTGGCCGTCTTAGTAGTGCAAGTATGCTATACGTGTGTAATCAATTCACCCGAGGGTCGTTGATTGAAATATTGGTACCAATATTTCAATCAACGCGAGGGTTTAATAAAGGTTCTCTAAGTAATGATGTGATTGTAAAGGTAATTGAAAAGTTCAGAAATAGTGCCAACGAAAAGAAAAAACAGGGCGCCCCGGGACAGTTAACAACAACAATAACCTTGAACGTGCAACTTGGTTTCAAAAAAATTTCCTTGGAAAGAATTTTGAAGGAGCTGGGTGCATTTTCGAAAGTGATTCATGTACATAGACAATTACGTCCTCGGGATTATCGCAATAGAGAGAAATATTCTGCCAGAACTTTTGCGTTACAGTTTGAAAATCGTGAATTTTTGAAGACGAAGCACATTTTCATTTGTCGGGCCATGTGAATCGTGGCACAAATCAATTTCTAGGTTTTGCCAAACCCGGTGTAGTTCAAGAAATTGGAACAATTTGGGAAGCAGATGCAAAGACACTTCGTACAGCTGAATTTGCATTAGTTTATTCTAGAGCAGAATATTGTGCTCCTGTCTGGTTGAATAGCTATCTTACAAAAAAATTAGATGCCCAGTTGAATTGCACTATGTTTATAATTAGTTATTTAACTTAACAAAAACTTACCAATTTGGAATGACATTGACAACCCTCCTGCTAAAAGACTTAAATCTCGAAGTCCTATATAGTTACAAAACTACTTAAGTACGGGTTTTTCTGAAGTTAAAGAGTGAAAAAAATTATGGTCTGGAGTTGATGTTTGCAATGAACATCTCATTGATGATCCAACAATAGAAGCCCTGGGCTTTGATCAAAAAAGAAAAATTTGGTCAAAAGTAAATTTAAAATGCAATTCTATGTTGTTTAAATGGGGTGCGGTTTCTAATCAAAATTGTGACTGTGGAAACGAACCAAAAACCGTTACACATACTGTAGAGGATTGTCAATTAACAAAGTTTAAAGGAGCGTTTCCAAACATTTATAATTTAACAGATGAAGCTTTATTATAGCTTACAAATCTGAAGGACATCTGAAGTTCAGTAATATTCTTGTCCTGATTATCTGTTTTTACATTGTTTTGTTTTGCTATTTCTTTAACATACTATTTTTTCGTCATTGTCGTGACTGGCGCTTGGACCGGTCCAGCATATGTCGTCATGCAATGGCAGTGTTGTTGTATTTTATGTTCTTATTTACCTTCTATAATGTATTTATATTAATTGATATTATTACATATGAATACTAAGGTGGGTAAGGGTTGGCGTGTTTAGGTTTTTGTGGTTTTCTTAAATCTTGAAGCAAATTTTTTGCCACGACAAACCAATTCACTACTGCACACTGTTGTGTATGTACGACAAAGAATACACTGAGGAAGCACTTAATTATAAAAGTTAGTTATAGAACTGAATTCTTTATTATTGTTGCTTACATGCGTGTAACATAACATATATATGTGTATGGTTGTATCTCTGGCCCCGGTGACGTATACATTATCTCTCCCGTAAATTAGAGATTCATTCGCTCGGGAGCTTTTCTTACTCTCGTCGACCTCCTCGGCTACATTGTAGTGATTTTTGTTTTAGGTGAATCTATTGGTGGGGATCCAGGCATAGCTTGCTCGGTCTCTTGCCGTCTGCTTTTGGAGGTTAATGGTTCTTGCCGTGTAGTTTGTTCAACATTGTCTGTACGTTACTTTTCGGTTGTTGGTCCTGCAGCCGTTATGGACCGCCTTTTTGGAATTTCACCATCGAATGGCGATAACTGGTCGACATGCTTCTTTTGTAGGTTTTTTTCTATCAAAACTTTGTAGTGGGGATTTCCGTCTTGGCTGATGATTGTTCCAAATTTCCACTTTTCAGTTGGATTCGTGTAATTTCTGGCCTGGACTTTATCGCCAATATTAAATTTCCTATTTCTGCTTATAGCAATTAGGTTTTCTTTAGTTTTCTCTGGTCCTATTGTACGTCGAACCCAATCTAAACAGTTTCTTATATTCCGTTTAAACATCAGTTCCGCAGGACTACTCAAAGTTGTAGCGTTGGGTGTTTTCCTGTATTGGATTAGAAAATGGAACAAACTCAGTTTTAAATCTCCTTCCTCCGCCAATTGGTTTCGTAAGTTATTTTTGACGGTTTGCACGTTCGGCCTGCCCATTTGTAACAGGGTGGTACGGAGCTGTAACTTTATGTATTATTCCGTTGTTTCTAAGAAAACTCTCGAATTCTTGGGACTTGAAATTTGTTCCGTTATCCGAGGCAATTGTATAAGGTAGTCCAAATCTTGCAAAGATTTCCCGCAATATCGTGATTGTCTTTGTTGAAGTTGTAGACTTCGTAGGAATCACCTCTATCTATTTTGAAAATGAGTCGACAACTATGAGCAGGTATGTTCCATGGAATGGCTCCGCGTAATCGATGTGTAATCGCTGCCACGGTGTATTCGCGTAATCCCAAGGATGTGTAATAACCTTCGGTGGACTGTTTCGTGTTTTGCTGCATTGCATACATTTCTTGGCCATTGCTTCTATATCGGCATCAACTCCTGGCCACCATACGTAACTTCTTGCGAGCGATTTCATTCGAACGATTCCCGCATGTGCCAGATGGAGCTTCCTCTAGGTTCCAGTGCGTAGGTTTTAGGAATTGCCACACAAATACCTTTGTTAAAAGCATTTTGCGGGCTATCCCTGTTTGTAGGTTTTGGCATCCCGTACAGTATTGAACTGCCAGAAGAAATTTGCGTAGTTAGGCTCAGTGTTCCTTTTATTATACAATCTTGTGTAACTGGTAACTGTTCAATTTGGTTGGTTGGGAGCAAGTCCGCTACATCTTTTCTCTTCTTCGCTTTTAAGGTTTTCTAAAGGTATTCTTGACAAATAATTAATCAACATTTGTATGTGCTTTCATTTGTCGGTATTTGATTTTATAATTGAAACCGGAAATGTAGCTTGCGTAATGTAGCAATCGAATTGCTGATGTAGTCGGCAGATGTTTTCCCCGATTGAAGATTCTCACTAATAGCTGGTTGTCTGTTATGAGAGTGAATTTTCGTCCATAACAGTAATGGAAGAATTTCTTCAAAGCCCAAACGATTGCCGTCGCTCCCCGATCTAGTTGACTGTAATTTTTTCCGCTTTGGTGAGCGTTCTAGACGTAGAAACTATTAAGCTCTCCGTTGAATCTGGCATAATATGGAAAATAGCTACTCCCACGACTGTAAGCGAAGCATTTGTTGCTAATGTTAATGGTAACTTTGGATTAAAAGGTGTAAGACATTGTACTTGTAAGGTCGTTTTTAATCTGTCGGAATGCTTCCTCACATTACCTACTCTAAATGTAAGGTGTATCTTTCTTGAGCAGTTGGTACAGTGGGTGTAACTTCAACTAGAGATTTGGTAAACATTTTTGGTAGTAGTGAACAAATCCCAAAAATGTTCGAAGTTCTGACACATTTTCGGGTTTTCTACACTTAGTTACGGCATCGATTTTCTTTGGGTCTGTGTGTAATCCTTTTCTGTCAATCACATATCCTAAGTTTTTTATACTTGTTGTAAACTGACACTTCTGTTTGTTAACATGTAGTTTATTCTCACGGAGCTTTTTGAGGACTTCCCGTAATCGGTCGTAAAGTTCCGCTTTGGTTTTGCCTTGTACCGCAATGCCATCAGCAAAGCAAACAACTCCTTCTAAGTTGTGTAACAACTGGTCCATGTACCTTTGCCAAGCTGAAGGAGCTGATTTTACGCCAAATATCAGTTTTTTTACCCTGTAGACCCCTATTTGTGTAGATATTGCTTGTAATCGAGAGCTTGGTTCATTGACCCTCATGTGTAAGTAGAAGGGGGGCAGCTTCAAACCCCGCGGCTATAATTAGGCAAAGCCTAATTAGGCTAACAGCCTCTCACCTACCTCTCACCTCATCAGGCAGTTCCCTAATTAGGCCTCTCACCTCATTAGGCTGTTGTTGTCAACAGGCTGTTGACGTCAATGGAAAATACGGCCTCTCACCTCATTAGGCTGTTGTTGTTGAAGTTGATTTCCATCATGGCGGATGTTTCGGCGGTCGATTTGAATTTCCAACATGGCGTCCCATCATGTCGTCCTAAAGTTTTTTTATGTATTTAAAAAAACTTGGTTGAGATTCGAACTTGCAACCATTGCATTACCGAGCCAAGGCTTTAACCACTAGGCTACGGCGACAATTGAAAGATGGAGTTTGAAGTTTGTATATAGCTGTAAAGGTTGATTAAGATGAATTAATGATGCTGTAAAATGTAGGATAAGACCTGTTGATTAAACATTTAATAAACAAGATGAAAAAGGATAAAAAACATATTTATCACTCTCATTCATTATAAACTAATTAACAAACAAAAATAACACTCACGTAGCGCCATCTTGTATGATTAAACATTTAATAAACAAGATGAAAGAGGATAAAAGAACATATATTTATCACTCTCATACTTTTATAAACTAGAAAACAAACACGAAAACAATTACCTAAAGCGATTCAATATGGCTGTCAAACCAGTATGGCTTCAGAGTCAGTGCTAGATTTAAATTAAAGTTGTTGTACAAGGTTGTTTTTTCGAAAACATATTTTTCTTTGAAGTTTGTATATAGCTGTAAAGGTTGATTAAGATGAATTAATGATGGTGTAAAATGTAGGATAAGACCTGTTGATTAAAAAGTTGAATAAGGATAAAACATTTAATAAACAAGATGAAAAAGGATAAAAAACATATTTATCACTCTCATACTTATAAACTAATTCACAAACAAAAATAGCAACTACTTAACGCCATTTTGTATGACGTATGATTTAATAAACAAGATGAAAAAGGATAAAAGACATATATTTATCACTCTCATTCATTATAAACTAATTCACAAACAAAAATAACACTCACGTAGCGCCATTTTGTATGACGTATGATTTAATAAACAAGATGAAAAAGGATAAAAACATGTACATTTTTCTTTCTCATACTTTTATAAACTAGAAAACAAACACGAAAAAACAATTACCTAAAGCGATTCAATATGGCTGTCAAACCAACATTTTTCTTTATTAATTACATTAACCAGGGCTTTAACAAGTACTTTTAAATTTATGGCTGATTAAAAAATTTAACATACTGAGGTTCGAACCATTAACGATTGATACACAAACTTTTGTAAACAGATGACACCATTTTCTATGACGTATGATTTTAAAAACATACCTGTTCAACATGTTAATTACATTAACCATGGCTTTAACAACTAGTTTTTAACTTTACATTTGATTAAAAAAAACTTTAACATACCGAGGTTCGAACCATTAACGTTTAAACCAGCACTACGTATTTAACAAGTAGTTTTAAAAAAAACTTTAACACTTCAGGGTTCGAACCATTAACGTTTGATACACCACCACATATTTAACAACTAGTTTTTAACTTTACATTTGATTAAAAAAACTTTAACACTTCAGGGTTCGAACCATTAACGTTTGATACACCACCACATATTTAACAAGTAGTTTTAAAAAAAACTTTAACATACCGAGGTTCGAACCATTAACGTTTGATACACCACTACGTATTTAACAACTAGTTTTGAATTTACATTTGATTAAAAAAAAACTTTAACATACTAAGGTTCGAACCATTAACGTTTAAACCAGCTCTACGTATTTAACAAGTAGTTTTAAAAAAAAAACTTTAACATACCGAGGTTCGAACCATTAACGTTTGATACACGTATGTGTTTAGGAAAATAAAAAAAAACAACAAGGAGGATAAAATTTTATTTGCATCTCTGTTACACAACACATTTACAAGTACCAATAACATATATTTTTAATTGGAAGAATAAAGAAAGCAGGAAACAAATTTTATTTCTCTCTCTGTTTTACACACAATATAAAATTATTTTACAAAATATGAAACGTTACAACTTCAGAGTTCCATCTATGAATGGCACACCTCATCTAGCATTCGTTTACCAGTTTGAGAACCATTTTACGATGTCACCAAAAATTTTCTTTCTGCAAACGTAGAGTTATTCCTCTCCAACATCTGTAATTTGAAATAAAAAATAAAAACCACAAACATTTAAAAAAGTATTAACAAGAATAATAACAGCAGCAAAAACAAAAGTTTTTAAAAGATGAAGAAACACAATTTTAAAATTAAAAAATGTATACTTACCAAGATCTTAAAGTCGTATCTTGTTACACTAACAAATATATATCATTACCTTGTATTTTATACCCGAAAATTCGAAAATAACATCGTTAATTGTGTTTTCTACATTAAAAAGTGAAAGATCAACTTTCAAAAATTTCCTGCTAATTAGGTTTGTTATATTGCTGTTATAAAGAAACGTTTTTGACAAACTTTTGTTAACAATACATATCAATTAATTAAAATGTAAAAGTAAGATGATCTTATATCGAGAATGAGATTTTTGAAATCAAAATACCGAAAATCTATCATACACAAAAAACATTTAATGTACTCATTTCAATGTCAACAAAAACTTGGTTGGATTCAAGGTAATTAGTTGAAAACAATTTCTATTCTTAATATGCTTTTAGAGAGGTCGTATTTTCCATTGACGTCTTCAAAAAAACAAGTAATTAAAAATTTCCAAATCTATTAATATGTTTTTCCCAAACTGGCGACGTCAGTCAAGAATTATATAAAAACGGTGTATTAGTATTTTTTAATTCATTCCTAGTGATTTCTTCAAACCGGAATAAAATCTATCATCATGTCGGTGAAAAGTTTATTAGCTCTTTACGCGCGGGGCATGCTTAATGACTTCGGGCTTCTAGAAGTGTATAGTGATATCTGTGAGAGAGTTTGTTTATATGATGAAATGATAGATTTAGAAGACGTGGAGCTCTTCGAACGTTTAATTAAAAACGTGTGCGACATTAAGGTATGTTATTTTTTGTATAATTTTAAAATTACTTTTCACATATGGATTACAGGCTGGTGTTAATGCTACAACGGAAATCTCGCCAAATTCAACCGTTGTTTTGAATCCAATGTCAGGAGCCGAAACTAACACGTTCGAAGTAAGTTTTTTGATTTTATTTTTACAAATATTTTCTAATACGT
This sequence comes from Abscondita cerata, assembly GCA_030710515.1. NCBI lineage: Eukaryota > Metazoa > Arthropoda > Insecta > Coleoptera > Lampyridae > Abscondita > Abscondita cerata. Next base: position 33,056 of record JALBCR010000879.1, on the reverse strand, counting down.
GTTTACGACAGATTGATACTACTGCAATAACACCAACTTCAAATTATAATGTAAGTTTTTGCATTTTTTATTTTAAAATTATATTCTAACATATATTTATTAAAGTTCGTCCAAGATTTTACATTGGCGCCGGACAAATATTTTAACATTGATTCTACACCACCACCATCGACATCCACCGCTTGTTCTAACGTAAGTGTTGATTTAATAATACAACCGTGTTCTAACACGCACTCATTCTAGATTATTGGAGGATCAATGGACTTAAATCCTATTTTCAAGTTTTTCACCCTCATTGGCGAGGGTGAAAAAGAAATAAAATTTAGAACCATGGGTAGGACCATGGTTTTAAATTTAATGATATGGACACCATCCAAAACCCTACGATATGGCTAGAGGTAATTTTATTTAACAAATTTAATTTCAAATGTATTTATATTTTTCTGTTTTTAGAACGCTTTTAACGAAGTGCTAAACCACGTCTTAGCTGGCGCCGATCCTTCTGATCGTGTTGGACTCGTTCTTAGAAACGATAACTTCTCCGAGAAACCGGTGGGCATCTCCTTCAGACGTAGAGATCAGCTCGATTCCAAAGTGGTCATGACAACCTTGGAAAAAATTCTACAAAGTAACGCAAATTTCTTCACCGCTGATGCTCTACGTCTGCATGTCGACCGCGTTTCTCTACCTAGAGGGATGGGAATGAGTCGCAACAGAATGACGGGCGTCAGCTACGAGGAGTTTTGCCGGCGCAAGACAGGGGTCCTCGTCATCGAAAACCAGGACAACCTGTGTTTGGCAAGAGCGCTCGTGGCGGCGATAGCTGTAAATGAAAACGAGCCCTTTTGAAAACTCTACTTCGGTACGACAACCCAGTCATGCATGCTCGAGTTCAAGATCTGTGCGAAGCTGCAGGTGTTGATTTAACCAACGGCGGCGATCGAGGCCATGTACAGCAATTCCAGGACTATTTGGTAAAGTACACTATTGTAGTTTATAACCACAGATTGGGGAAAACTGTTTATTATGAGGGTCCTCGTAGTGTAGACAGGGTGGTTTTAAACTTGATTTTGGAAGAAAACCATTATAACGTAATCACAAACCTTTGTACCACTTTTAGTACTACTTACTTTTGCGAGCTTTGCCGAGCACGTACAAATAATAAAATTAAACATAAGGGGTGTAAGTACATTTGTCCGGCATGTCACACTTCTCCTCCATGTAACCTAAATCTTGAAAGTATACCGTGCAATTCTTGTCATCGCGATTTCCGCGGACCCGAATGTTTTGCTGAACATACAAAAATTTGTGCAAGATTTTCAAACGATGCAAATCCTGTCTTAATAGTGTTTGGGTAGAAAAGCCGCCCACAAATGCGGATACCGGTATTGCACTCACTGTAAAAGTGAAAAACCGGTCCGTCATTTATGTTTCATGGCTCAAAATCCAGTCAATAAGAAAAACTTGATCAAAATTTCGTTTTCGTTTTCTATGATTTTGAATGTCGGCAGGATACTTCTGTAGATGATGTTCCGAATATGTTTATGCATATTCCCACCTTATGTGTGGCACAGCAAGTGTGCAAATCTTGCATTGACGTCGAAGACATCAATCAAGACTGCGCAATCTGTGGAAAACGCGAACACATTTTTAAAGACAATCCTGTCGGCGATTTTCTAAATTACGTTTCGATATTAAGGAAAAAATGTAAAGGGACATAGTGGCATTGGCGCATAATATGAAAGGGTACGATGGCGCGTTCATATTAAAAGCTTTGTTTGAAAACGCGAATGGGTGGAACCCTAAAATCATTACGACTGGTACTAAAATAATGTCAATTAATTGTGATAGCGGTATTAAATTTATCGATTCTCTCAATTATATGCCGATGCCATTATCTAAGTTACCCAAAACATTTAATTTTCAGGCTCAAAAGGCTACTTTCCTCACTTTTTTAACACTTTGGCAAATCAAAATTATATCGGCCCATTACCACCCACACATTATTATGGCTGTGATGAAATGTCTTCTTCCGTTAGAAGCGATTTTTTGAAGTGGCACGAAAACCAGGTGAGCCTCGACGTTGTTTTTGATTTTCAATCAGAAATTGTGAAATATTGCGTTGAAGACGTTAATATTTTACGAAAGGCTTGCTTGGAGTTCTGGTCACGCTTCACCACTTCTAACGGAGTAGATCCATTTAGGGAATCTTGCACAATCGCGGGCTCGTGCAACGCCGTGTTTAGACGGAATTATCTAAAAGAAAATTCCATCGGTTTAATACCTCCCAACGGATATAGAATGGCTGATCAGCAATCCACCATTGCAATCAAGTGGTTGCTTTGGTTGGAAAAATCTTTGGCAATTCAAATTCAGCACGCCGGAAATTCTCACGAAGTAAGATTGAAGGAGGGTATCTTAGTTGACGGTTTTGCGCGGCTACAACTACAGTGTATCAGTTTCACGGCTGCTATTTTCACGGTTGCGAGATCTGTTTCCCCGATCAAACAGCTGAACTTGGCGGTAATAAAACTGATACAATGGGTATTAGACGTGAAAAAACAGAAGCTACAAGTGCCCGCATCCGTTCCTTCGGTTACAACTTGGTGGAAATGAAGGAGTGTAATTTCAAAAACTTTTTAAAAACAAATATTGAGGCTTCAAAATTTACAACTGATCACGCCATAATTCGGAACATACCTTTACATCCTCGTGATAGCTTTTTCGGTGGTCGTACGAATGCCATTAAATTACATTATAAGGCCGATGAAGATGAGCAAATAAGATACCTGGATGTTTGTTCTCTGTACCCGTTTGTGAATAAGTACGGGAAATATCCTGTAGGGCATCCGCAAATTCACATCGGGGACGAGACATGCCGCCAGTTATCTTTAGATTCGGTGGAAGGTATTGTCAAATGTGTTGTTTTACCACCTTCAAACTTATATCATCCGGTCTTACCTTGTAAAATGCATGGTAAACTTTTGTTCATCCTCTGCAGGTTGTGTGGAGAGTCTATGTTTAACGGTGACTGTAACCATACGGATGATGAGCGTAAGTTTACTGGTACATGGGTAGCGGACGAACTTCGAGAAGCGCTATCACAAGGATATAAAGTTTTAGAAATTTTAGAAGTTTGGGAGTACGAGATTGCACAGTATAACCAGGGTTCTAGGTCTGGAGGTTTATTTTCAACTTATGTTGATAACTTTTAAAGCTGAAACAAGAAAGTTCGGGATGGCCTTCATGGTGTACGGATGACCAATCGAGGGATCGGTACATATTTGAATATCTCGAGAGAGAGGGAGTTGCATTGGATACAACCAACATAGATGTAAATCCGGGTATGCGGTATATTGCCAAATTATGCTTAAACAGCTTTTGGGGTAAGTTTGCCCAACGGGAAAATCTAATGCAAACCTCGATCATACAAGATCCGTATGATCTATTTAAGATGTTGACCGATCCTTCTGTGGAAGCCCAGTCTCTTACTTCTGTTAATGATGACACCCTAATTTTAAACTGGGATAGGCCGAATGAAGGTATCATACCCCTTAACACAGTTAATGTAGCCCTAGCTGCGTACACCACCGCAAACGCCCGTCTAGAATTGTACAAATACTTGAAACAGTTGGACAGACGTGTCTTATACTTCGATACAGATTCGGTTATTTTTACAGAGAAACCAGGCGAATGGACCCTGTAACAGGTGATTTCCTAGGAGACATGACAGACGAGATCGAATGTTACGGGCTTGGTAGTAAAATAACAGAATATGTTAGTGGTGGCCCTAAGAACTATGCCTTTAAGGTGTGGTCAACTAAGTCACACACTTACGAGTATGTATGCAGTTAAAGGCATCACATTAAACTTCAAAAACTCGCAAGTTGTGAATTTTGATTCCCTTAAAGACATGGTTCTTAACAACGTCGAAGACACGTATGTTCAAACTGATCGACGTATTGTACGAAACGCAGCGTTTGATGTTTTATCCAAACCCGAAAAAAAGTTTTCAGGGTAAAATATACAAAGAGGCGTCGGGTTGAGGATAATTTAAACACGTTACCATACGGATACCGTTTGTGATCACATTGTAATGGTTTTTTTTAGCTTTACCAAATGTTCCTGGAATTAATAGCTTTATTTTTACTTATTTATTTATGTATTTATTTATTTATGTATTTATTTATTTATGTACTTATTTATTTTATTTTATTATGTATATGTTAGCTTTAAGTACTGATTTTTAATTTTTAATGTAACACTTTTAAATATTAATTGTTCATCTTTAGTATTTATTCTCAGCTTTATTAATTTGTATTCCTTTATTAATCAATTGATTAAAAACATTAATACTGTAAAATAATTGTTTATTTTTTGAATAATTACAATAAATTTTTATAAATCTAACAAATTTGTTTTCGTAAAACATAAATTATACATCAGTACTTAAAGCTAACATATACATAATAAAATAAAATAAATAAGTACATAAATAAATAAATACATAAATAAATAAATACATAAATAAATAAGCAAAAATAAAGCTATTAATTCCAGGAACATTTGGTAAAGCTAAAAAACCATTACAATGTGATCACAAACGGTATCCGTATGGTAACGTGTTTAAATTATCCTCAACCCGACGCCTCTTTGTATATTTTACCCTGAAAACTTTTTTTCGGGTTTGATAAAACATCAAACGCTGCGTTTCGTACAATACGTCGATCAGTTTGAACATACGTGTCTTCGACGTTGTTAAGAACCATGTCTTTAAGGGAATCAAAATTCACAACTTGCGAGTTTTTGAAGTTTAATGTGATGCCTTTAACTTTGCATACATACTCGTAAGTGTGTGACTTAGTTGACCACACCTTAAAGGCATAGTTCTTAGGGCCACCACTAACATATTCTGTTATTTTACTACCAAGCCCGTAACATTCGATCTCGTCTGTCATGTCTCCTAGAAATCACCTGTTACAGGGTCCATTCGCCTGGTTTCTCTGTAAAAATAACCGAATCTGTATCGAAGTATAAGACACGTCTGTCCAACTGTTTCAAGTATTTGTACAATTCTAGACGGGCGTTTGCGGTGGTGTACGCAGCTAGGGCTACATTAACTGTGTTAAGGGGTATGATACCTTCATTCGGCCTATCCCAGTTTAAAATTAGGGTGTCATCATTAGCAAGTAAGAGACTGGGCTTCCACAGAAGGATCGGTCAACATCTTAAATAGATCATACGGATCTTGTATGATCGAGGTTTGCATTAGATTTTCCCGTTGGGCAAACTTACCCCAAAAGCTGTTTAAGCATAATTTGGCAATATACCGCATACCCGGATTTACATCTATGTTGGTTGTATCCATGCAACTCCCCTCTCTCGAGATATTCAAATATGTACCGATCCCTCGATTGGTCATCCGTACACCATGAAGGCCATCCCGAACTTTCTTGTTCAGCTTTAAAAAGTTATCAACATAAGTTGAAAATAAACCTCAGACCTAGAACCCTGGTTATACTGTGCAATCTCGTACTCCCAAACTTCTAAAATTTCTAAAACTTTATATCCTTGTGATAGCGCTTCTCGAAGTTCGTCCGCTACCCATGTACCAGTAAACTTACGCTCATCATCCGTATAGTTACAGTCACCGTTAAACATAGACTCTCCACACAACCTGCAGAGGATGAACAAAGTTTACCATGCATTTTACAAGGTAAGACCGGATGATATAAGTTTGAAGGTGGTAAAACAACACATTTGACAATACCTTCCACCGAATCTAAAGATAACTGGCGGCATGTCTCGTCCCCGATGTGAATTTGCGAATGCCCTACAGGATATTTCCCGTACTTATTCACAAACGGGTACAGAGAACAAACATCCAGGTATCTTATTTGCTCATCTTCATCGGCCTTATAATGTAATTTAATGGCATTCGTACGACCACCGAAAAAGCTATCACGAGGATGTAAAGGTATGTTCGGAATATGGCGTGATCAGTTGTAAATTTTGAAGCCTCAATATTTGTTTTTAAAAAAGTTTTTGAAATTACACTCCTTCATTTCCACCAAGTTGTAACCGAAGGAACGGATGCGGGCACTTGTAGCTTCTTTTTTCACGTCTAATACCCATTGTATCAGTTTTATTACCGCCAAGTTCAGCTGTTTGATCGGGGAAACAGATCTCGCAACCGTGAAAATAGCAGCCGTGAAACTGATACACTGTAGTTGTAGCCGCGCAAAACCGTCAACTAAGATACCCTCGCTTCAATCTTGCTTCGTGAGAATTTCCGGCGTGCTGAATGCAATTGCCAAAGATTTTTCCAACCAAAGCAACCACTTGATTGCAATGGTGAATTGCTGATCAGCCATTCTATATCCGTTGGGAGGTATTAAACCGATGGAATTTTCTTTTAGATAATTCCGTCTAAACACGGCGTTACTGGCGATTGTGCAAGATTCCCTAAATGGATCTACCCGTTAGAAGTGGTGAAGCGTGACCAGAACTCAAGCAGGCTTTCGTAAAATATTAACGTCTTCAACGCAATATTTCACAATTTCTGATTGAAAATCAAAAACAACGTCGAGGCTCACCGCGGGCTCCGTGCCACTCAAAAAATCGCTTAACGGAAGAAGAGCTCTCATCACAGCCATAATAATAATGTGGGTGGTATGGGCCGATATAATTTTGATTTGCCAAAGTGTTAAAAAAGTGACGAAAGTAGCTCGAGCCTGAAAATTAAATGTTTTGAGTAACAGATAATGGCATCGTACATAAACGAGAGAATCGATAAATTTAATACCGCTATCACAATAAGTGACATTGTTTCAGTACCAGTCGTAATGATTTTAGGGTTCCGCCCATTCGCGTTTTCAAACAAAGCTAATATGAACGCGCCATCATCACTTTTCACTATTATGCGCCAATGCCACTATGTCCCCTTTACATTTTTTCCTTAATATCGAAACGTAATTTAGAAAATCGCCGACAGGATTGTCTTTAAAAATGTGTTCGCGTTTTCCACAGATGCGCAGTCTGCGATTGATGTCTTCGACGTCAATGCAAGATTTGCACACTGCTGTGCCACACATAAGGTGGGAATGCGCTTAAACATATTCGGAGCATCATCTACAGAAGCATCCTGCCGACATTCAAAACATAGAAAACGAAAACGCAAATTTTGATCAGAGACTCTGCTTATTGACTGGATTTTGAGCCATGGTAACTAAATGACGGACCGGTTTTTCACACTACGAGTGAGTGCAACTACCGGTCATCCGCATTTGTGGGCGGCTTTTTCTACCCAACACTATTAAGACAGGATTTGCATCGTTTGAAAATCTTGCACAAATCCTCTGTATGTTCAGCAAAACATTCGGGTCCGCGAGAAGTCACGATGACAAGAATACGCGTATACTTTCAAGATTTAGGTATGACATGGAGGAGAAGTGTGACATGCCGGACAAAAGTCCTGCCACCCCTTATGTTTAATTTTATTATTTGTACGTGCTCGGCAAAGCTCAAAAAGTAAGTAGTACCAAAAGTGGTACCCAAAGGTTCTGTGATACGTTATAATGGTTTTCTTCAAAATCAGATTTAAAACCACCTGTCTACACTACGAGGACCCTCATAATAAACAGATTTTCCCCAATCTGTGATTATAAACTACAATAGTGTACTTTACCAAATAGTCCTGAATGCTGTACATGGCTCGATCGCCGCCGTTGGTTAAATCAACACCTGCAGCTTCGCACAGATCTTGAACTCGAGCATGCATGACTGGGTTGTCGTACCCAAGTAGAGTTTTCAAAAGGGCTCGTTTTCATTTACAGCTATCGCCGCCACGAGCGCTCTTGCAAACACAGGTTGTCCTGGTTTTCGATGACGAGACCCGCTGCGCCGGCAAACTCCTCGTAGCGACGCCCGTCATTCTGTTGCGACTCATTCCCATCCCTCTAGGTAGAGAAACGCGGTCGACATGCAGACGTAGAGCATCGGCGGTGAAGAAATTTGCGTTACTTTGTAGAATTTTCAAGGTTGTCATGACCACTTTGGAATCGGCTGATCTCTGAGTTGACCCAGTTCTCGGAGAAGTTATCGTTCCTAAGAACGAGTCCAACACGATCAGAAGGATCGGCGCCAGCTAAGACGTGGTTTAGCACTTCGTTAAAAGCGTTCTAAAAACAGAAAAATATAAATACATTTGAAATTAAATTTGTTAAATAAAATTACCTCTAGCCATATCTTCAGGGTTTTGGATGGTGTCCATATCGTGAAATTTAAAACCATGGTCCTACCCATGGTTCTAAATTTTATTTCTTTTCACCCTCGCCAGATGAGGGTGAAAATCGAAAATAGGATTTAAGTCCATTGATCTCAATAATCTAGAATGAGTGCGTGTTAGAATACGCTTCAATTATGTTTAAATCAGCACTTACGTTAAACAAGCGGTGGATGTCGATGGTGGTGATGTAGAATCAATGTTAAAATATTTGTCCGGCATCAATAAAATCTTGACGAACTGTAATAAATATATGTTAGAATATAATTTTAAAATAAAAAATGCAAAAATTACATTATAATTGGAAGTTGGTGTTATTGCAGTAGTATCAATCTGTCGCTAACACTGATTAGAAAATATTTGTAAAAAATAAAATCAAAAAACTTACTTCAGAACGTGTTAGTTTCGGCTCCTGACTTATTGATTCAAAACAACGGTTGAATTTGGCGAATTTCCGTTGTAGCATCAACTTCAGCCTGTAATCCGCATATGTGAAAATAATTTTAAAAATTATACAAAAAAATAACATACCTTAATGTCGCACACGTTTTTAATTAAACGTTCGAAGAGCTCCACGTCTTCTAAATCTACATTTCATCATATAAACAAACTCTCACAGATATCATATACACTTCTAGAAGCCCCGAAGTCATTAAGCATGCCCTGCTGTATAAAGAGCTAATAAACTTTTCACCGACATGATGATAGATTTTATTCCGGTCCCAAAAGAAATCACTAGGAATGAATTAAAAAATACTAATACACAGTTTTTATATAATTTTTGACTGACGTCGCCAGTTTGGGAAAAACATATTATTCAGATACTGGAAACCTTTAATTACTGGTTTTTTTGAAGGCGTCAATGGAAAAACCGACCTCTCTAAAAAGCATATTAAGAAAGCAAATTGTTTTTCAATAACCACCTTGAATCCAACCAAGTTTTTGTTGACATTGAAATGATGCTACCATTAAATGTTTTTGTGTACATGATAATTTTCGGTATTTTGATTTCAAAATCTCATTCTCTAATATAAGATAAATCTTTACTTTACATTTCGTAATTAATTGATATGTACATTTGTTAACAAAAAGTTTGTCAAAAACGATTTCTTTATATAACAGCACAATATAACAAACTAATTAGCAGGAAAATGATTTGAAAGTTGATCTTTCACTTTTTAATGTAGCACAACTAACGATGTTATTTTCGAATTTTCGGCTACAAAAACAAGGTAACTGATATATATTTGTTAGTGTAACAAGATACGACTTTAAGATCTTGTAGTATACATTTTTTTTAATTTTAAAATAGTGTTTCTTCATCTTTAAAAAACTTTGTTTTGCTGCTGTTATTATGCTTGTTAATACTTTTTAAATGTTTGTGGTTTTATTTTTTATTTCAGCCACAGATGTTGGAGAGGAATAACTCTACGTTTGCAGAAAGAAGAATTTTGGTGACATCGTAAAATCGTTACTCAAACTGGTAAAACGAATGCTAGATGAGGTGTGCCATTCATAGATGGAATTCTGAAGTTTGCAACGTTTCATATTTTTGTAAAATAATGTTACATTGTGTGTGAAACAGAGAGAGAAATAAAATTTGTTTCCTGCTTTCTTTATTCTTCCAATTAAAAATATATGTGATGGGTACTTGTAACATGTGCCGATTAACAGAGATGCAAATACAAATCTTATCCTTTGCTGTTTTTTCATTTTCCTAAACACATACGTGTATCAAGCCGTTAATGGTTCGAACCTCGGTATGTTAAAGTTTTTTAAAACTACTTGTTAAATGTAGAGCTGGTTTAAACGTTAATGGTTCGAACACTGAGTATGTTAAAGTTTTTTTAATCAAATAGTAAATTCAAAAACTGAACTCAGTTAAGCCTCAGCACGTATTGGTGATCAACGTTAATGTTCGAACCTCGGACTGTTATAAAGTTTTTTTAAAAACTACTTGTTAAATATGTGGTGGTGTACATCAACGTTAATGGTTCGAACCCTGAAGTGCAAAGTTTTTTTAATCAAATGTAAAGCTAAAAACTGGTTGTTAGCTATGGTGGTGCATCAAACGTTATGGTTCGAACCCTGAAGTGTTAAAGTTTTTAAAACTACTTGTTAAATACGTAGTGCCGGTTTACACGTTATCGTTCGAACTCGGCTATGTTAAAGTTTTTTTAATCAAATGTAAAGATTCAAAGCTTGTTGTTAAAGCCATGGTTATGTAATTAACATGTTGAACTGGTATGTTTTTAAAAAATCGCCCGTCATAAGAAAGGTGATAATTTGTTTACAAAAGTTTGTGTAACAATCGTTAATAGTTGTTTCAACCTCAGCATGTTCAAATTTTTTAATCAGCCATAAATTTAAAAGTACTGTTAAAGCCCTAATTATATAGTAATAATAAAGAAAAATGTTGGTTTAACAAGCCATATTGAAACTACTTTAGGTATTTTTCGTGTTTGTTTTCTAGTTTATAAAGTATGAGAAAGAAAAATGTACATGCTTTTATCCTTTTTCATCTTGTTTATTAAATCATACGTCATACAAAAATGGCGCTACGTAATGTGCCTATTTCAATTTGTGAATTAGTTTATAACAATGAGAGTGATAAATATATGTCTTTTTATCCTTTTCATCTTGTTTATTAAATCACACGTCATACAAAATGGCGTTAAGTAGTTGCTATTTTTGTTTGTGAATTAGATTTATAAGTATGAGGTGATAATATATGTTTTTATCCTTTCATCTTGTTTATTAAATGTTTTTATCCTATTCAACTTTTTAATCAACAGGTCTTCCTACATTTTACACCATCATCAATTCAACTAAATGTATCAACCTTTACAGCTATATGCAAACTTCAAAGAAAAATATGTTTTCGAAAAAAACAACAACTAGTACAACAACTTTAATTTAAATCTAGCACTGACTCTGGCCACTGTTTGACAGCCATATTGAATCGCTTTAGGCTAATTGTTTTTCGTGTTTGTTTTCTAGTTTACAAAAGTATGAGTGATAAATATATGTTCTTTATCTCTTTCATCTTGTTTAGTAAATGTTTAATCATACAGATAGCTTACGTGAGTCATTATTTTTTTTGTTGATTAGTTTATAATAGAGTAGTGATAATATGTTTTTATCCTTTCATCTTGTTTATTAAATGTTTAATCAACTTTAGGTCTTATCCTACATTTTACAGCATCATTAACTCAATGTATCAACCTTGCCACAGCTATATACAAACTTCAAACTCCATCTTTCAATCGTGCCGTAGCCTAGTGATTAAAGCTTGGCTCGGTATGCAATGGTTGACAAGTTCGATCTCAACCAAGTTTTCCAAATACATAAAAAACTTGGGGACTGGCATGATGGGACGACCATGTTGAGAAATTCAAATCGACCGCCGAAACATCCGCCACGATGGAAATCAACTTCAACAACAACAGCCTATGAGTGAGAGCCGTACCTTCCAGTGACGTCAACAAGCCTGGCCGACAACTAGCAACAGCCTAATGAGGTGAGAGGCCTGGATGAGAGAGGTAGGTAGAGGACTGCAGCTAATTAGGCTTTGCCTAATTATAGCCGCGGGGTGGAAGTTGCCCCCTTCTACTTATTAATAAATACGCGTTACTGATTGTCGAGTATGCAAAAATTCTTTCCGCCCTTTAATTGGTTGAAAATTAGATAGGATAGTGGTCGTCCTGAATGTACTTGTTGATCGTAGCGTTGTATAAAGCGCAGATCCTTTTTTACTATAGGTACTATCGGTTTTCCCTAGGATGAGTGTATTTCCTTCTCTGTTACCCCAATTTTCTCCAGTCGCTCCAATTCCTCCCTCAACTTTTTGTTGCAGAGCGTAGGGTACCGGACGTGGTTTTATGAAAATTGGTTGTACGTTGTCATCTTTGTTCTTGTGGCTGTAACTGTAATCTGAAATTTCTCAATTTTTGTCACTTACTATATTAGAATACTCCTATAGAAGTAATTTTAATGTTGGGCTATTTTCATGACTTATTGTGCGGTGGTCAAAAATTGAGTGTACTTCATTCCAATAAATCTGTACTTTTTGTAGCCAATCTCTTCCAAAAATGGGGTCAACAGGTATCGGTAAAATGTAGGGATTCCCTTCCGCTGTCTCGTTCTTGTATTCAAACAACACTTTGCCACTTCTTTTGGATGTATGATTTGCCCAGTATAGGTATGTAATTTGACCAGTGTAGGTGTCAACTTGGTTTTAGGACAAATCTTTCTAAACTCACGTTCACACATTGTCGAGCCTGTAGCACCCGTATCTAATTCCATTATAAATTTTCTCTTGTTTATTTTTAAGTTTAACTTCTGCGAAAAAACTTTCTGGTCCTTTCTCTGCGCTGCTCTGAATTGTAATTGCAAATTACTATTGGAAATAGCTACACAGGAAAAAGGGGATCGTCCGGAGTGCTATCAGGAATTAAAGAAAGGAAGCCCTTGATCAACAGGTCGTAAGTAGGATGCACAAAATGCTAGGATTTGCAACACTCACCTTGAAAGTGCAAATATTTTAACGTGGATTGGTTTTCTAGCTTGTCATCACGTATGTATCAAGGCTAAGGAAGGTACTGGAAGCACTTAATTATAAAAGTTGGTTATAGAACTAGAATTCTTTTATTGTTGTTGTTTAAGATGCGTGTAACATAACATATATATGTGTATGGTTGTGTCTCTTGATCTCGGTGACCTATATCAGAAACATAACACACGGTTTATACTGATCTTCTGGGGCACCATACATAACACTTACATCACAATACAATATTTAAAATGTGCTATACGAATAAATAAATAAATAAACAGACGTACAAACAAATTTTAATACGATTTATCCCCGATCTACGTCAATTCTATCGTGCTCGTTAATTGGGCATTTGAGACCAACTTTTTGCCATAATGCTGTCTCAGTTTGTCAATTTCTTCAGAAACATTTTCCACGCAGATTCATTTCACGATTTACCAACTTCCCTTATCCTTCACATTCTCCAGACCGCACATCATTCTCCAGACGCATACATTTGAAGGCATCGCAAAAAATCACCGTTTTCAATAGGACACCACAAATCATCGATAAATTAAAAGATGCCGTTAGAGCCAACCCTTATTCTATAACATGACGTGAAACTGTAATATAAGGGAGAGGGTTAAGAATCACGCTTATATACGTGGTGGTATTACGTTAAATATGAAAGTGAAATATAATGTGTAATATTATTATTAATAGGTACAATCAGAATTGTAAGGTAATTTGATTACTCCAGTTAGGATAATAGAGTTGTAAAGTACTTTAATTGGCCAAGAATTAGAACATCTGATGTAAGCTATTCAAATAAACAAATTTCGTTTTCTTGCGAAAAAAAAATAATTAACAAGTTTGTAATTCTAGGTAAAATAATGTAATTGAAATACTTGAGATTGGTAGTTTACGACCTCCGCCAAATAAGCGTTTAAATGTATCGTAAGAAGCAGATATAAAGTTAACAAAGAAAATGTCCTTGAAAAATAAATTTATCAGTCCTAAGTTTGAATTACTTATACAATCTAGTCACATCAGGTTGATGGAGGCCGAGATAATAAGGTGGCCCAGGTGCGAGGCGGTGGCTGAACATGATAAATGTGCATTGTTGCTAGTAGATGTCACCCTCTGTCTTCATGTTTGGCCCCAGGGACACTGATTCTACTGCAGCTTCGTCATTGATATTTATTAGACAAATAAATAATAATTTCTTAGTGTATACACCCTTATTTAAATTTATTTCAAAATTCCCAAGCTGTTCTTTATGCGTCATAAATATTGAAAGTTAATTCAAATTTTAATGTTTAAAATTTTGCGCAATAAAGGAAGGGGAGTCATAAGAGATTTTAGGAATTTATTGTCTTGCTATTTTTTTGATACAATAATTTGTTTTGACAAAAACTTATTGCGATCATAAATTTAAACTTTACGAATTGACAGTTCAAATATAATTGTGTTATTATATGAATACACCTTGTTTTCCACTTTAACTAAGACCAAGATTTAAGAGTATGCTACTATACATGTTTATTGTAACGCACTAAGACAATTAATTTTATATTTAAGCCCGAGTGTCATTGTTTAACGTTGGATGTCAAAGCGCTTATTTTTTTTCCATTTACTCAACGAATTTCTAATACGCTTTTACAGGATTTTCTCATAACTTATTAAAATAACAATAAAACTTAACATGATCAAATTGGTTATTTCAATCTTTGAATTTTACATAATTATTATAATTAAAATTCAAGCTACAATAACAATCGCAAGATGTTCCAAATAAGTTCGCAACTTCTTACATCTCAAAGCTTAAAAATTTTTGAAATTATTCTAAAAAAACAAATAAAAAGCTCTTCATTCTTAATGTTCTTTTTGGTGCTGTTTTAAATTTGACAACTTAAAATCGATTTAAAAAAATGCCCACATTAAATACACAGTTATAATAATAATAATAATAATAATAATAATAATAATAATTGTATTTATTTGTCTAACAGAACAAGATGTTCTAGTTACAAGGCAAATACAAAAATTACACATACAAAATACTTAAGTTAAAATAACAAATTTAACTGTGTATAGTAAATAGATTTGTTCAGACAAAAGTATAATCTATATAGAGCTAAAGCTAATATTTGAATAGTTAAAGTTGTCCAAACGACATTGTCGATTAAACACATCTATATTGTTTGGCAAGTTATTTACTATACTACACATTTTATAAAGTGGTGTTGAACGCATCACATTTGTCCTTAGGTACAATGTTAAAGTACAGTATGTTTTTTATAGAATGGATACCAGATTATAGCAGCGTATTCAAGCTTTGATCTGATGAAACCATAATATAAAAGTTTCATAGATTCAGTGTCAGTCAGCTCACGGCAATTTCTTATGGCGTAACCCATACTTTTATTACAATCTGATGTTAGTCGCGTTATATGAGATAATTTTGGGTCAAATAGATGCCTAGATCTTTAACAGTCTTTGGCCTTTCGAGAACGTGATTCTGCAACTTATATGGATGTTGAATGATGTTGTGTTTCAGAGAAAAGAACATCGTCACACATTTGTTCAGATTTAAATTGAATTGATTTACATTGCACCACTTCAATAAGGATATTACGTCATCATGTAGCTCCTCACAATCATTAACAAAGTTAATACGACGGTATAATTTAAGATCATCAGCATAAAGTAAAGTAGGACATTTTGTTATTGATGACGTCATTTATGGCAATGTTAAAAAGAAGAAGGCCTCACACAAATTCTTGAGAACATCTCTATAGTTGCACTAATTTTAGATGTGTGACCGTAACATTCGCCATAAATTTTCGCTCAGACAGGAAATCACCGATGAATGTAGCGCACTAAATTCGTGGAGGATACAGTATTTATAGTAGTTAGAGTTGTAAAAAAATAGACTGCTGCCTAACAAGGCGCCACCTGCTGAGTAAAAGAAAGAAATAAAACCGACCAACAGGAGATCAACAGGTTTTACTTAAAGTCTAATACGTTGAATCGAACCCAAATCAGAGAGACAGACAGACAATTTAATACAGCAAAGAAATCTTAAAGTACTAAGAGAATGTGACAGAAATAGAGAGACTGTGGCATATAGTTACGTGCGTTAGCAGCAACAATAAGTAAAACTCGCAATTAATGTGTCGAATTTCAGGTAAGCTTTTTAGTTACACTCAAATTGAAGTTGGCGTTTCAATTCAGGATTGGTTACTAAGAAGGCTCTGCGTACACACGTCACTTACACACGGCGACTTAAAACTAACTTAAACTCGGATTAAAAAGGTAAGTACCTCTTGCCAACCTAAAAGGCGTTTTGTTTTAGCTTCAACCGCTCTAAATAAAGCGCTGGAGCTCGAATTGAGTTGATTAAAAAAACCAAACGTCGGTTGTGTAGCATACCTACCCAAAATAAAAATTTGCTTGAATACTAGATATCAAACCGTTCTATGTTACATGTACGTGAGCTTCATACGCATTAATATTGAATATGTTACTTAAACATTAAAACTTAGCTGTAATCTGTAGTATGCAGTTCCGAGAATGAAAGTCTCTTGCTAGCGACGGTATTTGACAGCTCCAGAAGATAGGTAACCCCAGGATTTCCCTTAGCGGAGGTATGTATCGAAGAACGGAAGGCAAATATGTTCCCTTAAAGTAGAAATTATGCAGCATAAACCACCCCTGCAGACCGAAGTGTCCACCGGTTGTTTGCAGCTTAACTGAATGCGAAACCGTAGTAGTCGTTGATTTTATAGGGAAAGATTCTTAATTAGCCATTCCAGCACCCCCAGGAGTTATCCAGGTGTAAGGTGTAATACACGATGAGAACATAAGGTCAACGCAGCGTGATAAAAGCATACGTCGTAATTAGGACTAACACAACCAAGAAAGAAAAGAAATCAAAGTGTACTCACTGTGAATTTGGTCGGATTTAAACTTAAACACCAATTCGACTTGGAAATCTTGAATCACACATTAGTAATTTATGATCAAATGTTAACTTCAAGAGGCACGCCAAAAACACCCGTGTAGAAATAAAGAAAAACTCCACTGATTCTCTCGGAAACTTTTGTCGAATTTTATTTCCACCAATAGAAACTTAGCAACATGCGCGCCAAATTCGACTTTCGCTGTAACATGTTACTCGTGACACACATTTTAAGAAGGCTGTCGACATACGTCCTACCTTTGAAAATAAAACCGTAACAAAGTTGATGAAATTTTTTTTAATGCTTTCAAAAGCAAGTCGTGGGAAATACTCGTACATTCTAATGAGAAGTTGTCACCCCACGTATATTTCCATCGCTTATCGTTGGTAACAAAAGCATTTCTGATTGAATATGAGGAAGAATTCACAGCTGCTTGGGACAATGACGAGGAGCAAAAAAACCGAAATAGTTTGCAAAAGCTTCAATAATATTGGCGGGACTTAATATATCATTACCATTGAAGGAATAGCGGTTGAGTTGCGTTTTTGTTTGATAAATCCCCAAAACTTTCTAAGATTTACTTTTATATCCCGTTCTAGATTCGAAATGATAGAACTGAATCAAGGCTCTAAGGCATTGATTTCTTAAAGATTGAAATTAATTTTTTTGAAATCAAATACAACATTTTTTTTTTTTGGTGGGGTTTTTTTTTTTTTTTTTTTTTATTTTTTTTAGGTGTGGTGGGGAGAAGGAGGGGGAGGGGTGTTTGTTTGGGTTATTTAAAAAATATTTTTAGTTATTTTTTCTTCGGATTTTTATAAATTTTTGTAAAAATGAAATTAATTTTGGTTTTTTGGTAAAGATTTTTCAGTTTTGTTTGGGAGGTGGTTTGGGGGGGTTGTTGGGTTTTTTTTTTTTTAAATTGTGTTTTTTTTTTTTTTTTTTTTTTTGTGGGGGGGTTTTTCTTAAAATTGGTTTTTAAATTTAAAATGAAGGGGGGGGGGGGTCCTCAGTAACCAATAACTTTTTAGCTTTAGTAATTAAAAAAGAATATGGAGCTGCAACTGTATATAAAATTCTACCAGTGCTGTTCTTCACACTGTTATATTGCATGAGATTTAAATAATTCAAAAAGTCGAACAAAGCGTAAGCTATTGGATAAACGCGTAATTTTTCCTTTTGCTCAATCGAAAGGGGATGGGAAAATTTCCAATTGTAATTTTAAAGTCAAGTTAAGAGCTAAATACGTTTACGTTTAAACCTGTAGGTATGTATAAAACTTTTAAATTGTACCATTTGTTTGCAAACAAAAAATTAATACCGATAATGTCTACTAAATTACTTTTATCGCCAACCGTCAGTAAAGCCGTCAATTATCAGATTGATTTCCGGAAGTAAACAAACAGTTTACCTTATCCTATACCAATAATGTACTTTATCTGCCTCGCGGCAGATAAAGTGACATATGAGTCTGGTAAAGTGACATATGCGTCAGGTAAAGTGGCATATGCGTCAGGTAAAGTATTTTGACTTTGACATTATTCGAAAATTATTATCTGTCAGTGTCACGCTTCTCCCTATTACGGCTCGATAATAGTTTTCTTGTAATTTATTCATAACAAATTATGGAAGATATTCAGTGCACGCCACCTGAAATTGAAGAGAAGTCATTAGAGACGTCTTTAGAACTTCTGCCAGAAAAATCCAGGGAAAAATACAATCGCCAGTACGACATTTTTATGGAGTGGTGCAATAGAAACAAAGTAAGGAAATATAGTGAAAACGTGTTACTGGCATATTTTTCTGATTTATCAAAGAAGTATTGTCCCCTTCAATGTGGTCCTATTATTCCATGCTTAAGGCAACCCTTTCAGTGAAGCAAGACGTCAACATCGGTGAATATATAAAACTAACGGCTTTTTAAAACAAAAGCAAGGAATCATGTTCCAAAGAAATCCAAAACTCTTTCACAAGAAGATATACTTACGTTTTTACTAGATGCACCGGACGAAATCTACTTGATGATGAAAGTAATTTGTACAAACTTTCAAAAACCAAAATGATATAAGTTGCATTTTTTAGGTTTGTGTTTTATTTGGAATTGCTGGAGCTTTACGTAATGAAGAACTTTGGAATTTAAAAGTATGTGACATAGAGCACAAAGAAACAATTCTGGTAGTTCATATACCCAAAACAAAGACCAACAAGCCTCGTTTATTTGTAGTCACTGAAGAATTTGAAGGAAAAGTAAAATCCATAGAACTATTTAATAAATATTTATCTCTGCGTCCTAAGCACACGTCTCACGATCGATTGTTCCTAACCTACAGGAACGGTAAATGCACTATTCAGCCGATTGGAATCCATACTATCGGAAGTATTCCAAACAAAATTGCCAAATATCTGCATCTGCCAGAACCATCACTTTACACGGGACATTGTTTCCGTCAAACATCCGCCACTCTCTTTGCCAACGCAGGCGGTAGTAAAGAAAATTTGAAACGCCACGGAGGATGGAAAAGTGACGCGATTGCAGAGTCCTATGTTGAAGAATCTGTGCTCAATAAAACAAAAATTGCGAAGAAAATTTTAGGCGATGATCCAACTGACAACTCAGTTATCACCAAATCTAAAAAGAAGATTTGCACATTTTCAATATAGATAATAACCCTCAAACGTTTTCAGTTGGAACTCCTTCGACTTCAGGGATTAACTTTTTAATGCATCAGGGTGTACGTTTAATTTCAATATAACAAATAATAAGTAGATTTGCTGTTTACTTCGTCTCAATAAAATGCAATTAAATATACCTCAGTTTCTTATATTCCGAATTCTAAACAGTTGGCGATAAAATTTTGTATGCACCACGTCAGTAAAGTGTCTTTATCGGACTTGCCTGTTATTCGCCTCGCTCGCTTCTCTCGCTCGTCTCATAATTTCAGACTCGTCCGATAAAGAATCACTTTACTGCCTTGGTACATAAATAACTATTAAAAAAAATGTGGAGGCAATTTTTTGGTTTTTAAGGGGGGGGGGGGGTTTTGGTGTTTTTGTTTGTGTGTGTACACTTTTTTTTTTGGTTGGTTTGTTTTTAAAAAAATGATTATCATATCTACAAAATTGGTTTGAGGAAATATTTCAAACGTAAATATTGATAAGTCTAGCCATGTTTCAGTTCGTACTATCATGTCAAATTTAGATGATAGTACTGATATCAGAAAGTCCTTTGTTTTGGATTGCAAAACACGAAAATTTTGGTAGTAAATGAGTTGGCTAGATGTTTACTAATTTTTTAGCTTAACTAACGAATTCGATGCATTTATAAATTTTTTAAACTAGAGCTCAATATGCAGCCAGGAATACCAAAGACAGTTTCTTGACTCTTAGCTAGAGTTTGTTTATAAGCTGTGCAGTTCCATGCTGCTTGATTGGAGTTGCAGTCAATCTTTTTCTTAGTTTTCAAATATTCGCAGTTAACACACTTAAAGTTATTTGCATTTACACTACAAACCGCTACCGAATGATCTTGGGCACACTGAGGACACACAGACTTACTTTTTCATGAGTAAGGAACA
Source organism: Abscondita cerata (assembly GCA_030710515.1). Lineage (NCBI taxonomy): Eukaryota > Metazoa > Arthropoda > Insecta > Coleoptera > Lampyridae > Abscondita > Abscondita cerata. The sequence continues at coordinate 12,698 of JALBCR010000879.1, read as the reverse complement.
GACATATGATTAAAACTATTACAGGTATATCACCTTTTAACTTCCATGCCATCGTATATGGTGCAGCCATCCAGACCTACCAAAATGTGATTTGATTTATTAAGAGCTTGCTGTACAAAATAACCTCAGTGCTAATAATAGCTTGAAACATTGAGGAGTTTTTCTTCAAAGCAGTTATAGACAATACTTCACAAATTGATTCATTTGTGAAAAGTTAACTATTTTGTGTTCTTAAATACCCTAACAAGGTATTAGGTTGCAAAGATTCTGATAGCCCTACTATGCAAAATCTAGTCTGGGTAGGTTTGATTTGTCTCACGGCATACTCAGATGTAAGTTTATTTTCAGCAGCTTTGATGAGTTTTGCTGAATGATCGACATTAGTACAGCTAATAATTTCACCCCCGTCTCTTATAAGTTGGACCTGCTTTACACTTATATCTCCTGAGATTAAATTAATATTTTGAAGAAGGCCTAATTTAGTTTTCGGATATGGTTGTTTTGTATTCACAGACTTAACGAAGACTTTAAAAGGTATCGCTTTTGAAGTAATGGTAGCATAGGTGTCCCTTTCCATTGTAAGAAGTTTATTGCTGGTACATTCAAAACTATCTAACATTCAACATAGCATTACTCATAGAGATCGAGTTGAAGAAGCAAATGTCAGCTAAACTGAAAAAAGTTACGTTATTAAGAGTACACTTCAACCATAAAAATTTTTGGTAAAAGTTTTATGGTTCCCTAGATATTTGGGAAAAAAACTAAAAATGGCGATTTTTGCTTTTAGTTAATAGATATGCTGTTTAAAATTTGGTGTAATGTAACAGGCGGTGACCAGATTTATTACGGTGGTATCAATTTTTATCTGTATAATAGTCATTTTTTTTTATTTCAAGGCACCATAAACTTACCTACTCAATTTTTTTAGATGTAAATAATCTGTATGAGTACTTAACATTTGAATATGATTTAGATTTATGCTCAATATATACTTGGTTTGCCCAATGATTCACTGATTACTTGCGAACATATGAGATTTATATGAAATAATGGTTAACTTAGGTAGCGGGTAGTCACTGTTCTATGTAAGCCACAATTTTCTTCTACTCCTAGTGCTGGCAAGAGGGTAGTGTTCCAAGCTTAATTCCAAACTAAACTTTATCCTTTCCATTATTTTAACTTTAAAAGCGGCGTTTTAAACAAGAAAAGATGATAAAATGTCAATTTTTAATATTGTAGTACCCCAGGTGAGTAGGATTCCAACTCCACAATCTTGCATTGATTTGTCAGTCTATCACAACAGTTTGGGGAGCGGGAGCGCCAATAATTTAAATTGATTCATCAGATTAAAGAAATTACAAAAAAAAAAACAGTATTGTCGGAAGAAAAGCATGTCGAAATGGAGGAATAAATAGGCAAAGTCTCATTGGATGTAGTTGGAACAACTCCAAACGCAAAAAATGTTAACATATATTTTAGCATGCAGGAGAAGCAAACGAGTCAGTGCGTGGATTCGGTTATTTAGTAAATAAAAAACCAGTAAAATATATTGTTACTATAGAAAAAATATCTTCAAGAGAAGCATGTCTTATCTAAAATTTAATAACAAAAACAAATTAAAATTATTCAAGTTTGTGCATCGACTTCAATTTAAAGTATAGGTATCTATTAGCAAAAATTGCAGACTTTCTCCTAAGAAAATAAAAAAATGAGGAAATTTGGAGAAGAGTGTTGAGAACTCACTTAAAAAAAATAGAACTGGTTGAGGGATTTGGCAAAATTAGAGGACCTAAGATGAAACTAGTTTGACGATTTTAAGGAAATTTTGACAAATTGAACTGCATCTGCTTAAATAGTAAAAATTGAAGATATTTAACAATGGACTGGAGAGGCTTAATGATGATGATATATGTTAAACTGGTATTCATTTTTTACTTTAAAATTAAAATACCGATTATTTATTTTTAACAACAATTTTTCAGAATGTATTATTCAACTTCAAAAACAGAAATCTAAACTTCCTTTGTGTTGGTTATCTTTTTTGACAATAAGGTAAGTTTTCAAAGCATTTGACAAATTTACTATGTTTTTTCAAATAATTAATTAATTGGTTTCTTAAACAGTAAAAATAAAAAAACGTAAACAATAATAGGCCAAAGCAAACAACAAACTCTAATCGAAATTAAAAAATATTTTTTTTTGGGATTCGAACCGTGCCCTTATTTACTAATTAATCGCTCGGATCTTTAAGCCACTTTTACATCGCAGCAGATTAGCAGTTACTAAGAACATACACGATAGAAATACTTAGAAAAAATTAAAACATTTCATTTTCTGGTTTTACAAAAAAATTGTTTGGATTATGACAAGTTTAAGTTTTCATAATTAGCTTAGTTGCATCATAAAAGATAGTTCTAAAAACCAATTTTTGGTGTATTCTTCCTGTTAGGGAACGTACACTCACTTTTAAAAATTTTCAAAATTTCGTAAATTTTATCAAAATTAAGATGTGATTTATAATAATATTTACGCATAAAACTACGTTATTTACGTAATTAAAAACCTACCCATAGTGTCTGATTGGCGAGAGGGGTGGTTCAATTCAATCTTTCTCCGTAAGCGTTAAAATTAGAACTAATTTTCTAAAACAATTTATGTTAGTAATAATTAAGTGGTAAAATGTGTATCGGGGATGATTCGAACCGATGAGTGTAACGGACTTTTGTAACTTGACTTGGTTACTATGGCAACAGAAATTGTCATTCAAATTTTGTTTATTAAGTTTGAGACATTTTGACAGGTTTAATTTTTAAATACTGAAGAGAACATGTCAGTTTATACCGTGAAAGAAAGAGTTCAGAGTACGTACGAGGTGCTTTAAGTCGTGAAGTTGCGCCTCATTTGCATCTTTGCATCCAAATCGTCTAGTACCAAGTAAATCTACAATCATAAATATGTACAAAAAGTTTTGTGAACTGTTTAGATGATTCGCACATAAACAGATCAAAAAACAAGACAATTCTTACTAACTATAAAAGAATTGATGTTTGTTTATCGGCTGAAAATAATCATTATTCCTGGTTGCAATCTCTATCTGAGGAAATGGGAATTTCAAAAAGCAGCTGTTATAGAGTATTAAAACAAGAAAGGTACATATCTTACAAAATTGATAATGTACAAAAATTATTAGGAGATGATTACTTTAAGAGCATCGAATTTTGCACAATATGTATGGAAAAACTAAACGCAAATCCTTATTTAAAAAACCTTATTTTGTTTACCGATGAAAGCACATTTTTGCTTAATGGAACCGTTCATAAACAAAATTGATGCATTTTGTGTAGAGAAAATCTTCATATTATCCATGAAACCCACACCCAGTGGCCAAAGAAAGTTAACGTTTGGGTAGGAGTTATGGGTAACCATATTGTAAGACCATTTTTCATAGATGATACACTTACCAAAGACAAATACATAGACCTTTTAATCACAGAAGTAGGATCTGCATTAGAAAACATTCAAGTAAATGGTGAGATTATTTTTCAACATGATGGGGTTCCTCCTCACTCTGCAAGAGATATAAGTGATTTTTTAAAAGTCAGAAGTCCTAATTTGTCAATTTTAGATTTCTTTCTTTGGAGTTACTTGGCACAAATAGTGTATGATCAAAGAGAAAGTCTAGCAAATAATGAAGACTTGAAGAACAGGATTGTTGAAGCTACAAAATGTTAGGGGACTGGAAAAAAACCGTCGAAAAAAAATACCATAGCAAAAATACCACCGGAAAAAATAGCACTAGAAAAAAACCCTAGGAAAGAATGTCGTCGGAAAAATAGTATGTAACTGGTCCGGTGGCATATTTGTAAGTTACCGACGTAATCAGCGGTTCGATTTTTCCGAACAACACTATGTAAGTTGCAGACGCATTCTCAATTTATTTGCAAGGTAAACTAGCTCTTGCTTTTTATCTGTCATGTTACAATAAAGAAAATACCTTTAATGAACATAGAAAATTTTCCGAAAACTCACAAATAGTGAATCTAATAAATATTTAAATCAAGTTTAAGTAATAAATATGATATTGAGGTATGTAAAATTTTATTTTTAGCTTAGAATTAGGCTTTTAGTTTTTGCCTACCAACTTCACTTTTTCTAGAATTCGTTATTAAAATATTTATGTACTGTTGCTTATTTATATTTAAATCTAATCAATACAAAGTGTTATTCAGTTGGATTTAGGCAAAGGGAAGCCGGTACTTTTTCTATACTAATGTGGTCGGGGGTGAACGGTGATGGTTGGTAGGTTACAGTTATTACTATTTTCTTCTTTAAAAAAATATATATGTTTTCATATGGTTTAGGGTAAACGGTGTTGGTTGCTAAATGTGATCGAGGGTCAACGTTGTTGGTTGGTAGGTTTCAGTTATTACAATTTTTTTCTTTAAAACATTACACGTTTTTATGTGATTTTGGATAAACGGTGTTGGTTGGTAGGTCTGATCGGGTGTAAACGTTATTGGTTGGTAGGTTACAGTTATAACAATAATATTTTTCTTTTAAAAAACAACATGTTTTCATGTGATTTGGGGTAAACGGTATTGGTTGATAGATGTGATCGGGAGTAAACGGTGTTGGTTGGTAGGTTATAGTTATTAGACTTTTCTTCTTTAAAAAAATTACATGTTTTCATGTGATTTGGGGTAAACGGTATTGGTTGGTAGATGCCATCGGGGGTAAACGGTGTTGGTTGGTAGGTTACAATTATTAGAATTTTCTTCTATAAAAAAATTACGTGTTTTCATGTGATTTGAGGTAAACGGTTTTGGTAGGTAGATGTGAAGAATTGGAACATTTTTAACATATTTTACGTGGACTTACTCATTGTGTTTTACTTAGAATTATTATTTTTCGTTATTAATGTTAAAAACTTGTTTCGGGGACATTTCTTCCAAGGACAATTTTTCCGAAAGACATTTTTTCTGGTGGTATTTTTACCGGGATCCGGTATTTTTTCCTAGATTCAAATTGTTTAAGACTCATTTTATGATAGATTGTGTCCAATGTTTAGCAAATTTTGGTGGTCATTTCCAACATATGAAATAATTCTAGTATTCATAAGTCAGCTTCTTGGTTATAATTTTCTCGTTAGTTATTATTTATTTTGATGTTATTTATTTATTTGTATCTCACTTTTAAATTAACAACGAATACTCCCAAGCTGAGGTTTTTTCTTTTTTTTGAATCTGAGCTCGTTCTTTAACGGTATAAACCGACATGTTTTCTTCAATATTTAAAAATTAAACGTCAAAATAAATTTCGTCGGTTCGAATCCTCCCCGAGACGATATTTTTTTGGTTTTTTCTTTATTGAATTAAAAACTTACAAATGAGTATAAAATTATTTTCTAATAGACATTTTAACATTTTTTTATAACTAACATAAATGGTTTATATGTCCCAACAAAATGGTAACATGGGATTGAAATATTAACATGTAAAATCCTATGGTCAATGTTAAATGTAAAGCACTGTATGTCATCTTTAACTAATCAAAAACTTACAAATAGAAATCCATCAAGAAGGTGAAAAAGGAACGTCATGAAAACTGTGAGCTCGATATTACGCACGATATTTCTTTTTCAAGAAACCATTTGCACACACTCTAATGATCTGATCCCGTAAATAAAGTGGTGAAGGTAAGAACAGTCATAAAAACCAATTTTGAACATGTACGAAGAAGCTTATCAAACTAACCGCCGATAATTTTGGTTTTGACTTGAACTTACTTAAAACATTTCCAACGAAAAACATTTAACAATGAGATCATTGCGTAAACTTCTAATAATGTCTTTGTCGAGAACGAGAAACAAAAATAACACCGTTTGCAGCTAGCAACTTGCGCTTCAAGATAACCTATCATTAAAACAAAACTGGAAATGAATGTGAAAAATGTACACTTACGAAAACAACCATCGAGATATCAATTACTGAGCAAACTATTAAATCACAAAAAAAATCTACGCTTAACCAACAAGCTACAAAAGTTAAAGATAGACTGACTTCTAGTGCTGACTGTGTATAAAATCTAATATTCTACTTCCATTTTGTATATTATTGATGATCATAGAGTTTATATTGATAACACTAGTAGAGCTAACCCGGCATACTTTGTACTACCGCCATGTTAACTTTGGCTAAACTTAATTTATATTTATTAACATAACACCTATAAATATTCAATTTGAACGCGAATAAAAACTAATCTTATACAAGTATAATCTTTAGCGTTTTGTATATTTTTCATCAGACATCCATGGTGAATTCTTGATAAGTACATCAAATAAACCATAAATCATGTTTTTTGTGACGACTTAAATAAGTTTGGATCGCTTTTGGCATCTGGTATTTCTGCTGATATCTGTTATCAGTTTTGTGATTACAAAGTGTGCATGTGGATATCCTCGATTTTGTCACTCAATAGAACACATCTAACCGCGTATCTCACTGAAAATCTGATGCTTAACATTGAAATCCGTTAAAGATTGCAATTATTCTCTGACTCTCACACAAAACTGTCTCTCGCACACTGACTGTGCACCTTGGGGCGTAAAGAAGAAGAGATATCTAGAGCAGACAGACGGTTCTGATGCTACCTCAGAAAAATTCACATATTCAGTGAAACGACGTGTGCTTCATCTATCGGAACATATGTCTACTAACTCAAAAACCTTCACGTGCATGAACTTTTTAGGAAGTCGTAAGAGACATACAGACAAACACTCATTTTTGTTTATATAGATTATAACTAACTAAACAAACTGAATCGCGATATTCATATAAATGGATACGATTTGCAAAACTTCTAATTTAGGTAAGAAAGTGTTATGATTTCTTCAAGAATATAAAAAATGCTTATGACTTATTTCCAATGCAGTAACAATATCTATAGTCTTGTATCCACATACATGATCAACAAGTTTTCTTCATTATCATCTGATCTTGGGTTCTCAACTACTCCAACCATTCACGCAAATTATGCTAATAAAAATTCTAAGAATGCTTGTAATAAAAAATGTAAATGTTTAATTTTCACGTATTTCTCAATTATGGGAAATAAAAGGGACCATTTAACGCTGCAATAAAAAACAATTAGTAATTAAATTGTTGAACATACGGAAAGTTGTTCTATTTGCAAGAAATAAATTTAAAAGACAACATTGCCACAAAAGAAAGTAGGATATCAATGTAGAATGATAATCAACTCAGATATATAAGTGCGGGACATTTGTTGCGGAGTGGCGGCGACAGATTTCTAATTATCTCATTCAATTATCTCAGAGCAGCATTTCTTATCTCACAGTCTCTTTGTTAATTGTTTTAACGTCGAGTTGTTTACGAAGTCAAACTATTGTTCATTTTGCTCTCGATGTGGTATAGATATTATTCTTAGTTATTCTGTTTAGAGAACATTATACAAAATTAGATCGTTCAGCTTTTTGTTAGTTATCTTTACTGATGTAATTTTGCTTTTACGTTTTTTTTTGAATAAGTTTAATAAGCAATAATCACAATCATAAAAAATAAAGCTTTTGGGTTATTGCAAATTGTAATACCAAAATTAATTCGGATTATAGGCTATATCCACTGAAACGCATCGAATTAATTTCTTTTTTAAATAAGTTTTAAGTACTTCTTAGGTAATAACAGATTTCCACTAAAAATATGTTTTCGGGAAGAAAATGTAGTGAAGCATTGTTTCAAAAGGTGAATATTGCAACTAACGAGAAAATTTAAGAGATTAGCAAATATGGCGCAACTTATGAAATGAGTAACCCCATAATATATTTCACAACCTTTCAATATCGCTCACATACAATCAATTATATTGCGCATACCAAAATTTTGCGAAATAATATTGCACGTTATGGGGCTAGCTTATGCCTAGGCCCTCCATACCATAGCATTCGAAAAATTTGGTGATGTATTGGTTTTTGATTACATTTCATATTTTATTAGATTTTGAGTGAAAGATTATTGAGAAATTGAAACTTGACCCCAATAGCAAATTAAAAATTATAAAAATATACAGGGTGAGTCATAATTAAGTTTAAAGTTTGTAAAGGTGTATTTCCAAGCCCAAAATATTAACTTCTTATAAAATTTTGTCAAAAACTGTCTGAGTTATAACCGTTTAAAGATGGCGTCCAAAAACTGATCAAACTTGTATTTCTTTGAAACGACTATATCTATTTCAACAAATTTTGGCACATTTCACATTACTATTACGAGCTGTCAGCTGATTATAAAACATGGTAAAAATTACAACCAAAAGCGTAAATTTCAGGGGCGTACTAGAAAATATTGGGCCCTATTTTATAATCCACAAATTTATAGCCAAATAAATGATGACTACATACATAAGTATTGAAAATTATTATAACGAACATAAAATGTTCAAAATTCTCTCCATTAGCTGCAATACAGGCACCACAACGACGAATAAGAGAAGCGTACACTCTCCAAATAGGAGTATTTTGCCGTATTTTGTTGCCGCTATTTATTATTCTTTCCAGCAATTGTTCTTGATTATTGATTTCCTCTCGGTAAACGAACTGCTTTAAACTATCTTAGAAGAAAAAGTCCATAGGGTTCAGATCCAGATCTGATTGGTTCAAACCAACAATTCATCTGTCAGGGAAATTCTGGTCAACCCACCTAGAAATATTCCTGCCATTGTGCGGGAGTGCCCCATCTTGCTGGAAGAATAATTCTTGTATCATATTCAATGGCGCATCTTCTAGTTTGTAATGCAGGTTGTTATCAAGGAAATGCAAATATAAGTTGGCGTGCAAACGGTTGTCAAGTTCTTGTAGCTCCATCACTGTATTATTACAAATTCCTGTCTAAAAATTGAACGAGAACCTTTGTTGGAATCGTTGCTTCGAGTTACCAAAAGATTATTCAAGGAATAGTAGTGTAAATTCCTATAATTTGTTATACCATCACGAGTGAATATTGCCTCATCAGTCCATATCACCTTCAAAAGGAAGGCATCCTCGAGATGCAATGCCTGAACACCAGTATAATGATAAGGGTGCAACTCTTCCATACGTAAAATTCGTGTAACAAAACTTTGCGGCAATCTCAACCGGGCAGAAATTCGACAAGTACTGATTGTTAGATTCTCCACAACATTGTCAATAACATCTTCCTTGCGTTGGACCATATTTGCCGGTTACTGTCTTCCTGCCCCTCGAGCTTGATCAAAACCAGCTTCACAAAGTCGTCTAAATACTGGATGGGACGGAATTCTTCGCGTCGGGAATCGACGACGGTATTCTCTTCTAGCTTCTAGTGCATTTCCGTCGCAAAATATATATACGTGTACGTTGTCTGCTATTTCCACGGACTTAAACTCAACCATTATAAAATTATCTATTGTTAACAGAAAGTTATAACACAGTAAGTAACAATAATTGATTTTCTTATTGATATCAAGCTCAACTGATCTGGCAACATATGTCAGTTTGTTTGTTAGAAACGTCTCAAGTACGATTGTTTTTCTTTTCCAACCTATTCTCGATAACTTTTTGTTTTTTGTTTCACCGATATCCAACATCATTATTATCTGTAATTATAATTATTTTTTATGATCAATTTTCTTGAAAACCGTTGGACAAAACGGCCTTCAAGAAGATTATCTTTTTTATCTAGACAACATAGAATTTCAATAATTTCAAATCAAATTGTCAGTTTTTTGAACAGATTACAAAATAGCGCCCAATATTTCCTAGTACGCTTCTGGTGACAATTTTCACCATTATTTTATAACCAGCTAGCTGATAGCTTGTAATAGTAATATGAAATGTGCCAAAATTTGTTGTTTTGAAGAAATACAGGTCTGATCAGTTTTTGGACGCCATCTTTAAACGGTTATATAAAAATTACAACCCATTTCCTTTTTACTGACGGCCGCGAAAAGGTGTACATGGAAAGTGCTGTCTAAAAATTGAACAATTAGACATGTGCTTTGTAATATCGATTGAAGTAAAATCACCCCCGTCCAATTAGGGAATAAGTCTTCGCCTACAGTTTCTGTGTAAGTATCTTTTTGTTACTTTCTTTGATTTTAATAAAATATTTGCTCTTACGGGTTCTATTAATTGCAGGTACCTTTTTTTCTTTTGGTATTTCTTTTGTGGGTTTTCCCATCTGGCATATTCTGCTGGTCATTACAGACGTACTCCGGTTTAATTTCAACCTTCTTCAAAGCCTTCGTCGGGTCAAGGTCACCACTCAAGATAAGCCGTGTATCTAGTCTTTGGTCAGCAGCTCAGCGACTGTTATCAACGGAGTCTATTTTGGTTTTTCCTTTTTTTCGTTGGATAATTAAATATTAGATTTGGATACGGGAGCTCTCACATCTAGCACTGCTATATATTTATTTTAGTTTGTTTACAAATAAACCATAACAGTTGAACAACTTGAATTTAAAGGAAAAAGTGGGGTTACCGTATAAATCCACAAAGAGGAAAATTTAGAACACAGACCAACGGTCTGTCAAAAAAGTGTTCATTCAAAACTTTTTTTTGGGTAAAGATCAAGGAAGAATTGTATCCAACTATTTCTTTTAAACAGTAGAGGACTTAGAAACTGCATTAAGGAAACTATACAAAAATAGTTTGGACGACTATACCTGCAAGAAAACACAAACCAATTAACTAAAATTATCTCACATAAATAAAATAACTGAAAAAATATGACTATCATAAGATATCTCCCTAAAAACAAGCCTACAACAGAGCAGCCACGAAATTAAAGCAAATTCAAGAATTACCGTAAAAGCCTGAATATCAATTATAGGAAGCTACTAAGCATCTTAAATAGCAACAGAAATTAATGCCTCAAATCCGGAACAAAGACGAAACCTGAGCCAAATACGACGTAGAAGAGGCTAAAATATTTTCTTAATACTTTAAGAACTTCTTCAGCCCACTAACCAGTGACTTGACAAAAAATAATAGCTAAGAAATCGACAATTACCTAGAACCACTTTTCCATTGTAATCACCAAAATAACCTTTACTACGACTGAGGATGGAACTGTGATAGACAAAGCAAAAAATCACCAGGATATGATCTTATAACTGGTCACATTTTAAATAAACTGCAATGCAACTTTCACAATAGGTAACTTTCCCGCTCAATGGGAAGGTCGTACAAATTATCTTTTTCTACTCACTGCATAGAAAATACAACTTTGCTCCCTGTTGTGAGAGAGCAAAATGGTTCATTACCTCCCAATATTTTGTATCTTACAACAGCAGTTTTTGATGCACTTTAGTCACTAATTTAAGTGACGAAAATAGGCTATTATTCACTAAAATGTTTAAAAAAACAAAAATTTCTGTGTTTATGTAAATAACCTTGACAACGAAATCTGGGCAACCATTATAAAATTACAGATTACTTGAAAATTACAAAATACTGGAAAATTTAACTTCAATCTGTTACGAGTTGCAAAAACTGCTGGTGTAAAGATAAAACGTAGTATATCACACGCGAGAGAAATGCTATTATAAAGTCAATTGTGACCTTTGTCAATTTACAACCCCTTGTTTCCCAATTACTTATAATAATGAATTATTTAATCACAATTTCACTTGCTTCAAATCATAAATATACAATTAGTAAATATTATTTTTTGACAGTAATTTTATTTATCTTAAAAAAACGGAAACTAAATATTTTATATTTTGTAACATAATTTTTATTTTGTTTATACTTTAAAAAGTTTTTTTTTGGTACAGTAATTTTCTTTGTCTCTATTTGAATCCGGTAGAGTTATTTCTTTATGGTCGTAATAATATAATATTGGCCATAGTAATTTTTTTTTTATTCTGGCGCCCACGAATCTCAGCTAGCCGACGACCGCTACAACGAATTACTTGCACCCGTGTATCAAAGTCTTAAATTGACGGATATTTGAAAAGATGCATATCGAGACAAGTACCGATATTTTTGGACGAAATGACATGTAACCATGCACCTGATTCACGCTGCTGCACTGTTTCTACACTTATTCTGTCCCATGAACTCTGAGTTTGTCTACTTGTTAAAATTATTATGTAATGAAAAGAATGTAATAGCAGAAAGCAATTTGTACAAAGCTTCGTTGAGACAGTACACTTGCATCTTAGTGTCCATAGAAGAATTTAGAAAAGACATAAGATAATTGCACAATAAGATGAACTAAGGAATGCCAGAAGGCAGATATCAAACATTCTTCGAATTTCTAGACCGCCTCTAGAAATTGGTAGAGTTGCTTAAATCCAGATATTTGCATTTTTAATTTTTGAACAGAAGAAAAGTGCACATTTGGTCGTATTCACTTCAAGGCATATTTTCGCTGTAAATTGAATAATTGCACGAAAATCGTTTAAAACTATTTCTGGAAAATCAGCAAGGGTTTCGTAGTCTAAATAACAGATAGGTTAGAGTTCAATGAAACATCTGTTTCACTCGACATTTCGACTGGCATTGTCCAGTCTTTTTTTTTTGTTAATTTTCCGGTAAGAATGAAATTACAGAATTCTGAAAAGTGTGGTCTCATGCCGTCGATATCAGGGACTGAACCATTTGAGAATGAGTTAACTTCTGATTCATTTACAACGAGAAATAGATGATTATTTTCAGGAGG